>LZPO01005771.1:1216322-1261454 GCA_001675575.1 Neotoma lepida | reverse complement strand
AAAGCCTCCCAGCTGGTCAATGTAAGCAGTCCCGAGAGTTAGAGCAACCTCAACTGTTGGTGTTCAACAACTTCTGATGCCCATCTCCCTCCCCCACAGGAGGGAACCCAGAATTTGCACTAGCTTCTTGATTTAGATCTTTGCACAGGGAGAATGGGCAGGGAAAGCAAGAGCTGCTTTAAGGGTCCACTCAGGGAAATAACCTGTGCAGCGGCCTCGGTGAAGCCACAGAGGGCCTTGGAGGCTGTGGCAATGGCATCTCCAAACTCCGGCAGATTTCCATTCTTGGCATTTTGGGAGATGCCAGTCATGGCCTCACCTAGGACCTAAGGAAGAGAGGGTATCAGGAGGGTCAGATCACGTCCTGAGCACCAAGGTATCGGTATTAAGCCCACCTTCCCATCCCTGCCTCTCTGAAGCTCCCCATTCCACTAACCTTTGAGTTCTCCATGACACTGTCCAAGCAACCAAAGTAAGACATGTCGTTGATGGGTTGGACTGGATTCTCCAGGAGTTCTCGGACTGTCTGTGTAGGGCAGTGACATGAAATTTGAGACATTCCCTCGGTCCTAGCTCCTTAGTTCCAGCTACCATGCTAAAGGCTCACCTCTAGTTCCCGAAGGGCATTGTCACACTCCTTCTGTCCAGGTGCTTGTTGGGTGCACATGGTGATGAGCTGGTTGATGCTGTCTGTCACTGCCCTGATTTGGGGTAGGGGTGTGGAACTGAGTGAGTAGGTGATCTTCCCTGAGCCCTGTGTGCATGGGACTGTATATATTTTCTTTTGCTTTACTATTGGCAAACCTGGGATGTCTCATGGAATATCNCCTCTGGCCTTCTCACAGGTCCCCAGAGCTGGGCCTTCCAGTTCCTGCTTACCTAGCAGCTGCAGCCAGTTGACTCTTGAGGTTGGGGGCAGCAGGATCTGTGGACAGGGCCTTAGCAGCCAGAAGAAGTTTGCTTGAAGACATGGATATGCCCTTCAAGTTGGACACCACCTGGGCTCGGTCCTCTTGGCTCTATTAAAGGTGACAGCATATATTATCCTGTCNTATCTGTTTCTAAAAGGATCTTCTTTCCCAAATATGCATGCTCTGTTAGACACTGGGGAGGAGAGAACCAAGGAGCAGACCCAGACTCTGAATACCCACGTGTTCCCTGTTGTACCCTTAACTGCACCCTCTGCCCCTTCGTACCGGCGCCTGCCCTGCCATCTCCACTCCAGCTTCCAGGAAGGTGTTGAAGTCCTGTCCAAATCGACCGGAGGCCCGAGCCAGGTCCTGAGGGGTTCCTCGGGAGGCCTGCACCAGNTCTGTGGCTGCCTGATTTAATCCAGCAGCAGCTTCATTCAGTCGGCTCTGAGCTTCTTGAAATGTCCCAGTGCTGGGAGGAAGCTGCAGAGTCAGAGCAAAGTCAGAAAGATGAATGGGANGTGAGACAGAGTTTTCGAAAAGCAGGCCAGTAAGATGGGCTCAGGACCTAGGAATAAGGAAAAGGGACAGCTCTGGGAAGGCAGGGTCAAAGGAGAAGCCCAGAGACAGAAAGCTCTCCTCTGCTAGCCATGCCTGTTCCTACCGAGTCACTCAGGAGTCGCTTGCTGGCATCTCCAACTGCTCTTAGGGCATTATCCACATCTCTTTGGCCAGGCAGGCAGCTGACACAGCGGTTCAGTGCCTGGGTCACAGCTTTCGCCACCTGGAGTGGGAAAGAAACAGGGTTGCCAAAGAGATGGAATAATCTGAGAGACCCTCCTTCCACACTGGGACATAGAAGATAAGCAGCTGCCCTGCCACTAAAACTGGAAGAAGCTGAGGTCAAGGTCACAAACAAGAATTACCAAACATCCCCAGACCAGCTGCTCTGCAAGTTTTGCACCTAAGTCTAACATACTTCTAAGACAAGAGGGAAGGTGGAATTCAGAGAGGTGCACTATGANCAGACCTGAGAATACACGAAGCTGAAGAGTGTGTCCTGTTAGGGTAAAGCCTTAGGNAGACATCTAAGGGAGGGGTGAGTAGGAGCCCCTTCCCAATACCTGACCTGAGCAAGTCTTTGCTGGCTCTCTGGGTCCCCTGGATGGCCAGCTGCTTTTTTGGCCTCCTCAATAAGGCTGCTGGCTTTGTCCAGAACGTCACTGGCTGTGTCAAGCACAATGGCCTGCACTGCAGGATCTGATGTCAGGGCAGCTACACCCCGAGCAGCTTGGGCAAGTGATCGTAGTCCACCGGCCACATCCCGAGCTGCAATACCTGGGGACACATAGAGAAGAGGGGTTTGCTCCATTAGCTTTTCTTTTTTTAAGATTATTTATTTAATGTATGAGTACTCTATCTGCATATATGACTTTATGCCACAAGAGGGTATCAATCCTACTATAGATGGTTGTGAGCTGCCATATGGGTGCTAGGAACTGAACTCAGGACCTCTGGAAGAGCACCTCTTAACCGCTGAGCCACCTCTCCAGCCTCTCCATCAGCTTCTTTACCCAACAGGCTCCTCCTTCTCCACTTCCCTATCATATGTTCCATTCCCAGCCTTGTGCCTACATACCTGCATAGTTCTCATTGCCCTGGGCAACCTCACCCAGCAGCTTAGCGATGGCAGAGCTCACTGCTTTGGTGCTGTTGCCAAGATCTTGGGCACACTTCTCCATCTGCAGATAAGGAGGTGAAGGCTTAGGAGGAGGAGGAAGTGAGAGGGCATCTGAGAAGGTTCTTGGGACAGCTGGCAGATTAAATGAAGGTTCTAGAGCATAGCTGAGCAGACTTTCGGGGTCTGAATGAGTTATTAAGACTACTCACTGTTTCCCCGGGTAAGGGTTTAAGCTTGCCATCTCGAGCTGCNGCCTTTACTTCCTGCAGGTCTTTCTCTAGGTTCTGTACGACACTCAGTGCAGAATCCATCTCCAAAGGTCCACATGCCTCCTGAGCCTGTGACNGTGAGCAGCAGGGGTATGGCTACCTTCCTGGGCCTCAGATCAGTCATCCCTTTAGAGGTTATACTGTACAAATGCTCCCCATCCCAGGAGGCCACATGCAGGGCCTCAGCTCCCACGGCTACAAACAGCTCCTGTACCTTCTGGGCAGCAGTACGGAGTTCTGCCAGAGCAGTGCCGAGGTTCTTTGCACACTGACTCAGCTGCATCGCTGANGCCTGGTCCTGAATCGTGGGCACTGAGGCTTTTGCGGCTGCTACCATCTTCCCACCTGGCTGTGGGAGAATATGCAAATGAGGTGCAATGCCTCTCTCTAGCCTTCCAACAGTCACTGGCAGGATGTAGCAAGCACTCAGGTTTGGTCTTAGCTANCAGCAGATACTCAGATTGTGGGAGACCTAAGTTCTTGGAAAGGAGGGGAGAGTCTGGTCTTAGAAGTGGGGAGTGTCTTGCCTGCAGGAAGCTCTGGCTGGCAGCAATGAGGGCGAGCTGAGCACTGGGGCTGTCAGGCTGAGCTTGGCTTCCTCGGACGCCCTGTACCAGCAGTGGAATCTGCTCTGCCACAGCCTGAAGGTCAAAGTGCCATGAGAACCATGTTCTTGAACTTAGGAAAAGTACTACTTTTCTTCTCACCCCCCCCCACTCCACATGCCTCTTGGAGACTTACCTTACAGCTCTGTACCAGCAGGGGCTGGGGGCCTGCAGAGGCCTTGGGGGCAGAGGCTGCATGTTGGGCTGCAGCAATGGTCTGTGTAGCAGAGGCTGCAGCTTGCTTGGCTGCATGCTGGGAGGAGAGAGTGATGAGAAGATCAGGCATTGCCAGGCCCTGGCCTGCTCGGCCCACACTGTACCTTAAGAAAACACNGACTNCCCATCTGTCCTGCTCACTCCTCTTGCGGCAAGCATGTTTTATCCCCCAGCCCCTCACCGAATGCCCAGCCTTACCTCCAGGCGCTGCACCAACTTTTTCTTGATGGCATTCTGTGCAGCTGCGTTGGTGGCCATGCGAAGCCCCTCAGCCGCTTCCCGCAGCCGCTGCTGCTGTTCCTCACTGTCAGGGTGGGCAGCTGCTCCCTGAGAGGAGAGTCATTATCCATCATCACTGTGACCCGAAATGCACTCTTTTCTGACTCCTCTAAACCCAGCTTAAAGCTCACTTGTTTTCCTGAGGTAACTGCTAATTACCTGCACTTAGGAAGTAACTGCTGGAAGTTGAGAACTGTTTCAGAAAGAAAGTGGGGATGGGGGGTCCCCAGGTACTTAATTTCCTCCGGGAAGTGAATCCCTCAGTGGAACTGTGCCTGTTTTCTCTCCGTAGGGAGAGGAGTCTTTTTCTTGCTGTTCTCTACAGAATATTCAGAATTCTACATTAATTTAGGATGGCCTGGGAAGAGGAAGCCTTTCTCTGGAGAAGGGGGTCACAGGAATTTGCAGCAGTTGCAAAGCTCAGGGGATCTTTGGTGCCTCCTTCTGACGGTCTTCACGCCTGTGTGTCAGCATCTAATGCTATCTTATTCTGTAGGGCTAGCAGAGACCCCTGGGCCAAAAGGCTATCTGCCTTCACAGGGGACCAGGAAAGACGCCACGCAGATGTGGTGGCGACAGAAGGAAAGTGGGAGCAGCAGACCTTCAACATGAAAGAAGAAAAGGACGCTCAGTCAGAGTCCACGGGGAGTCACAACTGCTGTAAGCCTGGTTGGCGGCCGACTGCAGGTTGGGAGCTGGGGGCTTCCTGGGGGTTTCCTTATCTGTTCTACTTTCTGCTTTTCTTGGGTCTTCCCACCTGGACCTGTCCACTTCCCTTCAGAAGGGCCCAGTTCAGGGTCCATANNGAAAACTGCTGTACCTTGGCAGCCTCCACCATCTTGGCAGTGGCATCAGCAAGGATCTTGGCAGCACTCAGGAGCTTTCGAGAGTTCTCCAGATCACTCTCCCCCTCAGCATCGGCCTTGATGGCATTGACCAGATCTGAGGTAGCTTGGGCCAGGATGCGGGCCTGTCGTACCATCTCCCCTAGAACACAGGGTGTCATCAAGTAAGAAAGCCAGAGACACTGAAAGAGGGTGAGGGAGGAGGTGAGTGGGGCAGACAATGTAGACAAGGGCTTTCAGGGACAGAGAAGAGACTGGCAAAGTTCTCAGGTGATTTCCTCTGAGTTCCTGTTTGCTGGGTTAAGATCTTGGAGAACAGGTCTCCCAGTGAGCTCCCATGGGAGGAAGGACAGTTTCCAGCTAGTAAGAAATACTAAGTCAGTAAATGTCTTTTGAGAAGAGACAAGTCTCTTTGAATGATTTGAGGGTAAGAAGGCAAAGTGGAGGAGGCTATATCCCCCTCTTCTTCCTTGTTTTCAAGACTAGCTCTTAACCATGCCATTTGCCACCTATTATTGTACATAATTTGGCATCTTCCTTAAATGCTCCGAGGAGGACNGAAAAGGGCTTATACTTCTGCTTTACCAATGGGGAAGTGGAGGCTCTAAGCTCAACAATGAGCCTATAGTTCGTTACACAGCTAGGAAGGCCACTGTGCTGATCCTCAGAGGTGGCATAGCTGGGTCTCTAAGGACAATGTCCAGTAGGCTTGGGATAACCACACTGGGGCTTTTGTCTTCCTGGGGGCGAGTACTCTTACCAGCATCACCCATGGAGCTGAAGATATTTTCAGTGACAGTGAGGATGGTGTCAGTGGCCTGGTCGTATCGGCCAGCAGGCCCAGCTCCTGTGGCATGGGCCTTCACATGCTGCAGCAGCTCATTGAGGGCCTGAGTGACAGCTGTGGCTGCAGCTCCTACCCCTCGCAACAGCTGTCCATCTTCTGTCGCTGCCTGGGAGGCAGACACACAGCCCTCCACAGCTTTGGCTACCAGTCGTCCGGCCTCTACNAGCTGTTCTTGGCAGACAGGTGAGCTGATCGTAGGTGCTACCACCTATGGGAAAACTGAGCTTCAGACACGTAGGCCAGGGAAAGAGGCTATGAGATGGGGTGTTTGTGGTTTCCACAGTAGTCACTGGGATGACTGACAAGGCCTCAAGAGTCAGAGATAAAAAGATGTTTGTGTAAGTGTGTGTTGAAACTAGCCACAGGCACAGGACACAGCAAACCTGGGCTCACCTTCGTACAGGCCACCAGTTGGGAGGTAGACAGGGCACATTGTGTAGCTGCAGCAATAACTTGGGTCTGAAGCCCTGAATCCTCTGTGCGCTGGGCCACGCTCTTGGCCTTGAGGACCAGGGCAGCTGCAGCACTTGCCACTGCCTTTGCTAGTTGCATTAGAACGTCCTGTGAGAAAAAAAGCAGCCAGCAAGATCTGAGACTGAGCTTAGGATCCANAGACACTTCTCATAGGCTTAAGCTGCTTCATTATTCCCACTGATTCCAATCAGAGGACAGCATATGCAGAAGCATTCAGAACCTATCCCAAGCCCCTCTACCTTGAGCACCCAGAAGGACAGACCCTCACCGAGAACAAACCCTCACCAACAGGAATAGAGTCTACACCAAAGGTAGAGATGCTTGAGGCGGATACACTCGGACGGTGATGGGGGAGGGGTGGGTAGTACAATGGGATGGGCGCTTCATGTCTCCATGCCTCTCAATCTCAACATNCAAGGAGCAAGATCCTGTCCTCCGCTATCTGACCTCTTTACTCCAACCCTGCCAGTCTAGGCNTCCCCATCTCCCATCAAGTCTGTTCCCCTAGGAGATTGAGGAAGGTGTGGAAGCGAGTGTATGCGGCTCAGAGAGGACCAAGCTGGGAAGGCCCAGGCCAGAGGCCGTTACCGTAGGGGAATCGGGGGGAGATCGAGCCCCAGCCCCTCTGGGTACACACATCTGCATGGGAAATCCAGGATGAAAAGTCAGCTGAGGCAACTTGCCTAGGGTGGGGGAGGGGGCAGCTTCACCCTCAGTGTGGCAGGGGTATCTGAGATAGCTGAGAGCTGGGGCCATGGCTATGCACAGGGAAGTCAGGGCTAAGAACATCACCACCGAGGACCAAAGCGAACTGGATTATATTTGTATTTAAGGGTCTGAATTTTCACCCCAAGAGACTAGAAGTTCTCAGTCTCATCCCTGGAAACAGAGGACCAGGCTAGTTTGGATGGGCCAATTTACAGAACTAGGGACTGAGATCTGAATTTAGGATGAGAGATTACCTCCTAGCAGGGGGGTTCTAGGAGCTGGGTTCATCACCAACCTGGAAGTGGGGGTCAGTGTCACTTTCCCCAATTTGCTGCAACAGCTCCCCACTGGCCTGGCCCACGTTCCCAGCTGCTTGCAGCAGGTTCTGACGGGGCTGTGGAGAATGAACACCGTCAGAAGCCGCTTGAACCCTGGCCATGTGCCCACAGGGCTCACAGGCTCCTGGGTCACATTCNACCCTCAACTTGGACTGTCCTTCCTCCTTGGGGTGGAACCCTGTGTCCACCCTCACCCCAACCCCGTGGCCCCTAACCTCAGCGCTGGCTGGCTGGGCACTACGAAGCAGTTCTGACACTGCCCCTGCAAGGCCCTTGGCTGCTTGCAGAAGGGGCCGGCCATTGCCACCTTCGTCCTCCAAGAGGGCAGCCAACAACTTCACCCCACGGGACATCTCCGTCAGGTTGGAGGAGATGGTGGTGACTGCACAGCCCACTGCAGTATAGTCTGTCTCTGCGGGGTCTCCTGAAGACAGAAGGGAGGAAGACGCTGAGACAGGGCAGGGAAGGAACACCGCCGGTTAGTCGCGTGTGTCCTGAGAGAGATACACACACGCAACCTTCCACTGTGAGTCAAGGCACAGTCACACACAGAGAAGGTCACATACTGTGCTTGTGCACACTTGCTCCCCCATCCCCGTCACACACACACAGGCTGACATCCACCTACCTGCCGTCAGGTTTACCACGGAGGCAGTGCCAGCTGTGATGGCATCTACCTGAGAGTGGATCTCATGCTTTGATTCGTCCATCTTGTTCTTACGCCAAGCTTTGGAAGCCTGAGAAGAGGGAAAAACCTTAGGGTCTACTCTGGTTTAATTATCCCCTCTCTATTCCTTCGAGCTCAGCTTTAAATCACTTAGCTCCTTCCCTAACCCACACTCACAGCATCCTGGCCAAGAGGCGGCAGTGTGTCAAAGTCATCCAGAGTAGCCTGGGCAGCCTGCACAGCCTGCATGCTGGAGTTGATGGTTCCAGTGAGCGCCTGCTGGGCTGAAGTCTAAAAGACAAGGAAAAGAGTAACAGATTGGACCAGAACATTTAGAAGAAAGAAAAGATAAAGTCAGAGGCTGGAGAGAGGAGTATAAAACACTGCTGACTCATGACCCTTGGGAGAGCGACCCATGTACCATGGCAGAGGTAGGAGCACTCTTACCAAAGGCGGCATGTGTCCTCGGTGCATTTGGCCACTGGTAATCTGTTGCTGGGCAGGTGGCATGCTACCCACTTGGAAATTCTCAGGACCAGAGGCTCCAGAGCGCATGATGGCTGGTAGAGCCACAGAACCGTGTTCTACTTTCCCCACCCGGTTATACTGCTGCTGAAGGACTGTCGACCTGGAGACAGGATGAACAATTACAATCCTTCTGCAATCCTAGGATCTAAATCACTAGTTCCTAACCTTCCTAATGCTGAGACCCTTTAGTACAGTCTCTCATGTTGTGGTGACCCCCAACCATAAATTTATTTCATTGCTACTTTGTAACTGCAATATTTTGTTTGTTTTGTTTTTTGGGACAAAGTTTCTCTGTATAACAGCCCTGGCTGTCCTGGAACTCATTCCGTAGCCCAGGCTGGCCTCAAACTCCACCTACCTCTGCCTCCTGAGTGCTGGGATTAAAGACGTGCACCACTACTGCCTGGCCATAACTGTAATTTTGCTACTGTTATGAATTGTATTGTAAATAAATATCTGATATGCAGGATGTCTGATATGAGACCCCCAAAGAAGTTGTGACCCACGGGTTGAGAACCACTGGTCTAGGGTTTCATAGGGTCTCGTTATAGCCTGAGCCTTGTGAAAGAACTAGAGGATGGACAAAAGGCTCAGCAGTTAAGAGCACTTGCTGTTCTTGCAAGGACCAGAGTTCAGTTCCCAGAGCTCACAACCACTATTCCAGGAGTCCCAACACCCTGTTCTGGCCTGAGAGCACCTGAACTCACCCACACAATTAAAAATAAAAACTCTTTTAAAAAGTAGAAAGAGAAAAGAACCATTCTAAGGATGTCAGCACACAGTGATTCCTCTCAGCCAAGCTCTCCTCCTTTCCCTACCCATGGAATGGTATCAGCCCAACTCCTTTCCTACTTTTTGGGAGACACTGAGTCCTCCAACATAGTAGACTCTTCATCTCCCTCCAGCCCAAAGTGGTCCTTGCTTTTTTTCTGTAAGAAGAAAAGGTAAGAAGAGTTGAGGCAGTTAAGTGAGAGGCCTAGAACTTGGNCCTGTTTCTAAAGGGCTGGCTTGGGGGTGGACTAGGGAACAGAGCCAAGGAGTGCACAGGCTGGGTGGCAGCACTCACTTTCTTAAGGATGATATCGATGTAGCCAGCAATGAGCTGTGCGATCTGCTCGCCTTCAGTCGTCTGTACTGAGTAGTAGCCATCCTGGTAGTCTCCAAAGTCCTACGGTGACAAGGTGGGGACTGAGCAAGAGATAAGACTCTACCCAGGGTGGAAATGGAGGAGGAACGGCTCCAGTACACCTGGTGAAGCTAATGTCCAGGCCAACAGCCCTCCAGGAAGCCGGCCTGCCTTTCTTCAACCACTGACTTCTTTACCTCCCTTCCTAGAGGGCACTTTGCTTCTGAGTAGTGGCCTTTCTGCTACATAGTTTCAAATACATGTCATTTAAAAGTTCTCTTTTACCCTTCCCCAGAGGATACAATTGGAAGGACATCAGCATGTTTATTAAATGACCATACTTGAAGGTTGGCAAAAAGATCTAAAGTGGAAAAATAGCATCTATCATTTCTATTTCCATTATCTGGCACTCTATCAAGTTGGTATCAGTATTCAATTCATAACCTCAAAATTATAAAGCCAGAGGGAAAGAATTACCATAAATAGCTGGTGCTCAAAGAAGGAAGACTTGTCCTTCTATTAGCATTTCCTTACAATTCACATATCCTCAGCGGGCTGGCTATAGCAAGCTCTTACTCTTCTCTTTTTGATACTATATAGCCCTGGATGGTCTGCTAGTCACTAATTAGTCCAGGCTAGTCTCAAACTCACAGCAATCCCCTTGCCTCAGAGTGCTAAGTGCTGGGATTATACATACGACCATGCCCAATGTTGTGTGTGTGTGTGTGTGTGTGTGTGTGTGTGTGTGTGGTGCTGGGGCATGAATTCCTGTCTTGACAAATGCTAGGTAAGCATTTATCACTGAGGTTACAGCCCCACTGTGGTAGTTTGAATGAGATGCCCCTCCCCCACAGTCTCAGGCATTTAAACACTTGGCGGCACTGTTTACAGAGGCTTAGGTGTGGCTTTCCTAAAGAAAGTATGTCATTGGGAGCAGGCGTTGAGAATTCAAGACTTCAACCATGGCTAGTTTGCTCTCTGCTTCCTGCTTGTGGTTTAAGTATGATCTCTCTGCTCACTGGTCCAGCCACCATGACCGTCTGCTTCTATGCATTTCCCAGTGNTGATGGTGGGCTCTTACCCGCCGGAACCATAGGCCCACATAAAGCCTTCCCTCTAGAAGCTGNCTTGGTTGTGTTTCAGCACAGCAACAGGAAGGTAACTAACACTCTCCAAGCCTCTGCTGAATTTAACGAGTGTATCCCTCACCTGTTCCATCTATGCATCATACTCTCTGAGTTTCTCTATCTGTTCTAACCTCCACTACCCACAACAGAGTCCTGTTCAATGTACCTTACCCTAAAGGAGGGAGGAGAGACCTTTGTACTTGCTCTTCCTGGACGACCCCAAAGCCCTTCCTCACCGGAATCCCAACACCCACCAGCGTGAAGCTCTTGGGAGAGGCAGCCCAGCGTTTGATGTTGGTAAGACTCCATTCCTGGATCACCTCCTTGGTCTTCTCATCCACACGCATCACACACTCCTTAGTGATGCCCAGCAGCCTGGGCACTAGCTTATTCTTCCCCTTCATCTTCTCCTGTGAGACAGAGGTTGCAGTTGGTGTTATAGGTTAGAGGTCAGATGTGAGGCAAATGCTCAGATCAGCTCTAGACCACAAGGGATGCTGAGGTAGCCAGGAGGGCTAAACTACTGTGCTCATNAGCAGGCCCAGGACAAAGCTCTACTACAGACAAAGGAATATGCTGGGAAGAGGAGGTGGTGGTGATGGAGGACCAGCAATAGGTTTTCACATGGTCAAAGCATAACTAAGAGTTAGATTCCTGGGAACTGGTAGGAAGGACTGAGGACAGAGTCAGAGGAATCTGGAGAGACAGGAAAGGGTAAGAGTTAGAAATAAGGAAGGCAATAAGGGGCCAGAACCCACCTTGACCAGGAAGAAGGAGACGCCATAAGTCTTGAGGGAACGGGCAAGCTTCACATAGCGTACCTTGGCCTCAATTTCACTCATCTGCCCACAATTCTTGTGTGCCTTCAAGTAGGAAATGGGGAAAAGTTAGCAATCTGGGGATAGTATTGCAATGGAGGAGTCAAGCCAGGATGTTAACTGTAATGAGAGAGTATTATGGGCACACAGAAAGGTTTAGGAATGCAAGAGACGAGGGGATGCAATGTGGGCTGGCTAAGGAGCAGAAGCAACGTACGGAATAAGGCTAAGGAACTTGCAGACATTCTAGAGATGGGACTGGGGAGTTAGGAAACACGAGGATCCGGGCCTGTGAGAGTTCACAAAGAGAAGGTCTTTGGGGCTGAGTATTCAGAGTGGGGACGAAGATTACATTTCACAGTCACTTCAGGTGCAACAGCCCAGTGCTGCTCCTCTCTGGCTTCCACAGCGTAGGCACCACTATCTCATGGGAGAAGACAAGGATAATACTGAACTGAGCCAGGCTTGGTAACTCACACCCATAATCCCAATATTCAGGAGGCTGAGATAAGAGGATTGCTGTGTATTTGAGGCTAGCCTGGGCTACAAAGGGAGACCCTGTCTCAGACAAAAAGCAAAACCAAAATGAAATTCCACAGCAAAATTGGTGACGAACTTGGACTAAATCCCAATCTTCTGCTTTCTTGGCATAAGACAGGGGGGGAACAGCTTGGAAAGCAGGAGCAAGGTGAGCAGAGACGGAGAGGAGGTGGGGGCCACTTAGCCAGAGAATCAAGCAGCCAAGCTCCCAGGTCACCCCAGACACTTTCCCCTACCCCATTCACCTGAAAGATCTTACGCTCTCCCTTCTGCTTCACATACTCCTTGGGCAGGAAGTCCTTCAGGCTACACCAGAAAAGGGAGGGTCAGCATGTAGTGGATATCATCAGGGACATGTGGGCCATGAACTGTGGGCCTAGAGGTTTGAGGAAATGTCTAGGACAGTATCATCTCTGAGAGAGACTAAGGAAACTGGTCTGCACTGGCTTCTGAACTAGTGAGAACTCAGCATGAGCTCCTGCACGACCTGTGCCTTCTGGGGCAGGTGGGGGGGGGGTGTCGAGGAAACTTAAGATTGGCAGCCTAGTTTTCTGAGAAAAAGAGGGAGTCAAGAAGAGAGGAAGCGCTCCTTAGAAGGACGGCTATGCCCTCAGGAAACTAAGAAAGCCTCACTATGGTTTTTGGATCCTGAGAAATAACAGTGAATGAGATTTGGGGAATCTTTAATCTAATGTTCCCCTCAAGGAAAATGTTGTCCTATTTGACTTTGGCTAATATAGCAAATTCTTCAGAGAATCTAAAACAAACAAAAACAAGTTCCAGGGGACAGGGCCGAGATACTGAATGAACATTCACACTCTGATGGGGCCAGTGAGGAGACAAAGGATGATTCTGGCTGAAAGCATGATGACCTGTGGGTATCAAATCCTCGTACCTTGGAAGAGGAAATATGGGAGGAAGGCTTGGGGTGCAGACAGGTCCAGTGGGTCACAATGGCAGGGGGTTCTAAGTCATGACAGGGTATGGGATGTGGGTCACTTACTCAAGGAAGCCAGCCTTGTGCTTCTGCTCATTGTGAGGTCCAAACTGGATCTGGCATTGGAAGCCTGCAAATTCACAGGCCTTGTCAAAGGAGACGGGGTGGGAGCCATTCAGAATGTCATCTCGTGCCTGGAGAACACAGAAGGGACAGATGTTGTGTGGGTGCAGGGACAGCCTTGTTAACGTCTGCCCTGCCCCCAACTCACCCCACCCAGGTCTACTCCATACCTGCACATAGAGAAGGTTCAGCTGTACAGGGTCCCGGGAATCCACATTCTGGTCTGAATAGAAGAACTTTCTCCGCAGCAACAATGTCTCATGCTCTTCTACTCCCTGTTCCCTCAGTGTCCGCCCATGGTCTAGCCAGTTCACTGGAACACAGACAGTGCCCTTAGCACCAACGCCATGTGGCCCTTGTGCTGCCTAGTGTCTGGGTTTTCTTCACGCCTGCCTTTCCTCATCAACATGTAAATTCCATGATTCAGGGTAAACACAGGATAAATGGCTGCCCTTCCNCTCCCCTCCATTCCCAAAGACCCTTCTAGTTCTGCTTACACTCATCATCTGTGTGCAATTTCTGCTTTAGTTTCTCCATTTTCTTCTCATCTCGCAACAGGGTCTTGTCTTTTCTTAGGGTCCCGGTCCCCTCATCCTTTTTCTCTTCCATCAGCTCTCGAACCAGTGAATATTCATCATGGTTGGTGATGCCTAGGGAAAGGATATGGCTTGCTAACTCCTCACACATAAAAGAGTTGGGACCTCCTGGCCCAGGCCTTTGCCCTCCCAATGACCCTTACCAATTCGGGCGCAGATAGTCATGAGCATGTCAGTGACAGTCTTGGAGTCATCCACCATGATAGTCTTCACAGTTCCATCTAACATCCGGATCTTCAGGGGTCTCTGTTTCTTCCTGTACTCCATCGTGTCCTGTTGGAGCCAGGAAATGTAGTCAGGGCCTGTTTAAACTAGTTCCCTTTACACAGCCAAGGAGAAGGGAAGTGGATTATTAGAAGGAAGACTATGGTGGCTCATGGAAAAGGAGAGTGTTTTGACTGCCTGTAACAGAAAGCCACATGGGCACACTGGGGGTACGCTGGCCTGGTACGTGCAAAGCCCGGGATTGCCAGAGGGAACTGGTTATGAGGAAGGAGAAGGGAGGAGGGGCAGAGACCATTATAGTGCTGGAAACTAGTGAGGCATTGGGGAGAGGATGCAAGTGGTTGCTGATGAAGATACTCACCCCATTTCGGAGCATGTAGTAGTCCAAAGCTTTCCCAGCCTCCAGCCATATACCTTTTTTGGGGTCATCATCTGACAGAAATAGCCCAAAGTCGCTGGCTAAAAGAGATTGGAGATCACCTTAGACTTATAAAAACTCCANTGTGGCCAAACAGTTATACCACTGCCTTTGTATATTATTTTCCCCCATGACCTTGGAGTACAGGCCTGANAGGTGAGGAGTCAGTACACAATGGGGACCAAGTGCCGAGAATAAGGGATGGAAGACTCCTGCCCCCCACCACTTGGGTAGTCCGACTCACGAGGGCCAGCCAGGGCCTCTGGGATCCGCTCACGAATCATGCGGCAGGCATCGTATACCATGGTAGATGGCTCAAACTGCATCGTCTTCACCACATTCCCAATGCTGATCTTCAGNGAGAGTGCAACCATGGTGGCGGCTTCTGCTCTTCAGCCTGGCTACACCTGGCCCGTGGCACCACAGCATTAGGATATACTCTCACTGGAGTCCCCCAGACAGGGTCTCAGGGAGAGGACTTTTAAGGGACTCACCCAACAGGAAATAATAATGTTTTTTGTCCTATTTAATAATTTCAAAAGATGAAAGACTACATATATCAAATGGCTCAGTCTTGACCATTTAAGACACCCCTGAGGGAGGCTGGTCTCTAGAGTACAATAGCAGGCCTGAAATGCAGTGTCACCTGAGGACATTGTCCTGCCTGCACACTGGAATTTGTGCCTCTCTGGTTCTAAGCGCCTCGGACCTCTTGCTCCTGCTCTCCTCTTTTCCCAACCCTGCCTCTGCCTTGTTTTTTCCTTTTCCTGGGTCAGTTTTTTTCCTTTTCTTTGTCTCCCATTCTGTCCTGGGATTTTCAGAGCGCTGTCCTGACCCATTATGTGACCTTCCCTCTCATAGCTTTTGCCTTCTTGGCAAAATGCAGAATCCTAGGGGGCTCCCGAATCCTGCAAACAGTCAGTAGCTAGCATTGTCATGGAGACCTACTTCTGTCTCTGCTCTCTTTCAACCTGAATGGTATATGGAGGGCCTCCCAGTGAGCTGTGCAGTCAAGGCAGAACTATGATTCTCTGTCTACAGACCCAGCCAACACTTCTTGGAGAGGAGAAAGTTTCAAGGCAAGCAAGACAAGGTGCCCAGACCGTCAAACTCGGTTGTTGAGCCTTCTAAGTGACCACGGTGACACTCCTTCATCAAGTCCCCTCTCAGACTGTCCCCACCTTAACCAGGTACCCAGACAATGCTTTCCATGCAGCTCAGCATTTGCAAAGCCAACTCCTTTCCTCTACCTTTCAGCCACCACTTGTCAGTGGGCTAAAGAAGCCACATGCCACATGAGCAGCAGGTTGCATACAGGCCCAAGGAGGACAGGCCTGCCCAGCAGCTGATGATGTGACCCAATGTGGTATGGGACTAAGTGCCTCTTAACTAAGAGGGAAGGGACGGAAGGCAGCCTCCCATTCCCCACCTGGCAANCTGCTAGCCTAAGGGGGTAAGCAGAACTAGGGGAAAGACTGGGAAGCAGGTGGGTATTACATACAGAAGGCATTTGAGAACCAGGTAAGTCAGGAAAGGGTAGAGGATGAAGAGGTTGGGAAGAATGGAGCAGGAGAGTGGAAAGATGATAGAAACCAGATATAGATGTGGGAAACACCTGGAACAATGACAAGAGAAAGTTTCTGACTCCACACAGTCCAGGACTGCAGAAGAAAAGCGGCCCAGCTTGCTCTCCATCTTTACCCCAAATAAGAGGACCTCCCAGCGCCCTCAGTCCCAGCTCTCTGCCCTCTCCTGATTCACAGGGAACCTTTCCCAGCAGTGGGACAGACCTGGCTGCCAGAGAAGCAGGAGTCCGAGGAACCGAAGCAGGAGTGAAAGGACGCTTCAGCCTGGGCTAAAGCTGCATGTATGCCCCTCCGCTCATTTCCTCCGGACATATGGATACCCACTTCTTCCTCTGGTAAGACCCCGATAAGAGAGTTGAGTCATGCCTGTACTAACTTCTAGACTGTTCTAAGTAGCTAGCCACACAATTAATTGAGAGTGAAGGGAAGTCAAGGAATTGGACACTGAATTTGAACTAGTGGCAAACAAGATCCCTGAAATTATGAGTAGAAGCTATCTGCTTCCTGTCCTGCCCTGAGAACCCTGGCCCCCTTTTTATCATGTTTTATGAACAGCAACAACACCCCCTCCATGTCCCCCTCCCAGAGAACTCCTCCTCCCTCAATACATTCCTGAGATGCATTCCAGAGGCGTTGGGCAATTGGAGGGGGGGAGTGGAGGACAGGAGGTCAAAACCCAGCAAGGAATGGAATGCAAGTATACTAGGGCTAAGGAATTTTGGGGTACATGGAGAGTATCAACAGTGTAGGTACCTACAGGAGGGAACTAGAGAAAGATAGGGAGGTACAAAAAGGGACAAAAGGAGAGAGAAAGCTGAAGACAGAGTCAGAATGTAAGAGGGTTGGGGGAATAACACTCAGTCTGTTACCAAATTTGGCCTCTGAGTCCTCAACCGCTGGCAGGGGGAGGGGTTTGTGGGTGAGACTGACATATCCGGCCTCCGGCTGCTGCAGGCTCATTTAAGGCTGGACTGGGCAGCTGATGGGCTGGACCTGACTTCCTCCAACACAGGGTCTTCCTATCCATACATGCATACTCTTCTCCACCAAGGCACCTTAGATTATACATACAACTCTTTCCCACAAAACTACCTATGCTGCCTCTGCATAGACCTTATCATGGTCTCACAGTCCCTACAAAAGATCTATCTTCTTGTAGGCACCACACACCCACACAGCTTCCTCACCAGTGCACCAGGCCCCAATGCCCAGGCTCCCAACATCCCTCCTTCCATTATGCACACATTTTCCCTCTATGCATTCTTTTGAGGGCCCGTTGTGGGAAGGCCCTGGGCCAAACTTTCAGTGGCTGGGAACCAAGATGAGTAAGACCTAGACTTTGCTTTCCGTAGGTTGCTAGCCTTCCAGGTGGGTGGGTAAGCTAAATACAGAGTTACAACAGAGGGCAGAATGTAAAAAAAGCCAAAGTGTGTATGCTCAGAAAAGGGATCCCTTTAGGTTATAGAAGTGGGGCCAAAAAGTGTTCATGAAAGGTATCATTTGAAGTTAGGATTTTAAAAACATGAAGATAATGAAAAGTAATAGTGATGTGTCATTTATTGACTATATGTTAATTGCATTGTATATACAATTTCAGTTAATCCTTACAACAACCCTGCAAGGTAGGTGTCATTACTTCCATTTTTACAGATTAGGAAACCAAGGCTCAAGAACGTTAAATACTTTTCCAGAGTACTTGTCCAAATAATAAGTTGTGAAGCAAAGATTCGAACCCAGGTCTCTCTGTCTCCAAAGCCCAAGCTCTCTCCTTTAGGTCAGTCGAAGACGAGTCAAAGGTAACATCCCAGGCAGAGAGAATAGCATTAGCAAAGGTGGAGAAGCAGGAAATCGTGGAGGTTTGACATTCAGGAAAGTGAGTAGGCAAAGCTGGCTGAAGCACAGGGTACCTGCAGAGGAGCAGTGGTGGGGAAGTCAGGGCTAAGACGGAAAGGCAAAAGCTGACAGAAGAGGAGGAGGAACTTAACTGCCCGCAGGGGAATAGGAGGTCGAGGAACTTTGAGCAGGGACATCCCCAGAACTGGATTTTAGGGCAACTTTGTATTAGTACAAGAGATAATGAAGCCAGCGGTAAAGCTGTGTGGAGAGGAAGCTGCCATTCAGAAGGAAAGTAGAACGGACAGTAGAACTGACAAGCCTCCTCAATTCCCAGAAACCTGAGCCCAAAGTCAGCCTCCTGTGACCAGTAGCCATTTATTAACTAGACAGCTTCAGTTAAGTAATGCAACTAGGGAAAGGAATGGATTAGATTAGGATGGGAATGTAGGGATGAAGCTGGAGGAAGAGGGATATGATGTGATAGGATTTGTAGGTCGAGGCAGATGGGTGGAGTTACTGACTACATCAGGCTGCGACTGCGGATGACAGCGGGGGAGGTGATGGTAGGAAAGAGACACATGTGCAGTGGCTGAACCAAATGGGGAAGGACAAGAATGATTCCATGGATGGTGACTAAGCTGGGGAATGACAGAGTGAGGTTAGAGGCCAGGTCAGGAATTTCAGAAGAGCTAGGGATGTGGTAANTGGCTAAATTAGGCTGGGGTTGGGGTCGTGAAGGGACACTGACAGCGTCTAAGTAATGCTGGAGTTGGGAGGAGGGGCAGCACGAGGTAGAGCCAGTGGCTGAATCGGCCTGGGTAGGGGATGGTGTTGTGGTGAGTGGCAGGGTCAAACTGGCAGTGACATGGGAGTATGGTCAGTGGCCTGGCTGGGCGTGGGATCAGTAAGACCCAGTTTCCTCTTTGGGTATCACTTCCTCTTTTCCGTTGGGGAGTGGGGGAAGGGGATCTGCAACTGGTCCTAGAAGTTAAAAGAGACTCAGAAACTATGGGGGACACATAGCAAAAGCCGGGAGGAGGGTATTCAGCAGCTGACCAGGTGGTGTGCAGAGAGGAGAAAGTGCTTTGTGATGACAGNAAAGCTCAGGTTGGAGTGACAGAAACTCAAGTAGGATGTGTGGNTGAAGAGATGGGGAAAGAGGATGGCAATGGACAGTTAAGATGGACAACACAGAAACAGCTAAAGGCCAGGAAAGGACCTATAAGGAAATATAAAGGGTGTGCAACGTAGGGCCAGGAACCAGAGACGGNCAGAGGCAGCGAGGGGAATGAAGCTGTATGGTTAAACTGTCAGAACGTAGCTGAAACAATGTTTCTTTGGTCAGCTTCCCCCTCAGTCACGGGCTTTCTCTTTCCTCGTCTTCCCCACTTTGGNCTAGACCTCGTCTGACTCCTGGGTCTCTTTCCACTTCCCACCTCCCACCCAGTAAACAGCACAGTCCAGAAATCCCTGCCTCCCAGTGATAGTGGCCTCAGGAAGTCCTGGGGGTTAGGCAGGAGAATAAAGAAAGTGGAGAGTCCCAGGTGTCAGCAGTTCTAGCTGAAGCCCAGGACTGTGGCCTGAGGTTAGCCTGTCGTCTCTGGGTAAATGAAGCTTCCGTGGTTACACAGGAACAAGGGACCTCACCACAAAACAAAGGCAGCTACTTGCTGCCAACCTCTCATGCTTTTACCTGTTCAACTGTAGCTGCAACCTCAACCCCTAATGCTGCCACCAGTTCTTAGACATTACCCCTGAGTTTCCTTTGTTTCCCACACTTTGACATCCATCCCTTTCCTACCACACACTCACACTAATCTAGCTTTTATTTTTAGGCCTAAATCCCTCCACTTTAACCCTAAATACTGACCCCTAATCCTAAAACTCATTTCTAACTTACTTCCTAATTCACCTTTTCACTGTTTACTCTTAATACTAACCATGACAATGGCCTTTAATCCCTAAAACGGGCTTCTAAGCCAATTCCTGCTGTTGATCCTTAACCTGACCCTGTACTCTGATTTATGCTGGTCATTCCAGAAAACAAAATAATGACCTCAATCTACATGTCACCTACACGAAACAGACTTGACTCATGCANCTAACGTTTAAAATGTANCCCAGCTTCATAACGTCTAAAGGATCCTTGCTTCCTAAACCCGACCCAATCCCAAACTCACCCAAAGCTTTCCTAACCACATACTCACTATCTGCTAACACCAAAGGCCATCCCCGCCCAGCGCCTCCCTGCCACCCCATTCCTCACCCTCCCCCAAAACTTAGCAGAGACAGAGAACTGCCTGCTCCCACGAAAGGGGCCTGCCTCTCGTAACACGGCTAGCTTAATTCCAAACCCCAAACGAAACGCATTGGACGCTGACCTCCCCAACAGGACCGGACACAGGATATGCAGGAGGATCGGGGGCCCCGCCCGCTGTTTCCCGGGCTGGCCTGTGCCCGCAGCCCCACCTAGAAGCTCCGGCCCGGCCCGCCTGGCCTACCTGCGCTGCCCGGCTCTGCGCCCCGCCCGCCGGCCCGCTACCCGCTGGTTCTCCGGGTCGCTCTGGGGCTCCGGCCTCGCCCTCCCTTCGACACTCTGGTCCACTTCCGTCCTGGAAACGTCCCCTACCCGCCGGCGGCGCCCTGGGCCCGCGCTCTATGGTCGCGGAGACTTCAGGAAGCTGCTCTAGCCGCAGCTCTCGATGCTCGGGCACCCGCGAAACCTGGCCACCCCTCCCCGGCAGGAAGCGAGGGTGCGGCGCGAGGGTGAGAACGCCCAAACTAAACCGGAGTTCCCTTTTAGACTCTTAGTCTTCTTTTTTCTAGCTCGAGGCGAAGGCGGACCCGGATCCCCAGAATCCCCGCCCTGGGGTGTGGGAAGCTGTAGGGACGTCCCTAAATTTGCATAGCCCCCGGGACGTGGCGCAGCACACGAGCCACTTCCGAGTTGGAGGGAACTCCAAGTCCCAGGATGCCGTGAGGCTCTCTGTGCATCACTTCCGTTGTGTTGGAAGCTGAGGAGACTAGAAACTGGGAGGTGGCTGTAGTTTAGAGTGACCACTAGGCCCTCCGCCCTGCAGCCCGGAGTAGAGTGACTAAGGTAAGTGGAGCCGACTTGACAGTTAGACCGAGGGGTCGCACCTAAGGTTCGGAGATTGGATCTGCGTGCAGGGATTTCTATCCATAGATATCCCAAATGGATCCTGGTGGTCAGGACCTGCTAGCTTTGGATCCTGGTGATCAGGACCTGCTGGGTTTCCTGCTAGAGGAAAGCGGAGATTTGTGGGCTGCGCCCGAGCAGGACGTGGAGGCTCCGCTGGACTTGGAGCTGTCGCCTTCCGAGGTGGGTGGGCGTTCGGAGTGGGGAAGATAAGCGACGTCCGTGAGACCCAGGGGTACAGAGATAAATCAGGGCCTCTGAATTTGTTAGAACTCCGTGCAAGCGCTGAGCGACTGGGAGGTAGAAGATTTACTGAGCTCTCTGCTCAGTCCCTCGGCATCGCTGGATGTTCTCAGCTCCTCCAACTCTTCTATTCGCCATGATCACAGCTATTCCCTCCCACAGGAACATGTCTCCATAGATGTAGGTGAGTGTGAAATGTTAAGTTAAGGGGGAGGAAAGCGCTCACTGGCCTAGCTAGCCCTACTTTCNCTTTCGCAGATATTGAGAGCTTCGAAAAGGAGGGGTTCCGCGTGACTCCACTGCGTGTGGAGGAGACAGCAGCACAGCAGGTACTGGACTTGATTTTTCAGGATTATCTNATCTTGCAGGAGTGGGACCAAGATTTCCCTATTCTCCTCCGACATCCCCATGCAACTCTGCTCTCCACTATTTCCTCCAACCCTAGGAGATTTCTAGGTTGATACTGACTGAGGAAGAGAAGAGGCTCTTGGAGAAGGAGGGGCTTACACTGCCCTCAACTCTTCCTCTCACTAAGGTAAGGTTTCTGTTGGGGGAGCAAAAGCTGGAGGGGGGTTGTATGACCCAAGAAGGCAAATTCAGTTTATTTCATATCAATAACTTGAAAAAGGACTGAGGTCAGAATCTAAGCAAACTTGCTGCTAGTGGGAAGCTGGGGCAGGTAGGTAGATAACAGGCTAGATACAAGATCAGTTCCTGATCTTGTAGGGCTTCTATAAATTTTGGTGTTCCTTTCAAAATTACCAGTGTATGGCTTAGTAGGAAAAGGCCCTTGCTGCCAGNCCTGACCTGATATCTGTCCCTAGGACCCACATGGTGGAAGGAGAGAACTGACTCCTACAACTTTTCTGATCTCTAAACAAGCCCACACCCACATACAAAAAATAATTTTTTTAATGTCAACTAACAGTATAGAGCCTTGAAAAGGACTGTAAATGAATGGCCTTTGTTGCTGGTTGTTTTTCATCTTTTGAGGGGCCCGCCACCCAGCTCCTAAATAAATCACACATGGAGGCTTATTCTTACTTATAAATGCCTGGCCTTAGCTTGGCTTGTGTCTTGCCAGCTTTCCTTAATTTATCCTGTCTACCTTTTGCCTCTGGGCTTTTCCCATTCTCTTACTTCCAAAAATCTTATTCTTACTCTGTGGCTTGCTGTGTAGGATGGTGGCTGGNCCCTGATTCCCTCCTCCTCCTTCTCTGGCTTCTTCTTATACCCTTTCTTCCGAGATTTCTCCTTGTATATGTTCTCTCTGCCTGCCAGCCCCNCCCATCCTTTCTCCAGCCTTGCTCTTGGCCATTCAGCTCTTTACTAGACCATCAGGTGTTTTAGACAGGCGCAGTAACACAGCTTCGCAGGAGTTAAACAAATGCAACATAAACAAAAGTAACACACCTTAAAATAATNTTCTACAACAGGCTTTTACAGATTTCACTGTGATCATGGTACTCCACCTCTTGCTCAATGGTAGAAATATTTGGGAGACTGAACCAGTCTAACAAAAACAATTGTCAAAGCTGGGCATGATAGCTCACACCTCTATAGTCCCAGCACTCTGGAAGCAGAGGCAGGAAGGCCCTCATAAGTTCAAAGCCACTTCCCAAGTGCTGGGATTACAGGCATACACTNCTACATCTAGCTTTTGTGGCAAACCTTTTTATGTCATTTTCCTTTTTAATGTTTTCATGGTATCTTTTGTTATGTAGATGTTTAATTATTTAGGACAGGAGAACCAGGTGTTAAAGGTCAGACTTAACTTCATGTGGAGTTCAGGCAAGCCTAGGCTACATGAAACTCTGTCTCCTATCCCTCCACCACCATTACAAGATGAGGAATATATTAGTTAGTAGGAAAGAAAATAGAATTTGGAAATTATCAATAGTGGTTCTGTCCCTAGGACAATAACTGTCTCGTCCTCCTTTACACTGGCCAGACCATACCTTAATCTCGCCCATTGAGATTTGAATATGGCACCTCATCATGCTTGTCAAGTGCTCTACCACTGGGCTACATTCTCCAGCCCTGTTTGTTGAGACATGGTCTTGTAAGCCCTGGCAGGGCTGGCCTCAAGACTATGTAGTGGGTAAGGAATGCCTTTGAACTCCTGATCCTCCTGCTTCTAACTCCTATGGACTAGATTACAGGTAAATGACATCACTCTTGGCTAGTGTCCAGGTTTGACAGGCTATATCAGAGAATATAAGAGCTTTATTCAGTTTTAATTTCTGAAAAAAGTTCAAGTGCTTTAAAATAAGGATATAGTCTATATAGGCCTGGAGATTCTAGGTAAATCCAATGGATAGGGATTATTAGAAGATTGATACTGGTTTAGGATAAGGATGGATTTTTTTTTTGTTGTTATTATTGTTAGTTTTGAGGCATGGTCTTATGTAGCTCAGTCTGGCATCAAACTACTCTAGCCAAGAATGGTCTTGAAGTCCTGATCTCCTTTTCCCTCACAAGTGCTGAGGTTACAGGCATGTGCTACCACACCTAGCTTAAGAGGAGTTTTTTTTAATTAATTAAATTAGAGGCTGGAAAGATGGCTCAGTGGTGTACTTTCTGCTCTTTCATGGGCTCCAGGTTCGAGCCCCAGCACCCACATGACAACTCACAACTGTAACTCTAGTCCCAGGAGATCTGAAACCCTCTTCTGGCCTATATGGGCACCAGGCAGACACATTATATACAGACACACATACAAGCAAAACACCCATACACATAAAAATAATATCAAAAAATAGTCTGGCTTTTGTATGTTAAACACCTGGTCCTTGGAGACGTTCACACAGAAGGTGAAAGCCTACTGATCAGAGAAGCTGTGGAGTCTTATTGGGAAGAGGATTGAACTTAGCTGCCTTCCAACACACCTCTATAACATGATGCATATAGGTGTATAATACTACACCTAGGATGACCTTTCTCCCATCTTCTCTTAGGTGGAGGAACAGGTTCTTAAACGGTTGAACTTAGCTGCCTTCCAACACACCTATATAATACGATGTCTATAGGTACATAATACTACACCTAGGATGATCTTTCTCCCTTTTCTCTCAGGTGGAAGAACAGGTTCTCAAGCGAGTGCGGAGAAAGATTCGAAACAAGAGAGCTGCTCAAGAAAGCCGCAAGAAGAAGAAGGTGTATGTAGGAGGGTTAGAGAGCAGGTAGGAAAGAAGGAACATGGGGAAAAAGTTGGAAGCCTAAACTTTTTGAAGGGAAGACACAGGCAATATTTTGATATCCATGTTATCTTCCAGGGTCATGAAATACACAGCCCAGAATCAGGAGCTGCAGAACAAAGTACAACTTCTAGAGGAACAGAATCTGTAAGTAACCATTTATAGTCATTAGTTTTTTAAAATCTTTTTTCTAATGATTTATTTTTACTTTATGTGCATTGATGTTTTACCTGCATATATATCTGTATGAGGTGTCAAGTCCCCTGGAATTGGAGTTACAGACAGTTGTGAGCTGCCATGTGGTGCTGGGAATTGAACCTGGGTCCTCTGGAGGAGCAGTCAGTGCTCTTAACCACTGAACCATCTTTCCAGCCCCGTCATTAATTTCTTAATGCTTTCTCACTCTTTCTGCTATTCCACGATTGACTTCTAACTGGATAGCTCCTAAATACAAAAATCTGGTGGTTGGCCTTTATTTACCATGTCTTAAGCTCAGAGTAATGGGAAATAAATTCACAAGTACTTAAGGAGAAATTAAGTACCAAAACAAAGAAAAGGGAGATAAGAAAAGACTGGNGGTAGTCAGCATCAGAGCAGTTGCAATTATGGGGATGGACTGGGTGGGGGGAAACATTCTGGGTGGAGAGAAGACGGGAACTTGTGTTTGACTGGAACTCTAGCATCAGGGTATTGACCTAGAAAGTAGAGAACACAGTACCTGGTGAGGATTACATGCATAGTTGATCAGGTGTTAAGAGAATTCTGCAAAGGAGTTAAGTCAAGGCAGAGAAGTTTTTATTTTTTTGCTTCAATAAGGAACTATAGGNATTTGTCCACAAAGAAGAAATCATTTGGGAAAAAAAGGGCAAGGAAGTTAAGAGATTGGCTCCANTGCACCAGTGGAGAGGGCAGCTAAACAGGAGGGTTCCGCTGTGACTCAGGGTACTAGGCCAGGGCATGCTCACCAGTGTCTCCTCTCTTCCCTCAGGTCCCTTCTAGATCAACTGAGGAAACTTCAGGCCTTGGTTATTGAGATAGCCAACAAAACCAGCAGNGGCAGCACCTGTGTTCTGGTGAGAGGATGGCACAAAAGATCCTTTCCTTGGCAGATACAGGGTGTATGACCCAGAGCCCTTCATCTCTTCTCCTGTGTTCTAGGTCCTACTGTTTTCTTTCTGCCTTCTTCTTGTTCCTGCTATGTACTCCTCTGACACAAGGGGAAGTGTGCCAGCTGAGTATGTTGGTAAGAGGCTTAAGGACACCTTTAAGGCATGGGCTGTGGTAAAGGGCTTCTTCTGTGCTGTCTCTTGACAAGTCTTTGTCTCTTCAGTGTTGCACCGTCAGCTTCGTGCCCTCCCCAGTGAGGACCACCATCAGACGAAGCTGCCTGCCCAGCAGTCAAAGTTACCGAAGGACAGCACAACCCAGCTGCTGGGTAGCTCAGAACATATGCTCCAGGCCTCCAGCAACTTTTCCTGCCTACCCTACCACGTACCTCAGGAAGAGTCACCCCTGCACTGGCCACTCCTTGATCGTTCCTCAGAGACCCCCTTCTCAGGCCCCAACCATCCCCTGCAGGCAAATCTTTCAAAGAAAGGGGGGTGGCTGCCTACCCACAGCCCTTCTTCTGTCATCTTGCAGGGCAGATATTCAGGTTANATGTGAGAATATGGGGTATCCTTAGCCTGAGGATTCCTGTCTGTATTCAAATAAAAAGGAATAGGGTGAAAGAGCTGGCCTTTGCTCTTGTGCCCTATTAGGATACCTGGGAGCTCAAACACACCACACTTACTAGTTTAATGGGTCTTTTATTTATACCCATGTGTATCTGTTGTTCCATGAATAGACTTGGAGAAATGTACTGGCCTTGAATATTTCATCCACAGAAGGAACGGGTAGGGTAAGAAATAAATAAGTGGTTCTTCAGCCCCTTTTTACTGGCGCAGTTNGGGAGGAAGAAGGGAAGGGGCATGATTGTCCTAGTGGCTCAGGGCTGCAGGAGTTGTGGGAAGAAGGAGGAAAGAGCAGTGTGGAGGCTGGGCTTCCACAGTTCAGAGGGATCACTCCAGATTTAGCTTTGGTCCACATTCAGGTTCTGTGCTTAGTTCTGTGCCCTGTGTGATGACTGGCCTGCTGCCCTTTTTATGCTGCTGCTGTTGCAGGGCCAGCTGCATGGCCCAGATGCTCAGTGGCCGCATGTAGGCCAGTGAGCGGAACACTCGCTGCTGGCAGTATGCCTCTGGGGTCTGGAAAGCCAGGCCCAGGCGTTCCCATACAGTGCGGTAACAGCCTTCAGCTGTCCGGAAACCTTCCCAAGTCAGACCCTGCGGGGAGAGGGAGAAGTCATACATAATAACTGGCCTCATGGTACAGTTACCTTAGCTGAGCAGAGAAGACAGTATGCCTTTTGCCCTCAGGTTAGAGCCTAAAGGCAAGAGGTGGAACACATACCAGGGAAAGGGGGCTCTATGGACGGATAAGAGGACATTAGGATGTTCTTGGAATAAATTTAGTGGTTGAGGAAGTTTTCTGGACCACAGTACAAATGGTGAAGGGATGGGAAAGGGAATACATTACCTCTTGGATCATGGTGGCTGCCAGCCCATAGACCACACCCACCCAGACTTCATCAGACTGCACACTGGATCTATCAGGAACACCATGAGGCTGCATCCCATTCACAGCCCCCATGGCTCCCCCTGCAAAGGCCTGGACATTGAGCTCAAAGATGGTTTTGAGAGCACGGACCACATGCAGTGTAGGAAATACCTAGATCGGGGAGAGCAAAGGCAGAGAGAGAGTTTCTTAGCTTGCTTCTCACCTCCAGGGAAAGCCATCTTTCTGGCTTTTCTAGTCTCTCACCTCAGTGTCTCCTTCCCCCAGGCCGCAGGCCTTCAGGAACCACTGCCCAGCACACTGGTCAGACATGACACTCTGGGACTGAGGCTGGGAGCTGCTGTCATAGTTGTAATAGCGGCCTGGAGTAGAGGAAAGGCAGAGTAAAGCTGCTTGTGTCCATGGAGGTGGCTTTAAGATGCCCCAGGTTGCTTTTACTCACCATTCCAGAGCAGTCTCTCATAAGCTTCTCGGCCTCGGCAGAGAATGGAAGAAAACTTATCCTGGACATCCCGGGCCCCATACAGAACAGCCATCTGAACCATTACAGCCACGGCAGCTAGCCACAGCCCTCCACAGTAAGCACTGGTCAGGGACAAGGGCTGGGTGAGACTGGCAGTTCCAGCCCCTCCCATGCATGGGCNCTACCATCCTTACATGCCCAGTTCCCCACCTNAGACCTAGAAATCCCTACTCCCCGAACCTGGGGCCTGTGGTAACCCATCCATCATAGGTCTGGTCTGCGTAGCCTCCATTCTCAATGAGTCCATCCTGGTCCTTATCAAACTTCATTTCAGACTCCATCACAGCCTAGAGAGGGATCAAGACACTGAGGCCATAGGATCTAAGAAATATACTAGCCATCTGGGTTCTCCTGAGACACCATTCATGTCCCTGGTGTACTGGATACTATATACACATGCCTTACCAGACACACAGGCCACATGTCCTTCAGGAAGCCTTGATCACCTGTCAGGTAATAGTCCCGGTAAACTTGCAGCACAAACTTGAGGTTCAGGTCCTTCCAGTCAGCAGTATCATGAATCAAATATGCATTGACCCGGAGCCACGGCTCATCATCTGTTGGAGGGGAGGGGACCTGGTTGATCCGCATCAGTGGACAAGATAGAGGGTATAAAGACAGGAAAGCTGACCTTGAGATAGTGGAACCTTACCTGGGTCCCCGATATCATGAGGGATAACGTTCTTCCTTTTCACAGGTGCCACCACTCCACTCATCAGGTACCGTCGCCGTGTCAGGTCTTCCTTCAAAGTTGCCAGAGCTGGGGGAGCAGATACACAAGTAGGTGAGGGAAAGCAAGGAATGGGCAGGCTTGGGGTGGGTCATAGAGCTGTGTGGGTGACCCCAGAGGAAAACCAATAGGCATGATGTAGGTATGCTCAGGGCAAGGGGAAGGACATATCATGTGAGAGACTACAAGGGTTCAAGGGTAAAGGAAGATAAAAGAAGTTACCCTCACCCATATCGTACTGTAGACTGAGTTCGAGTTTGGGCCACAGCATGACAAGTGCAAAAGAAGCATAAAAGTGGACATCATATGTGTTGTACATGCGATACTCCTGGCCTGGAGGGATGACAGAGAGACATGGTTACAAGAATCCCAGCCTCCCCTTGATAGCCCTTCAAAAGTTGGAAGTAGGACACAAGCATCTGTCCATAGTCACCATTTATACCCTTATCCCATCAATATCCTGGGATAGGCAAAATCTATCATCTTGCTTTATGCAGGACACTAGCTAACTTGACGTACCCCAACCCACCAGCAGCCCATACCCTCAAGATAACCAAATCGCCCATAGTCCCGCAGAATGGGGCGGAGCTGATGCATGCTCCCTCCCAGCTCCTCTGGTAGAGAGTCTTCAGGGACTTCCAGCCATACTGTGCCTCCATCAGCCAGGAAGTATAATTCATTGAACAGTGCAGATTTGTACCAGGCAGGCAAGGATCTGGGAAGCCAAGAGGAGGGAATAGAACTTTATGAGCCTCCCAGGATAGAAAGAACTCTAGAGTTCAGAGGAGCGGGTCACTAAGTGAATCCCAGCCCTACTGACTGGTCCTATTTGGAGTAAGTGCCTGGGAAAAAGTACAAGAGGGCTCTACTGGCACCTGTCATCCAATACTGGGCTCTGCCACGCTGAGATTCTCTTCTCCCAGTCTGCATATTGGCACAGTGCGTAGTGGCTAAGGGCAGGTGCCGCATCCCCATCTGAACCAAAGAACCGTGTATAGCGCCTGAGATGGAAAGGAAGGCATAAGAACAGGGCTCTAAGTCAGAGCCCAGTACCTTTGGATCCCTGCATTTACCTGTAGTGGACTTGGCCCTTAGCTCCAAACATGATCCTAGGCATATCCCAAGCCAGTGAGAACTCCAGGCAGCACCGGCCTCGTGGTGGCAACTTCCTGGAGACACAGACAGCCCCAGCAATACCCTCTCCTTTCTGCGAGGGGGTGCTTTGGCCTAAGAAGCACAGACGAATTCAGCACAGGTACTCCCTTGAGCCCCACAGCTAGGGACAAGGCCTGTTCATTATCAGGTCTTCCACCCCTGGTCCTAAGACAGGACACAGCCTTTCTTCCCAGCACCTCCCAGTCAAACCCCCATCACCAGNAGGGGAGTCCAGCTGTCCATCCTGAAGTAGGTCCTGCCACACCTGCTGCCCAGCGCTGTCAGGGTCAAAGGCTGTGATGTGGGTTACCGTGGTGTNTGCCTGTTAAGGGGTCAAAGACTCTGTGAAGACTAGTATAAGGACACTGATTCTGACTAGCTCTTGTGCTCCTCTTACACACTGCCACCTCCGAGTTGCAGAGGCTGAGGGCTGTGATGAGGACGGGACTTGGAAGTTGATGAACTAAAAGACTATGAGAGGTGAAGTAGGTTCAGGATCAGGCTGTGAGGGCAGGGGCGCAGGCGTAGAGGTATAGGGCAGACTTCATTACCGTGCATCGTGCAGCCACAGCCATTGTGTAGGGATTCAGGGGGCTTGGGTGATGCAGAAGTAGCCCCTGAACAGTCTTCCCATCCCGTTCCAGACAGAAGGGCTCATTCCACAACCCTCCTGGGGCATCATCTTCACCCCCTAGTCCATTCCGCATAGAGAACATGATGGACACATCCAGAGTTTCATCTCCTTCGTTTTCTACATCCCACACAAAGACTCCTACAGGGAGGCAGCTGTCCTGGGGATAAAAGACTGGACTCAGTCTCAGTGTAGCCATTCTTGGCTTCACTCCTCAGGATCAGTCATGGGCACAGAGAACCTTTTCAAGTATTCCTCGCTCTACTCCCTTCTGTTTCCTTGCATATTCCCAGGAAAACGGCCTACCAGAAGATCTTAAGGCTAGAATTAATTGGACTGGGAAGCCAGTGTGATGTTCACAGCTCCAACCTCTCCCTTTCGTAGGTCAGTAAACTTCTACAGAGGTGGCTCTGAGGGAGGGAAGGTAGTGGAGGAAACAGGAGAAAGCCTCACCTGGTAGTCATGAGGCAAGATAGGTGTGATCTGACGGCAGGTAAGAGTGACACTCTGGCCAGGAAGCTCATAGACTGTCCAGGCTCGGGGATAAAGGGCNTGGTAGAAAGCAAAGTAACCACACAGGCCCCAGTTCCAGCTGCGCAGGACACTTGGACGCTCCAGAGACAGAACTTGCTGATACACAGTCCGCCCATCCCGACGCAAGCATACTGTAAACTGAATCAAGAGAGCAGACAGGCTAGAATAAGTAACACACGGGCAACACTGGTCCCCTCCCCCAAAGCATTCCCTCCCTTTTCAGACACACCAGCCTTAGGTCATCTCCCAGCTCAGTGAGCCACCACCATGTCCTACTGCCTCCCCCTCCAGCTAGCCCCTAGACCTCCGCTCCCTTCCTGATCTCAGGACCTTAATTAGACCTATACCATCTCTGCCTCTTATGGTAGCAGAAATGAACATGTGCCAATCCTTGCTTAGCATGGTTCACTGACTTCTGTGGCACTCAGGCTGATTTTTAAACTCTAACCTGGCTATCTGGTCACATAAATACTCTTGGTCTTTGAGCATTCTTCCATTCCTCTTCATGCCTCTGCCCATATTCATCTCCATCTAGTTAGAGCCCCTCATCTTTCAAGGACTAAGTCACATCTCCTCTTCCTCCTNCCAGCAGGGGGCTACTCTGTTATGCCCTATTCCTCTTTATTCTGGTGTCCGGTGAATTACGTCACAATGTTTTTATTTGCTCTCCTGTGTCCCCAGCTGTCCCACGGCTTACTCTGAAGGCAGGGGCCATTTCTAGCTTACTGAAGCAGACCTCTCAGAGCTGGTGTGTGTGCAAAGAACAAGCAAAGTCTCTGCAGTGCTGTCTGTTTTGTTAATGTACTGCATGGCTCCCCCTCATGGTGGCTGTCTCCATTTGCTCCAAGTCTTATTTCTCCAGTAAAATTTTAGGCTCCAGAGAGAAGGAATGCTGGAGGTTTAATATCTCTTTCCTTGATCCAAACTATGCTTGGTATTTTTTCATATATAAAGTTTTTCTTTCCCTTTCTTCTATCTCTTTTGAGATAGGTTTTGCTATGTAGCCTAGGCTGGCCTTGAACTGGTGATCTTCCTGCCTCGGTGCTGGCATTACAGATATGGGCCTAGCTATAAAATAATTTTTCATGTTGCTAGTAAAGTACAAATGGTTGAGACCACCAGCTTTTTGTCACAGAGAGGACTGGTTCTGAGTCCCTTCCTTTCCCTACCATGCTGCTTTGAGTATGTTACTAATGCCTTCTGAATTCTGTTTCCTCATCTGTAAAATAATCATAATAATGGTACTTTGTAGGATTGTTAATATAAATATCCCCAACACCTACCACAGTGTATTGACACAGTATACAGGCCATAATTACTATAGAGTCATGCTTCCAAAGGCATTCGCCTTGGAATACAGAAGAGATGAGGCATGGGCAGAGGGTGGAGCATGGCTATTGGGCACAGCCACTAAATGTGAATTGAGAAGGATACTGTCATCAACAGTGTAAGGTCTGCCAGTCACCTCTCCTTTGAAGAGAAGCTGAAAGCTGGAAGCATCCCCCNGGAAAAGGGGACTTGCTAACTCACAAGGGGAGGGCATTGAAAGGAAGGTCATATACTGTAAGATAAGGCCCAGACAGGATATAGAAACAGGAATGAAAAATCTGAAGCTTTAGAAAAATGAGGACAGCTAGAGAGAGGGGATCTGGGGAGTCCTGGGCAGACCTGCAGATGGTCTGCAGTAGGGGAGCTGACCTTTGGCTAACAGTTTACAGTCTAGGTAAGGAGAGTTAGCACTGGGCATCTGTTTTCACTATGACTTTTTAGGTTTTATTTTACCCCTTCCCATCTTTTCAAATGTCCTTTTTAAAAGAAAAAAAAAATTGGGGAGCCAGCCAAGCTGGCTCAAGCAATGAAGGTGCTTATCACCAAGCCTAACAACCGGAGTTTGATCTGCAAGCCCACACGGTCGAAGGTAACCAACTCCTTCCTATGAGTTGTCTTGTGACCTTTACCCCATGCCGTAGCATGCAGACACCACACTGCATAGTGCACATAATTATGTGTGGAGGCTGGAGAGAATTTGTAGGAGCTGGTTCTCTCCTTNCTTCCATGAAGTGGGTCCCAGGGATGGAATGCAGGTTGTCAGACTTGGGTGGCTTTACATATTGAGTCATCTCACTGCACCCCTCCCTCCTTTATTTTGAGAGAGAGGGTCTTAGGTAGGCCGGACTAGTCTCAGCCTCACTATGTAACTGAGGCTAGTCTTGAACTCCTGATCTTTTTGTATCCACCTCCCAAGTACTAGGATAGGGATATGCCACCCCACGCAGTTCCAAGTGATCTTTTAGTCAGTTTTAATGATCCAGGAATTTTCTACTCTTTGGAGGGTACTGGCTAAGCTAGTGCCCAGAAGATGGTGAGTTAGGCAGGAGACATGTACATGAGAATTATCAGGCATGTTTACTCTTCCAAGGAACATGGGTTCTGTGTTCATCCTAACATATTGTCCATCCTAGCACTGGGCTGGGCACACAGCATCCTGAAAGCATTTATTGGACTGGACCATATGGATGTCTAACTGCCACACTGCAGGCTAGTCAAGAGCCACCTCTTTGCCTGCCCCCCATTTCCTGGCTCTTACTTGGTCTGCAATGACTGTCTGGTGCTGGTACATCCCAGGATTAAGCTGCCAACGACAGAACTGGCCTCTCCAGCCCCGTGTGATAGTGCCTCCTCCAATGCCACCCAACGGACAACCTGGGAAGAAAATCAGGATGGTTAGTGGAGAACTGGAAGAGGAAAGCAAGCCCATAGCTCCTGTCTGGGCTCTAAAAACCTAGAGAATGGAGCCATGCAGTATGCATGAACCAGAAGCCTCTTTGCCTGCCTCTGCAGAAGCATAGAAGTCAGACCTCTGAAAAGGGCAGCTGAGCTGAGACTCACCATAGATCTGTCTCAGGGGTACAGAATTGATCATGTCGATGAAAGGGGTCTTCTTTTCCACCTGGGTCTTCCGGTACCACCACTTCAAGTACCTGAGGAGCAAGTGTCAATGTGAATAAGGGGGTGAGTGGGCTGTTTTTTTGTTGTTTTTTTTTTTAAGATTTATTTATTCTGTATACAGAAGAGGGCACCAGATCTCATTATAGATGGTTGTGAGCCACCATGTGGTTGCTGGGAATTGAACTCAGGACCTCTGGAAGAGCAGTCAGTGCTCTTAACCTCTGAGCTATCTCTCCAGCCCCAGTGGGCTGTTTTTTATAAGCTGCAGTCATCTCCCTTTGTCTTAGTACTCCACTGTGATCTCCCCCTAAATGTCCCAAGAATGTCAGGCTCCACGAACAGTCCTGTAATCACAGGACTCTGAAGGCTGGGGCAGAAGGATCACAAGTTTGAGGCCACATAGACTACATGGTGAGACTCTGTCTCAAACAATAAATAACCTAGGACCCATCACTATTATCTTCCAAACAGTTTTCCTCTGGATTACTCCAGTTCAAGGTCTCTTATCTTCCCAGTTGCCCAAGTCCTAGTGCAGGATGCCCTTGTTTCTCTATTCCGAGGGAGAACTGATTGTTCTAACTCCACTACCACTGTGTTAGCTCAAACCTCAGGAGCCTTTGTCTGTGTTCAAAGGACTAGTTGCCCTTCCCTGGCTACATCCTCTACACATCCCCCTAATTTCCAAACAAGCAGAAGCTGCCAAAAGGACTTCCTCTTTTAAAAATGACTTTATTTATGATTATGAACAGTGANATTTAGAGAATATACCAGGGAGACAAATCGCCTCGGCTGGAGATAACTGGTGTTTATATATCCTGGATCATTTCCCCTTAAGCCCCACCCCCCTTCAGTTTAACTGGACATTTTCAGATTCTGCTCTTTAAAAATACCCAGTAAATTAACTGGACATGATGGCTCACACTTGTAAAACAAGCACTTAGGACTGAGGCTAGCCTAGGCTACATAATGATTTCCAGGACAACCTGTGCATCAGTAAGAACCTGTCTCAACCAAATAAAAAAAAAATCAAAATAACCACTATAGTAAAGCTTTCTAAAACATCACAGCGTTAGCTGGGCAGTGGTGGCCCACACCTTTAATCGCAGCACTCAGGAGGCAGGTGGATCTCTGTGAGTTTGAGGACAACCTAGTCTATAGAGTGAGTTCCAGGACAGCCAGGGCTACACAGAGAAACCCTGTCTTGAAAAACAAAATCCAAAACAGTCACAGTGTTTCCCTGTTTTTGCTCCTTGCTTTGTGTCTAACAGGAAAACAATCAGGACTGTCACATACAAATAGATGGCTCTATTTTCAAGGCTAGGACATCTGCCTCAGACTGCCTTCTAGTCTTACTCCTTATACATTCTCATCCAGGACGGGTTACTGAACAAGTCCTGCCCTGCCCATCTTTCCCACTTCCACTCTCCTCCTTAACCAATCACTTTACACCAACATTCAGTCACATCTAACAACAAGTAATTAGATACATGAACCCTCAGGTTTTTGTTTCCTCATCTACAAAATGGGAATAACTTCTTCCCTAGCTACCTCATGTAATCACCGAAAGATCAACTAACCTAACAGATAAGAAAGTCATAAAGGAGAATATCGGTGACAGGTATGATTATTGTCACACACTATCTCAGTTCCTAATTAGACATTGCCTTGTTATTTCATTGTGTTCCTCACGTGAGCATGACATTTTTAAGTTCCTTGGATTCGGGGACAATGACCAAGACTAGATGAATGTTATCCACAGCTCTAAGCACAGGACAAGGCACAGGGCCTGCAGCCCATAAACATTTGATGAATTCGTAAGTGAATGGATGTACAAACAGCTGCCATAGGAAGAGCAATGGAAGACAGACTGGAGCAGGAGCTGGCGGGGGGAACAGACTGGAGCAGGAGCTGGGGGGGGTACAGACTGGAGCAGGAGCTGGGGGGGATGTAGTAAGAATAATGGAAGGGTCTACTCTGGGGGCAGGGTAAAAGGCATGGAAGACAAAGGATAGGCGGTGGCCAGTTTAGAGGAGAGAGGACAGCAATGAGAGGTCAGAGGACTGGAGAATTATAAGATACTAAGATAGGCAGAACAAAGGACTGTCAGGTAGTAACACTGGCTAAAGGAACAGCAATCAAAACTGAATCTTACTAAGTTGAGACTCCAATAACTATCCTGCCAGTGCTCCTGTTTAGGGTACCCCTCAGTTCAGCTCACTCCAGGGGGTTCCCTGCTCTAGGTTGGCAGTTGGCCATTCCTGACATAATCGGTTTTCTCTATAATACCAATCCCAGTTCAAAAATGATCATTCTGGATTCTCACCTCTGCTTTATTCTCAATCCATCCCACTCCAAAAGCTATGTGTCAATGATACCCACCCTATCCAAGTATGGGAAGCCAAGGTCCAAGGGGCTGAGCAAGAGCCTGAGGCCTGTGTGACTCAGCTCATATTTAGTGGCTAGGGTGAATGTACACCTGTTCTTGACCTTATCCTGATCACATGCAATCCACTGTGCCTGTCTCAGTACCCTAGGTCCCATTTTAACACAAAGGCTTTGGGTCAGAGTTGGACTGGAACAATATGATGGTTAATTCTTCCTGACAACTTCACCAGATNGAGAATCCCCCAAGAGACAAGCCTGTGGGTATGCCTATGAGGAATGATTGACTATATTAGGTTAACTGAAGTGAGAAGATACTCCTTAAGAGTATCTTAAGATAACTCCCATGGACTGGAGTCCTGCACTAAATAAAAAGGAGAAAGAAAGTGGGGTTCTAGCATTCATTGCTCTCTGCTTCTAGCTGTGATCCAGTGTGACCAGCTGCCTCTCATCCCTGCCACCATTACTTCTCTGCCATGACAGAAGGTACCCTCAATCTGTAAGCCAAAACAAACCCTTCCTTAAGTTACTTTTGTTCGGTATTGATTATAGCAGTAAGAAAAGTAACTAATACAGTCAGTTTCATAAAGGGCCTAGAGGAATGATTCTCTGAGATAGGCCACCCACAGGAGCCAAATGTCCAGGCAGCACTAGGCCCTTCTCATTGTCTAGGGCTGGGGTTAGTTAGGTAAGTGGACTTTCCACCACAGTCCCACAGCACTGACTGGGGCCAGGAAGGGCTCCCTATTTTAGAAGCTGTAGGGGTTGAGTTTCCCAACTTTTATGCATCCCTCCCCAGCACTGTGCTTATATGTGAACTGACTCAGAATGACCTCAGAATGACCTCAAAATGATGCTCTCTGCCTTTACATCCATCTCTTCCTGTTAATAGGTATGGCTGCTCATCACTAGTCTTTGAACTCAGAAGGGTTCTATAGTACCTGCTCTGGAGTGTCTGTAACCTCTGGGATGGGAGGAAAAACTAAGGCAGGCTCTGGAAGACTTACCTCCAAGAGCACTGGGGATGTTCAAGCTCATCTGGCTAGAAGTCATCTTTAGTGGTCTGGGGAAGTAGTTCAGTGGTNGGGTGCATGCTCTCTACTACTGAGCTTTATCCCCAGCTCTCCCCCATTTGTTACTTGGAGATGCTTCCACTGTGGTGTTCAGGTTTGCTCTGAACTCTTAGGTTCAAATTAATCCCCTGCCTCAGCCTCCCAAGTAGGTGACACTATATGTGTGCACAACTTTGCCCAATTCTGTCTTTGCTTTTTTGGTATCAGAAGCCCTCTGTCACAGAATAGAGTGAACTTCTCACCCTCTCTTTAGGGTTGATGACAGCCAGACTCAACTATTCCAGGAGTCAGAGCTTGAGGAAAGAAACAGATGAATGCTGGGACTGAAGCGCAGCACATGCTTAAATAAGGTACAGAGAATGGTTCAGCTGCTGAGGGGAATATAGGCTGGAGAATCTCCTCCTCGCAAACAACACACTGTATCAATACAACAGAAGCTGGTCTTCTACTTTGCCACAAAGTATAGCTAATCTCAAAGTGAAGTCTGGGAAAGAGGAAGTGCTTGGGATGGAGCCTAAATAGGAAAGACCGACTGCAGGACTAAACGCTCCTTCTCTTTGCAGCGGAGAAGATGCTAGGAAAAGAGGGCTGCAAAAAGATGTTCTTCAGTCTCACCCTCAAAAACTACAGGGTTAAAGAATGCAGGGGATATGGCACACTTGACTGGAACCAGAGGCCCAGCTGCTTCATTACCTTTTCCCACTTATGGAAGGAGTCTTGAATGGGAACAAAGGAATCAAGGCATTTTAGGGATCTACTCACCTCAAGCCCATACCGAAATGCTTTACCAAGTTGCTTAGAGAGACGTTGTTAGCCTGAAAGGGTTTCCTCTTCTCTGCAAATTCATGAGCCAAGCAGATCCGCCAGCCAAAAGGAGGCACCTGGTAGCCCCTAGCTTTACCCTCGTAGGAGGCCATCAGCTGTCCAGAGTCCTCTGAATTGCAGTAGCCTGGCTCATTCTGGCGTCCACTGTCCTCAGGACTCCCGCAGTCAGTAACCCGCACAGCCTCAGTGTCTCCAGTATCTTCAGGACAATAAACTTGCCGATCTCCATCGGCACAGCTGATTTGCTCTGAGGCCGGTACGCAGGTTACCATGTTCACTGGATCCTGGGTCCTCAGGACCCTGGTGGCCTCGGGTCCCGCTGACACGTTTCTGACGTCTCGAAACGTGGGCACCAATTGCAGTTAGGTGAGGTCCCGGAGGTCCCGACGCTGGGGAAAGCCGTAGGAAGTTGATGTCCGGGTAAAGTCAGAGAGCTCTTGTTGCAGTGGCAGTGGCCACAGCAATAAAGTCGCCGCGGGCTCTCTTGGGTCGCGTCTCTAGATCCTAGGCGGGAAGGGTTGGGCCTTGTTGTCATTGGGCCCCGGCGATCAGCTCGCCCGGCCAAAGGCCGACCGGCTCGGCGGACGGGGGCGGAGCCGCGGTACCTGCCCGCAAAGCACCGCCCCTGGGACCCGCCCAGGAGCTCCCGGCGACCCTCGGCCCCGCCCCGGGCCGCGGCTCCGGGGTCTCCAGGGCTGGGTACCGGGTCCCTCCGGCCGGGATCCCCAGCGCCCGCGCTCAGGTGCCCCCGCTGGGAGGGTGACCCGCAGCCCAGCGACCACCCGAGCCCCTTCCGGCCGGAAGCACCCTACAGGTCGAACCGGAAGGGGCGCCTCAACGCTGCAGTGTGACAAAGGAAGTCCCGCCTCTGCCGCGCCGCTGGCACCGCGGACGCCTCCGATCTCCGAGCCGGTGTCGGAGGGGTGGGCAGGTGAGGACCTCCATCTGTAAGAGTCCGCGTTTGTACCAGGGACGTGACGCGCAGCAGTGTCTTGGGCTAGGATGTGGAGCCTCGAGGGAAGCGGGGACAGACAGAGACAGCCTGGGAGCCTGTGGGTGGCGGCGCAGGGGGCCTGGTCCGACTGTGGACTCAGAGAGGTCTGGGGCAAGAGCGACACCCTCACGGAGGCAGTAGAGTCAGAATCCGTCGCCCATCCAATCCTCCTGCCCGCTCCCCAAATCCCAGCGCTTCCCACCCGCACCGAAACTTGAAAAACCCTACTTCTTGCCTCCTGGGACCTAGATCTCGACATAACCCTAGGTCCTAGGCACTTCTTCCTTCTTCCCCTGTACTGACTTCTCGCACTTTGTGTTTCCTTCTAGATTTGGTTCTGGAGCTGCCATGATTGAAGTGGTGGCTGAGCTGAGTCGAGGTCCTGTATTTCTGGCCGGGGAGGCGCTGGAATGTTTAGTGACTGTCACTAATCCCCTGCCCCCGACCGCCACTTCTGCATCCAGGTGGGGATGCTGGTACTAAAGGTGGTGGCCCTTCCAGGAGGAAGCCTGGTATCGCTCGCTCCTTCTAAATTAGAGCTTTGGCTGTCCTGTAACTGCACTACCATCACCTCCTCCTTGCTCGTCGTGCTCTCATTGTAGGGAAGGACTTTTCCACAAAGATGTGGATGCCATGGCCTCCCTACCCGCCTTTCCTCCTCCCCCCTCTTTGAACCTGATGCACTTTGCATTGTGTAATGGTTTCACTTTGGGGGTTCTGGATTCCCTGGTCACTAAGACAGATATCTAACCTTGGTGATCTTGTCAGACAGTATCGGAGGGAAAGCATTTGTGAAGTCAAGAACTATCTTCTCATTCCTTCTTTTTCCTCTTCCACAGTGAGGCCCTGGCCTGGGCCAGTGCCCAGATCCATTGCCAATTCCATGCCAGTGAGAGTCGAGTAGCACTGCCACCCCCAGACTCCAGTCAGCCAGATGTCCAGCCTGACAGCCAGACTGTCTTTCTGCCACACCGAGGTTTGAGTTTGAGTATTTGTCTTGGAGGGAGGGGACGTCATTATCACCCAAGGGTTAAGTTATTCTTGTATGGTGTACTCACCAACACACCACAGATGTAGGGGAAGGTAACTATTGATTTGGGGCCATAAGACGGTTCCCATATTACAACAGAAAGAGTTGGCAGTTTTTCCCTGGCCCTCCACTTGCTGTGTGACCCTGGTCAGCAATGGACAATGGAGTCATTTCATTGCAGTCTTTCTTATTTTTCATAGGTGAGAGGGGTCAGTGTATCCTTTCAACTCCACCAAAAATTCTGTTTTGTGACTTGAGGCTAGACCCTGGAGAGTCCAAATCATGTGAGTGATTGTCCCCCAGCCTGGCATTGCCTTCTAAGTCTCCTGGAGGGAAGACCCTGGCTGCCTCTAGCTGCCCTGACTGCTATTTTCCCAACCAGACTCCTACAGTGAAGTGCTGCCCACGGAGGGACCACCTTCCTTTCGCGGTCAATCAGTCAAGTATGTCTACAAATTGACCATTGGCTGCCAGCGTGTCAACTCACCCATCACTTTACTCAGAGTCCCTTTGAGAGTTCTTGTGCTTACGGGTGAGTCAGGTTCCAAGAGGGAAGGGGTGGGCCAGAGGCTTACCAAGCATAGTCCAGGAGGACTTGTAGGGACTCCTGGTGTTAGGGACAGTGCTGGAGATGAGGTGGGGAGTAAGCTGAGATGTAGACCTTAAAGCATGACTCCCCTTCAGCCTCCTCAGGCTGGACTCTGAAACCAACTGTCTATTCACAGCTCTGACTCCTCCCAGCATTCCCTCTGCTCATTCTCTCTAGGTCTTCAGGATGTCCACTTTCCCCAGGATGAAGCTGTGGCTCCATCCAGTCCATTCTTAGAGGAGGATGAAAGTGGGAAGAAGGATTCATGGCTAGCTGAGCTGGCTGGGGAGCGCCTCATGGCTGCCACCTCCTGCCGCAGTCTCCGTGAGAATCCTTTCGTAATTGCCCTGATCCAGCCCTTCCCTTCGTGTATTCCTGTCTGAAAAAGTCCCCTGTCTATCACATCCCTTCATGGTCCGCTGATATCTTGCCCCCGTTATAAAGAAAAGCCTCGTGTTTTGTCCTCTGAGATTCAGTCTAGATTTTCCCCAGTGTAAACTGTAGCCTTTTGGTATCTGTTCTCCCCAGATCTATACAATATCAGTGATGGCCGAGGGAAAGTTGGGACATTTGGTATCTTCAAATCTGTGTACAGACTTGGCGAGGACGTGGTGGGGACCTTAAACTTAGGGGAAGGAACTGTGGCATGTTTGCAGGTGAGACAGGACTAGCTTTTATTGTGCTCGGCCTGAAGGGCTAGGGTGGAGGAGGGGCCTGCATAAAGAGGGGTGGTTTGCAGAAGTAGAAGTCAGGGTTCCTCAGGGCTACCANTCACCTACAGTCCATATTTATGAATGCCTNCTGCTATNCATCTCTCTTTGCTCCCAGTTTTCAGTAAGCTTGCAGACTGAAGAACGTGTACAGCCTGAATACCAGCGACGCCGTGGGACAGGAGTTGCTCCTTCAGTGTCCCATGTGACTCATGCCCGGCACCAGGAGTCCTGCCTGCATACAACTAGAACCAGCTTCTCTCTGCCCATCCCTCTTTGCTCTACCCCTGGCTTCTGCACTGCCATTGGTGAGAACCCTACTGTTACAGAGGAGGGCATAGGGGAAGTAAATGCTGGGCTTGGGTCCAGTGTAATGGGCCCTGATCCCTAAAACTCCAGACATACATACCGAAGCCTTCGCGTTTTCTCACATCTTTCCACTTTCCGTTTGTTAGATGTGCTGACCCCTGAACTCTTATTCCTGGCCCTGTGATGCTGAGCTCCGGCTCCTCAGCACATTTACTTCAGCTACCTAGTTTTGACTGTCCTGACCTTGTGTTTCTAGGGAGTTGACACTGCAGTCTTTATTGGCATCTCTGGTTAACATGTTAACACACCAGCTTTCTTAAAAACAAACGTTTGATCGAAGCTCCTACCCTGTGTCTCCTCCTCTTTATGGATACATTCTTTTAAAAATTTTTTTTTTTTTAAATTTTTTTGAGTCAGGGTTTCTCAGTGTAGCCCTGACTGTCCTGGAACTAGCTCTGTAGACCAGGCTGGCCTTGAATTCACAGAGATGCACCAGCCTTTGCTGGGGTTAAAGGCATTTGCCACCACTGCATGGCTGTTTTTTTTTTTTTTTAAGACAGAGTCTCACTGTAGCTCTGGCTGGCCTGGAGTTCACTGTGTAAAGCAGGTTGGCCTCAAATTCACAGAGATCCACTTGCTTCCTCTTCCTGAGCACTGGGATTAAAGGCGTGCATCATCACACCCAGTCAGCATTTTAAATGCATTTATTTATTTTATTTTGTGTGTGGATCTGGGCAGTTGCCCCACAGCGTGTGTGTACAGGTCAGAGGACAACTTCTGGCATTGGTTCTTTCTACCATGAGTCCTGGGAACCAAATTCAGATCATCGGGCTTGGTGGCAAGTCTCCTTAACCTGCTGAGCCGTCTTGATGGTTCTGAGTTTTTTGTTTTCTTCATTTACTAACCACATCCTGTCACTGGCTTTTACTACCCACCACTTGCTTGCTTTTTTTTCTTTTTTGGTATTAGGGTCTCATGTAGTGCCCCTAGCTGGCGTCGAACTGACCTTGAACTTGTGGTCCTGCTGCCTTCACCTAATACTGGGGTTACAGGCGTGTGCCATCACACTTGACCTACTAGCTTTTAGACCAGCGGTTCTCAGCCTTAACACTGTGACGGTTGTGGTGACCTCCAACCATAAAATTATTCTCTTGCTACTTCATAACTGTAATTTTGCTANTGTTATGAATCGTAATGTAAATATCTCTCTTTTCCGATGGTCTCAGGCAACCCCTGTGAAAGGATCCTTTGACCCATAGGGGATTGTGACCCACAGGTTGAGAAAAATGGTTTTAGAGTATCTACCTCTGTCTTTTTCTTTCACAGTATCTTTGAAGTGGCGATTGCATTTTGAGTTTGTAACATCCCGGGAACCAGGATTGGTCCTTCTGCCCCCATTGGAGCAGCCTGAACCTGCAACCTGGACAGGGCCTGAGCAGGTGCCTGTAGACACCTTCAGCTGGGACCTTCCCATCAAAGTGCTTCCTACAAGCCCCACTCTGGTCTCATATGCTGCCCCAGGCCCCAGCACCAGCAGTATAACTATCTGAAACTGGCCCACATGCCNACTGTGGCACTAGTTTCTTCTAGATACTGAAACTCAACACCTGGACTCTGGTGGGGCCCACTTTTCCCACGTGGGGCCCTGCAGCACAGGCAACGAGAACCAGGCTTTCAGCTGTGGCATTGATTTATTTATTCAGAGTAAATTGGCAGCTGCTAGTGGTTTCCCTGGAAGTGGCAGCAGCAGTGAGCAATCAGCAGATGGGTGATCCTTTAGTTGGAGTGGGGAGCAGGAGCCCCAGGAACAGGGGTGTTAGCTGAGCCCCATTCTAGGTCGGGTCCTCCCCCTTTGCAGGGCAGCCGAGGGTCAGATTTTTGCACCAGAGAAAATTGACAGGTTCCTGCCTCCTGGCGTACTTCACACTCAGCGGGGAAGTCAATGGGATGCTGAGACCTAGAAAACCAAAGATGAGGAGAGTCAATACAGTGAAAAGCCACCTTTATGGCATGCCCTTCCCTCTCATAGCCATCCTCTGAGAGCCTCCTTTAGAGTCCCCCAGACTCCCTAACTTAGCTCTCTAGTCCCATAGAAGGACTTTTTAGTTCTCCAAGCAGGAGTGTGTCCCTCCAGATCTACCTCAACTCCCTTTCTTGTTGGTGCCTTCACATCTGCGGTCACATGATGCTCTTCTGTTTATTCTTGCCTCACAGAAATCTAGTTACTCCCTGGCCATCCCTCAGTCATGTCAGCGGCATTCCCTCTGGCCATTCTTGGTCACTTACGTGTCACAGCAGCCCACACCAACAGGATGCAGACAGGTACAATGGAAACAGTCCTCGCGGAGCCAAGATTCACCCAGAGTGAAGTATTTCCCATCATAGTGGCAGGGGGCTAGGGAAGAATGAGTTGTTCTGTTAATAGGTGAGAATTGGGAGTGTTGGCAGCAGTCTCTTCTGATCTGGGGTAGGAGAGAAGCCCTCTACATAGTCCTTCCTGTTTCACAAATTGAAGGACTAAATATTCGAACATAGGGTCGGTCATCTCTGAGCCGTCGCTACCACCCTCATCTTTTTCTTAAGCATCAGTCCACCTTACCTTGAGCTTGGAAGTAACACTTGCTGTTAACTCCTGGGTGCTGCAGGAGCAGAGACACCACCAAGCAGATGATCCTCCAGCCTCCCAGGACCCCCTTGCCCTGTCCAGCCCAGAGCATCCTTAGAGCCGTTCCTGCAGCTCAGCTCTCTCGGCCCTTCTTGGCTTTTGTTCAGATTCCTCTGGCCGTTATCTGCTTGCTTTTCTTGCCTTGCTCCTTGACTCTTGAGTTTCTCTCTCCTTGGGCTCCTGTCTCATACCATGGCAGTGCCCTCTGCTCTTACAGGCTGGGGATGTTTATAAAGTGAGGACCCTGGCCCCCTGCTGAGTAGAGCTGGNCAGGCTGTAACTCTGTTTCCTGAGGTGAGGGCATGAAAACAAGAGGTCCAGCTTTTAACAAGCTGTGAGAGCTGATTCATGCCCCCACACAGCTAGGAGGAGGGAGGTGGCCATGGAAGGGGCACTGGACTGGGCACTTCCCCAGCTGGGAGGGGGAGGGTTGAAGGCCCCAGGTGGTCTCCAGATCTCCTTGACCTGCGGAGAGGAAGCATTCCATCCACCCTTCCTCCACCACCAGGGGTGTGTGTGTGCTGGGATCCCTGCCTGGACCGGAGGGAGGCATTTCCTGGGGATGGCTAATCCTGTGCCCCAGCCAAACCAAGGCACTGCAGCAGGGTGCAACTGCCAGAGGCTCCAGGAGAGCCAGCAGGCATCTGGAGTGGAGAGCATGTTTCCTTCAGTTCCTGGGGCAGGGTGTCCTTGATGCGTCTGTGAAATGGCTACCCTCAGCATTGTGGGAGAGGGGTTCATCCATGGGCACCCCAAAGATGAACTTTCCATTGTTTTTTACCCCAAATGGGCAGCAGATGCAAGATTGCCCTGTGCCTAGCAATGCCCTACCTCAAAGAGAAGCATCTCTTCCAAGTACTGTAACAGAAATCGTCCCACTTCCACAGAGGAGTCCCCTCTTCCTCATGGTGGAACAAGGCCTTGTGAACTTTAGTCTTTGGCATTCTTTGAGTTTTACAGGCTCTGGACGGACTGCTAGGATTCAGGTGGTGACTCTTACTAGCCATCTGACCTCACACAAGGCACTTCACCTCTGTCATCCTGTTTCTTCACCTGTACATTGAGAGTAGAAACTCCAGCTCGTGGGCTCATCCTGAGATAGCACGTGGGATGTTCT
>LZPO01005771.1:1139107-1171312 GCA_001675575.1 Neotoma lepida | reverse complement strand
CCTGGGGTAGGGGGGGTCCTAGAGTCATATTGTGCCAAGTGATGGCCAGGGAGACGTAGGATGGATACTGATCTCATCCACGTCCCTTGCCAGGACATTCTAGAGAATGACAGCATCAATTTGGACTGGATGTTTCGCTATTCACTCATTAATGATCTTGTGAAGGTGAGTCTCCTCCAACTCTTCTGACTTCGTCCATTAGAAATGCATCCATTGTTCAGTCTTTGCTACAGTTTCTCTCCTAGACTTCTATCAGTCATGCTTTCTCCATGTTCCCTATTCCAGTGCTTGAGTGATAATGGGTAAACAGGGGTTCTGGGTTATAACTGGGGGAGCTTTGATCTACCACAGCAGTCCTGTACCCAGAGAGGGTTCTTGTCTTCCTGTCCCAGATATCTTAAATGTTTCTCCAGTGTCTCTTTCACCTTAAAGGGGAGGGGATATTAAAATCTCTCAGCTATAGCTGGGCATGCCATTATATGGGAGGCTGAGGCAGGAGGAATGCTAGGATTCTGAGCCCAGCCAACACTCCATTGTGAGTTTCAGGCCAGTTTGGACCACAGAAAAAGATCCTATCCAGAAAAAAAAATGAAAAGACATCCCTTAGCTGGGTGCAGGCAGTGTGCACCTATAATCCCAGCACTCACTGAGACCGGAGGATTGGGAGTTCGAGAGCAGCCTGAGCATTACAGTAAGAATCTGTCTCAAAGCAAAACAAACAGAACCAAATCCCTTGAACAGCAAAAAGACAAGTGAGGTCTCTAAACACTTATTTCCTCTTATTTTATATTTTGACCAATATTTGGCATGTCTGTTCTTTCACTAACTGCTGAAGATATGTCTAGTCTTTAATTAATGTATCTAAATTTAACTGATTTTTTGGAGACGAGGTGTCACTGTGTAATCCTGGCTGACCTGGAACTCGCTCTGTAGACCAGGCTGACCTTGAACCCAGAGATCTGCCTGCCTCTGCCTCCCAAGTGCTGGGATTAATAGCATGTGACAACACTTCTGGCTTTGATTTCTTTTTAAGATAGGGTTTCATGTTGCCCAGACTGGCCTCAAACTTACTATATAGCCAGAAATTGCTTTGAACTCCTGACTCTCCTGTTTCCACCTCCCAAATGCTAACACTATAGGTGTGTACCACCACACCTAGTTAGAGACTGAAATTTTAAAAAGAAATATATATATGTATATATATATACATACACACATACATATTATATATATATTATATATATAAATAAAACTAAGAGAGATGGAAGGAAAACTGTACTAAATCTTTGTTTCCATTCCAATGGTCAGTTATTTTCGAATGACCCAGAGGCCCACAAATGATGGGGGCATACAGGTGAATCATGCATGGTTAGACAGGTGTTCAGAAGCAGGTCTCAGAGCCAATAAGCCCACTAATGAGATCACCTAACTGTACCTGACTCGGGCTCTGATTTTCTGCTAAATTTTAGAAAGTTTTTTAAAATTAATTTATGCATATGAAAGCTTGCCATCAAGTGAGAGAGAAAAATATTAGGTAAAGGCAGTGTAATTCTCAACAGGAGATGTGATGGTAGACGTGAAAAACAGTATTCCTTTTGCAGTTTCCATAGCAGTGAGTTCACCAGCTTAGGCATTCTTGAAGGTGTCTTGATACTCAGAGGAATAAAGAGGAAGAGTTCAGAGACCATGAGTGGTTCCGGCCAGANCTTACCGTTTACACCGTGGATTCCGGTTACCTACCTTGCAGAGCCCTCTATCCTTTTTCTGACCCATCTGTGCTGAGTAGGGTGGGCTTCCAGAGTTTCTGTTTGGGGAAGCACAGACCTGTCCTCCCAAGACCGGCCTTTAAATTCCTTGGAGGCAAATGTTGTGCCATCTCTGCCTCCAGGAAACCATGCTTCTGCATTGGCTTGGTAGTTATTTCCCACTTCTGTTTTTCACATTTTGCTGATTTACCGTCTTTACTGATTTACCATCTTCTTCACTCCTGTCTGGTCTAGCATTCCTCTAATAGATCACATTCACCCTCACCACAACCTGCTTCCTACACAGGGCTACACACTAGACTTCACAACTGCCTGGCTTTCTGTGGTGCGTCTGGAGGGTAGGCCAGAGTCTTAAGCTGTGTCTTTCTAAGTAGCTTCTAGGTATGTGAAGCCACTTCAGGAGCCATGTTAGTTTTGTCTGTTCCCTTCACTATTCANAAGACCGCCATTTCCAGGGAAATTCTTGGTGGTTCTCCTTATCCCCATTTCTAAGCGTTCCCCCATCCCTTGTGCACGAGTACCTAGATGCTATTTACTGTATAGGAAGGGGTGGCTCTCCCATTCTATCTGCTTCCTTGAGTAGAAGCTCCGCAAGGGACATCATCTCAACTTGTTTTTACCATCTCAAGATCCTTCAGTTCCCAACGATTTTTGGTTAGTGGTCTGGGGTGGCCTAAGCCATATACGACGATCCTGACACTTCCTCTGTATCCTGCAGGGTATGGCCTTTCTCCACAACAGCATTATTGCATCTCATGGAAGTCTCAAGTCCTCCAACTGTGTGGTGGATAGTCGTTTCGTGCTCAAAATAACAGATTATGGTCTGGCTAGCTTCCGATCAACTGCGGAACCTGATGACAGCCATGCCCTCTATGCCAGTGCGTCATCACTACTCCCCCAACCTCCCTCCCCCTGCCGCCTACCTTTTGTATTGCTCTTCTGGCCTTGATCATTTCCTCCCAGAGAGGATATGAGAGGTAGACCAGTGGCGGTAACACGGAATGAGCCCAGGTGGAACCCAGGATGCCCTATTTAGGCAACCTAGCCAGTCTGTTCACTCTTTGCAGAGAAGCTATGGACTGCCCCAGAACTGCTTAGTGGGAACTCCTTGCCAACCACAGGCATGCAGAAGGCAGACGTCTACAGCTTTGCGATCATCCTACAGGAAATAGCACTCCGAAGTGGCCCTTTCTACTTGGAAGGCCTGGATCTCAGTCCCAAAGGTGAGAGTCAATTGCTACTCACAGCCTCTTCTGCTAGGTGAAACTTGTTCTTCATCCAAATTTTCTGTCACCCTCAGAGATTGTCCAGAAGGTTCGGAATGGTCAGCGGCCATATTTCCGGCCAAGCATTGACCGGACACAACTGAATGAAGAGTTAGTTTTGCTGATGGAGAGATGTTGGGCCCAGGACCCAGCAGAACGTCCAGACTTTGGGCAAATCAAGGGCTTCATTCGCCGGTTTAACAAGTGAGAGGGCACTGAGGCTCAGAGGCTCCCAGGGACAGAAACCTTATCATTCTTAGTGGATGAGGCTGGTAGACCCCAAGGGTGGGTTGGACAGGAAGTCCTGTTAGTCTTGAGGACCTTGGAGCAGGTGTCATATCCTGGCCTCCCTGCAGGGAGGGTGGTACGAGTATATTGGACAACCTCTTGCTGCGCATGGAACAGTATGCCAATAACCTGGAAAAGCTGGTGGAGGAGCGCACACAGGCCTATCTAGAGGAGAAACGCAAAGCTGAGGCGCTGCTGTACCAAATCCTACCCCAGTAAGACCTTTGTCCTGCTTTTCCAAAATTTCCTTGGGTTCTGCCTCATCTAACATCTGAGAATTCTTTTGCAACCCTGAGAACACTACAATGCTACTTCTTGCCACAGTGAGCCCTGGTTACAGGCTAAATGCTCTCATGTGTCTTTGAGCCGTGCAGCTTCTTTCAGCTTCCCGTCCCCGCTTCTCAGGGCACTGTTCTTCCTCACCTTTGTCTCAATAAGTGTATGTAGAACAATTCCAACTGGAACCGCTTAGCCCCATGTGGGTCCCCTCACAGCTGCCCACCCCTTGTGCACCCCACTGTGCACTAGGTGACATCTTCTCAACCACTTTCCTTTTCTTCCACCAAAGCCAACTTTTATGTCACAGCTTGGCTGTGCTGCAGCCATCCACCCTGTCCTCCTCACCTCCCCTTCCCTGGAGTTGGGCTGATGGTGCCCTCTTGCTTCCTAGTTCTGTGGCAGAGCAGTTAAAACGGGGAGAGACTGTCCAGGCAGAGGCCTTTGACAGTGTGACCATCTACTTCAGTGACATTGTGGGCTTCACAGCACTGTCAGCTGAGAGCACNCCCATGCAGGTGAGAGCTGTGAGCAGGCACAGGGGGCACTGGCTCCTGGGAGCCTCACTGGACTAGTTTGCTCTAGAGTTCTATCTTTTGGTTTGAGAACGTGGGCACGACTTTCAGAGCCTCTGCTTTCCCATCCTGTTAGGTGGTGACACTGCTTAATGACCTTTATACCTGCTTTGATGCCATAATCGACAACTTTGATGTCTACAAGGTGAGAGCTGGAGCCGCCCTCCTTCTAAGACCTATTTGAAACACAGTTTCCTGAACCCCCACACACCATATCCACTCCACAGTCAGTGCTCCCCAAGTTTCTCCAGCATCCTAGTGCTCTTTATTGGATATGATTCCAGCAAACGTGGACTGGACACTCTGGTCTGACACCTGTGAGTCTCAGGGCTCCCTAATCACAGCCATCGCATGCTTTAGTTCCTCTCTCTCTGGGGTACTAACACTACTATAGACACCTTCCAGAGGACTCACAGAGGATGTGGGCACAGGCTGACTGTGGGGTGAGGGGCAAGACACAATGACATGTTATAAAGCTCTTTGTTAAAGTCGTTGAGTTGGCTTAATTGTCCTTGGAAGTAAAAATAGGCTGGATTTGAATACTGATTTTATGGATAATTATGTGGCCTTAGAAAAGTAACAGGGTTTCTCTGAGCCTCAGTTGTTGTAGTAATAGAGTAGGTATATGACAACCGATGGGCTGGTGAGATGGCTGTGGGTAAAGGCGCCAAGCCTGATGACTTGGGTTCAATCCCTGGAATCTATCTGAAAGAGGGAAGAGAACCAATTCCCACAGGTTGTCCTCTGACTCCCCCCACCCCTGTATGTGTGTGTGTGTGTGTGTGTGTGTGTGTGTGTGTGTGTGTGTATACATGTGTGCTCACAAATAAATGTGAGTATTTCTTAAAAGTGCCTAACATTGAGTGTGGCATATGGCAAATAATGATGCTGGTGGGCATGGTGATATCTGCCTGTCCTCCCAGTATTTGGAAGGCTGGGACAGATAGATCACGAGTTTAAGTTTGGCCTTGGCTACACAGTGAGACAATATCTAAACATAAAAAAGGACCTTTTAAAGCTTATTCTACCCTCTCTGATGTTTCCCCAACAAAACGCCCAGAAACGTTTTACCCAAATTCATCAATTGTTTTTATTTCCTCCTATTTATTTGCGATGTCTTCCCTCTTCCCTGGAGTGTTCGTGAATCGAGCCCATAGCTTTCCCTGTGCTAATCTGTTCTGCTCTTTGACAACATTCCAGTTCTCTTTTATTTTTAAAAGCTCACATAATTATTTTGGGGACCATATGAAGGAAGTTTTAGACACTGTACCCCTTTATTCCTAAATACTTAGTGTGGGCTCCCTACAAATTTCATTGTGCATCATAGGTTTGGTACAATTATCAAAGTCAGGTGGCTGCTTCTTCCCTCTGACAGTCAGGCTGTCTGGTCCATGGTATGGAGCCTGCTTTATCTTCTTTGAGCCTTTGGGTTCTTTGGATTAGGATCCCACTCCTGTCCACTGAGTATTCATCAGATGCTGGGGTAGGGAGGAGGAGTTGAGTATTTCCTTGTCTGACCTCCTCGTATCCACAGATTCTCAGGACCAGGGCAGGTAGTTCCTAGTCAATCTGGCCAATCATGGCTTCCCAGGCTGTCAGGATGACTCCTGGAAGTGTCCATCTCATCTCCCTTTCTCACTTTCACTGAGATAGCCAGAGATGACCTCTTCAAAGTAGCTCCATTATTTATGTTCACTTATCTATGTGAATATATGCCACATGCGTGCAGTTGCCCATGGAGGCCCGAACAGAGTGTCAGGTGGAGTTACAGGGGGTTTGAGCTGCTATGTGGGTGCTGGGAACTGAACTCAGGTCCTCTGGAAGAGCAGCCAGTGTTCTAACTACTTGAACCTACAGATGACCTTTCAATCTTCCCTTTAAATCAGGTGGAAACCATTGGGGATGCCTACATGGTGGTATCTGGCCTTCCAGGCCGAAATGGTCAGCGCCATGCACCAGAAATTGCTCGCATGGCCCTCGCATTACTAGATGCAGTATCTTCCTTCCGCATCCGCCATCGACCCCATGACCAGCTGAGGTTACGTATAGGCGTCCATACTGGTAAGGCTGATTCTCACCCAGCCTTAGGGTCTACTTGTCTGGGTCTCTCCCAACCAGCTTGTTTTTATAGGGCCAGTCTGTGCTGGGGTTGTTGGTCTGAAGATGCCCCGGTACTGTCTTTTTGGAGACACAGTAAATACTGCTTCTCGAATGGAGTCTAATGGTCAAGGTGAGGACATCAGCTTTAACTCCAACCTTAAACTGAATCTGTTTTGTTCTTCTTTCCTGAGTTTCTCCATGTCGCTCAGTTGGGCAGATCTTAAGTGCCCTGGCCTTGGGCATATGTTGATTCTTATAAATGTGCACTGGGAGGGCTGGGGGCTTCCTGAGGGGCGGCTGCTTGGGTAAAGCACTCTCCAGCAGTGTCATTTTTTCCTCTTTCCTTTTCTTTGACTTCTTCTCCCTCTGCTCCTGGTCTACACTACCCCAGCTCTTAAGATCCACGTCTCCTCGACCACCAAGGATGCCCTGGATGAGCTAGGATGCTTCCAGCTAGAGCTCCGTGGGGATGTGGAGATGAAGGTGACTGCAGGACACGGGGGGGGGGGAAGTGGGAGGAGAGAAGGAGATAAAGGCACTAATACAGAAGAATCTGAACTATGCTTACTCCCCTGCCTCCAGGGAAAAGGAAAAATGCGAACTTNGATCATGGTGGGGATGAAAGTGGGAGGAGAGAAGGAGATAAAGGCACTAATACAGAAGAATCTGAACTATGCTTACTCCCCTGCCTCCAGGGAAAAGGAAAAATGCGAACTTATTGGCTCTTAGGAGAGCGAAAAGGACCTCCTGGACTCCTGTAAACCCCAAGACAGACAATCTCCTGCTGCCGGTATTTTGATGGGCAATGACCACCGTCTCTCCACACAACAAAAACAGACATTGTCATATGAGATGGAAAACATGGGCGCGTGCGCATGCGCGCGCGCACACACACACACACACACACACACACACACACAAACAAATCCTGCCTTATATGGAAGTCATAGCCCTCTGCAGCCTAGCCTTGTACATATACCTGCCCTCCCTGGCTTCTTGTAAATATCTGTATCTAGACCAGAATATTTTGTCCAAGTATAAAACAACAACAACAAATCATGGTGTCATTGTCTGGGGTCCAGGCCATCTCAAGGGAAGAATACTGGGTGTGGACACAGTTACTCAGATTCAATGAGTTAGCAACTTCAGGAGGAGAGTGCTTTAATGTGAAACACCCTCATGAAGTACAGAGAATTAACTCCACCCACACCTACCTCTGGAGTATAAACAGAAATAAATTCCAAATTCCATGGCCACTTTCCTCCTCAGCCCCTAGGCTGGAGTTGTCTTCGGCCCTCCACACCCCTGCCCTCTTCCCTGACAGGCAAGGGAAGACATCACCCCCATTTGGTGGGGGAAAATATCAAGTTCGTAAGGCAAAGGCTGCCCTAGAGACAAGGGCACTGGTGTTGAGAAGCTGCAGTTCTTCCGGAACGGTGTGTCCAGTGTCCTGATGTTACTGACACCCTGGAGGAGTGTCAGGATGAGGACAGATGCCGCCCTTCCCCAAGCCAGAACATTAAGAGCCTATCTCCCCCGACCCAACGCCTTAGTCACCCCCACACACCGGTAGCTGTGATGCTCTCTGTATCCAGAACGTTTCAGGCTGTTCCTGGCGGTAATCGTGAGGCTGTGAGGGAAGAGATATCGAATAACTCCTGGTCTTTGGCGCTCTCCCTCAACTTCTGGGTTTGCTGCTTTCCCACTGTGGGGCAGAGCCCAGCTGTACAAGGAAGGTAGGTGGGCTGGGTTCTCACCTTCGTGGGGCCTGGAGGCCCTGTTTGGACCAGCTTCGCTCTGTAGTCATGGTGTGTTACTGACTCGGCCTCAGAGCCCTTCCTTGGAGGTTCTTGTCCTGCTTGCATTTCTTTACTGTGTAGCCCTGGGAGAGGTCAAGGCCAGTCCCAGTTTCCCCCTCCCCTCCTCCTCCCCCTTTTCAGGCTCTCACCAGATCTGGTGGTGTAGGAGCATCTCCAGCATAGCCTCACGCTTCCCTGTGGGAGGGCAGAAGAGGAGCAGCTTCAGAAACAGAGTTGAGAGGAAGGGAATCTTGGGGTTTGTCCTTAGAGCCACCGAACAATCCACAGTCCCACCAGAAAGTCCTGTCTCTTTTCGTCTGCCTACTGTCTCTCATGCTTCATACCGCGAAGCGGCTGACAGCCGTTGCTTGGGGGCTGATATGAGTCTTTCTGCGTGGTGCTAGAAGGCATGGGTGACTGAAGTTGCATGCTCAGCAGTCCCTGGTGTCCGTGTCGGAAGAAGTAACTCTCAGAGCCATCTTGCAATCTTGGGATTTGATCCAAGTGGTTGGTGGCTCTCTGTGGACCCCATGTTAAGTGACTATGAGTTCCCTTCTCATACTGACCCCCTCATCACAAACTATTGGCTCCCCTAGGAAACTGGGGTCGGCCTTCAGGAAAGGGGAGCAGGCCAAACCTTCCTACCTCTTCATTCCAGTTGTGAAGGAGGCACTGGCCACGCGGCAGCGTTTTACGGGGACACTCAGATTTCCTCTCGACCTCTGGGGGTTTCCATGGCCCTCGGACTCCGGGTTCTGAGACTTGCAGAGGTTCCCAGCGTTGTTGGTGTGGCACACAGTAGCAGTACTGATTGCATGTGTTAGAATCAGGGAGCAGGTCTGGTGGGGGGCTTCTGATCCCTTGAGGAACGCTGGAGCTGACCTTATGACCAGGTCCAGAGTCAGGAGGACCAGGTCTGGAGGCAAGACTAGGCCCCAGGGCAAGAGCAGATCTAGAGGCAGGACCAGGTCCAGAGGTAGGACCTCCGGAACCCTGCCTACTATCAGAGCCCGAGCCTGAGGCAGGACCAGAGCTGTGACCAGAGCTACGGCCAGGATAAGAGGTAGGAACAGGGCTTGAGCTGCGGTCTGTGGTACCGAGATTCCGAGGTATATAAGAAACATAGAGGGGCTGATAGCCAAACCTCTCACAGCCTAGCTGATGGTATCCAGGGTAGGCAGATTCGAGAAGGCTGTCAGAAGAGGGCTCTGTGAGCACAGAATACGGCCCATGAGCCTCTGCACACAATACACCTGGAACAGTTACGCCCTCTGGGGGAGACCTAGGGCTGCCCCCCGAAGAAGGAATAGGTTCTGAAGCGGTCTCTTGTCCTTCGGAGCAGGGCTGTACTTGTAAAGATCTGAAAGAAACAATACATCAAGGTTGTCAAAATCGCTGCAAAATTAGTCCGTTGACCTTCCTTGTTCTCATATCCATGGCTCTTACCGCGACCGAGATGCCTCTGCAGACTCGGCCATCTTCGTTTTCAAACCCCAGCTGCCGGGTTGCCATAGAGACGGCAAACAACTCCAGGAGTCTGCGCAGTGCTAGAGCTGGGCGGGTCCGAGGTGGCGGGTAGGACAGAAGATAAACAAACGCTCTCCAGGGGCGGAAGTCTTAGGCTTGGTGCTCCCCAATAGCGTCAGCTCCATTCTGCCTCACCTGGGCTTTTAAGGTTCCACTACTCTGAACCCTCGCCTCCATGCCCAAGTTGATTCGTTGTGACTAAAGTGACATATGGAGATGCATGGGAGACAAGTACAGAACAGGCATCAATATGGACTCTTGTTTGCTTAGCTCATTCCCTAAACTGGGAGAGCAACGTCTTTTATTATTATTATTATTATTATTATTTTATTATTATTATCAGTTTAAGGATGAAAATATATGAAATAGGGTCTGAGAATGCAGCTCAGTGGTAGGAGTGCTTGTCCAGTATGCCCAAGGTCCTGGGTTCCATCCTCAGCATACATAAACATAGAGATAACAGCAAAATGGAAGGGAATATGGTACAATAGATAGGTTTCTGTCTAGTCATCCAGGCAAAATTCTATTGCTACTTTTTTTTCTTTTTTTCTAGAGGCTTGACCTAAAATGGATCATTAGAAACTAGCAGATCTGCACTGTGCACTCCTTTAACCACTGTACTGGGTCATAGGATCTTTTATTCTGACCATGGTCAAGAAAGATCATAGCCCCGAATCATCCTCCTTTCACCTTTGTGGTATAAGTCTGTTACATATTTAAGACAGGAACGCAAAATTGAGGGAGAATAAGTTTATTCATGCCACAGGATTTGTTTTTTTCCCTCTCATCCAAGTCTGTGGTCCTGAGTCGGCTGGCAGGTTTAGCCAGGCGGCCACTGCAGCTGTCGGCCTCCAAGTACGTGAATGTGGAGGTGATACACGGACTGTGCGCCCATCTTCCCATCGTTGACCACTGAAATGAGCTGGAGGTTAGGGATCGGGGTCATGGGAGAGGTCAAGGACACTGAGAAATGGGGATTCATAGGTGAGGAGACCAAAGGACAAAAAAATCACTCACCAAGTCGGTACCCATCTTTCAGACCCTCAGCCTTTGCTGTCTTCTTGGCCACAAGGAGTAAGTGTCCTAGAAGCTATAGGGAGAGGAGAGGGACAGAGGTGGCTTCCTTCAGAGGAGTCAAACCTCCAGCTTAATCCAGGGCTCCTCCCAGACAGGCCCCTGGCCCTGTTCTCCCCACCTGCTGGTCTTCTTCTTCAGCCTGGCTAATTCGAGGAATGGGCTTCTTAGGAATGACCAGAAAATGCACGGGAGCCTGAGGGGCCACATCACGGAACACTAGACACTGGGAGCAGTGACAGGTGAGAGATTACTATTACTTCATCAGACCCAATGGCACCTAGGAGATTCTCAAGAGGGTTGGGCCCTGTGGGGGTCTTCACCTGCTGATCTTCATACAGAATGTCAGCGGGGAGGCTTCGGTCCAAAATCCGGGAGAAGATGGTCGGTGCTGCTCCTCCAGGAGCTGCTTTCTGAGCCTTAGCCACCTCACTTCCGTCAGTCATACCTGCATTTCCCCGGACCTGAAGGTGGGTCGGGTGAACCCAAGAGAGAGAGCTGGCAGTAATTTCCCATGCACTTAGCTGAGGCTGGAAGAAGCTAGGCTTCAAGAGTGTTTCCAACTTCATTCTTCTAAGAACCTATTAGTGGTTCCACTCCAGGGCAAGTCCCTGGATTTCAGAGCCTGAGCAGCAAAGGGTGGGCCAGATGCTGGTGGGCCCGGTTACAGAACACACAGTAATTACTATGTAGGATTTAGGAGTGCAATTGATCCCTGCAAATGTGATTAAAGAAACCTAGCACGGTATAGGTCAAAGGAGCCGGAAATCTGTAATGCCAGCAGCTGGGATGGGTAGGCAGGAGGATCAGGGACTTGTCATTTTTAGCTACATAGGAAACTCTAGGCTAGTGTGGGAGACATAAGACACTGTCCCCAAAAGCAAACAAAACATTGAGGTTTCAGTTCCTATGCTACCATTGAATACAGCAGATAAATCCCTGAGAACGTCAAAGAATGGTTTGGTCCTGTCGTAAGCGAGCCTGAAGCTCTTTACTGTGTTTTCATTTATTTCTACTATGCGTTTTCTGATCTCTAAGCCGTTACTCGATTTATGTTTTTAATGTTTGTCCTATCTGCCACTAGCTGCTCTTTCGTTTGGGTGTCACACTTGATTTCTTATTGTGTGGCTTTCCCGTTGTTGCTATGCAGGCCAGGCTGCTGAAGTCCTGGTAATTCTGCTGCCTCAGTCTCCCAAATGCCGTGATTATAGGCATGTGCCACCATGCTCGGCTTCTTACATTGGATTTTAATTCCAGTAACTTGAATCAGCGGAGTTATGTAAGAGTTCAGCTAAGTGAACTCGGCTTTACCAGAGGGGACAGATAGAAGGTAGGACTATCCCAGTTTCCCACCGGTTCAGAGAAGGCCGGAGTCAGTGCTTTACACTGAAGCAAAACTGTGGGATAAATTAAATCACTGTTGGAAAATGTGGAAGACGAAAGAGCAATGCTGGCGTACAATACACGGCTAGAGATCTGAGAACAGCCAGCTAGCTCCCAGAGGGAGAGCTCAATTACTGGAGGGGGCACGGCAGAGGCAGGCCGGAGCACGTTCCGGGCCATCACCACCAGCTCGGTCCCAACTGGGATGCCCTGGCTGTTCGGGGAAGCGGTCGCCGCTAGATCGCTTCTCTTGCGGATTCGACCGCAGAGTCCCTGAAATTGACCCTTGGGAGAGACAGTGGCTCCGCAATGATGCTCGACGCGTGTGCCAGTCCCGGAACGCGCCGGTGCCTGCAAACCCCCTCGTCCCTGTGGCTGCTTCTCACCTGCGCCCCCCGGGGCGCCGCGGCCGCCAGGGTTCTGCGCGCGGTGCGCAACCCCACTGCCAGCAGCACTGCAGCAGCCATCTTCCCGCAGCCGGCCGCCTTGCAAGGCGCAGCCCCATTGGCCGCGTCCGGCTGGGGGCGGGTCCCGCCGTGCAGCCCATTGGCTGCCTCTGCCGAAGCAAAGGGCCAATTTTTGTCTAGTAGCGTGAAACTTCTTTTTCCATTGGATCCCTACTTAGTTTCGCTCCGAGATACATTCCCACTCCATTGGAAGAAGTAAATCTGGGGGTGGGATTTTTTCCTAATGGGCTCAGGTTCGCCACCTTGACCGAGCTTTAGTTGAAAGGCTCCTGAGTGGGGGGGACCTGCTCGTTCTCGGACTGTCCCTTTTAGTTCTGGCCCCGACTGGCGGGGGAAGAGGGCGGGGCCTCGCCACCTGCTGCACAAAAGGCTAAATGTAGCGCAGACCCTTCTCCGCATTGGCCAGGAGGGCGGGGTTCTGAGGACATTCGGCGCTTATTGGCTCCAGAAGCCACGTGGGCGGGGCTAAAAGTAAACTGGGACCAAGGCTTTTTAATCTGTAGGATAGGTACCTAACTATTTCTTATCAATTTCAGCCCTTTGACCACTTCAGAGATTTAAAATATATTGTATGAAAGTTTATTTTTGAAGCTTCAGTCAATTTGTTTTATTCTTGCTCTCACATCAGTATTATGCAATCAGTTTTCAGGGCATTTTTTTTTTCCTTAAACGGGTGAGGTGAGGGAGCATCCTGTGTATGCTGTANTATGTGTTATAGGTTTTTTTTCTTTTCACTTCCTAAGTGCTTCCTAAGTGTAATGCCGTTAGCTCTGTGAGTCAGTGAGGCAGGTTTGCTTTGCATACATACATTTTTTTTTTATTGTATATGTGTTTCTGCCTGTGGGTTATGTGCATGTGAGCGCAGGTGTCCATAGGATGACCTGGACCTGGAGTTACAGGCTGTTGGGAACCACCTGATGTGGGTACTGGTAGCTGAGTTCCAGTGTGTGCCCTTAACTGCTTAGCCATCTCTTCAGCACCTAACGATTTATGAGTATGTGTGTGGGTGTATGTGCAAGTCTGCATGGGTGCCTGCAGAGGCCACAAGAGGGTGTCAGAGATTCCTTAGAGCTGGGGTTACATACAGGTGGTTATGAGCCACCAGAGGTGAACGAAGTTTCAGTACTCTATTACTCTAGAACAACGGCAAACACTTGTAAGCACTGAATCATCTCTTCATTTCTTTATATTTTGAAATAAGAAACAGGGTATTCCACTTGAGAGGCAGAAGCAGAAAAACCATGAGTTCCAGGCCAGCCTGATCTACATAGCAAGACTCAATCTCAAAATATATCAGTATCCCCCCAAATACTCATCACCTGGTGAGTTCTGGTCTAGCACAATAGTGTAAGTTCCCCTTACATCTTTAGAGGCTGTTTTGTTTTTGCACATGGCCTGGTATATAAATGCTCAATAACTGTTGAATATTTGGTGTTTCACTGTTCCACTTTCTTATATATAGTAATGAATGGCATGTTTATTATTCTCTTATATTTTTCCAATTAGTATAGTTTATACACTGTGCAATGACTACACAGTGTCCCCAGTGCCCTGATCACAGTAACTCTATTGTTTTTATATGATTATCACAGCACATACAATCAATGTTGAGAAACTTGTGGAATTAGCACACTCTACACAGATACATTATTAGAAAGCCCTTTCTTCTTCCCAGGGTTGATGTGTGATCATATGATTTCGTCCTGGGGTCTCAGCAATCTAGGCTACATTCCTTCCTTTGCAAAGACAGATGACCTTTCTAAATATCAGGAAATGTAGGATCACCTTGCCCCTGAGTCCTACATGTGAGACTCGAAAGCTACCCCAGAGAAAGGCAAGAGATAAGTGGAGCTGGGATGAGAAGGGGAAGGAAATCTAGGGAGCACTACGCTTTGAAACTGGCTATTTGGGTTTTCATAGAGTGCAGGCAACACAGGTTATTCCTGTCTTATAGATCTAGGGACTGAGGCCCAAAGAGGGAACCTAGCATCACAAAGCTCACTAGTGTCAGGCCGTCCTATGGCCATAAAACCACCTAGGGAGTTCTGTCACTCCCTGGCATTCACAATTTTGATGCTGACTACAGCCTCCTCATTCCAAACACTTGCCATCACCTGCAGCTGCTCTCTGGAAGCTGCATGCTCTGCAGATCCTGTCCACTGTCTCCTGAGTTGCAGTCTATGCCAGCCCAGCACACCTGCTCCTGAGCCTCACTAGAGATTTTTCTTTTCTTTCTTCTTTTTCTTTCTTTCTTTCTTTCTTTCTTTCTTTCTTTCTTTCTTTCTTTCTCTCTCTCTCTCTCTCTCTCTCTGTCTCTCTCTCTTTCTTTTTCTTTCTTTCTTTCTTTCTTTCTTTTTNGTTGAGACAGGGTTTCTCTGTGTAGCTTTGGCGCCTTTCCTGGAACTCACTCTGTAGACCAGGCTGGCCTTAAACTCAGAGATCCACCTGCCTCTGCCTCCCGAGTACTGGGATTAAAGGCGTGCACCACCACCGCCCGGCTAGATTTCTTATTCCTCTGGTAGCACTTGTTTCCTGGCATCACTTCTCCCCTTTTGTAGCATTCCTTCACATTTTCAGGCTGTTTCTTTTGCCTTCTTTTCCTCACTATCCTAACAGCATCCAATCAGCACTAAACAGTTTTGCCTCTCTTCTCTAACCGGATTCTCACTTCCAAACACACTAAATCCTATGCACTTTTCATGATTTTCCCTAATTCCCCACATGAGCCTTCCCCAGGTCTCACCTTTCTCTTCTAGTCTCTTACTCCCCACTAATCCCTTTCTTGTTTCACAGAGACTAGAGCTGTCACTAGAGGGAACTTCTAGGAGGTCCTACTCCCTGCAGCTCACACTCCCTTCTTTGAAACATCTTACGAAATGAAGTTTCTCTTCATCAGAGCAAATACCTTCACCTCTGCCTTGACCTCAATCCCTCTTTCCTCCATGTCTGAGATCTTGTCTTACCAAGCATCTCTCCTCCCTTCTGCATCCTTCAAGATCTTTTTGTGTATGGGCCTCTTGCCCCTTTCCTTCTTAAAAAGTTGCTTCCTTGATCTACAGCTTGGGTATCATCTGATTTCTTTCTTCTACTTCTTACCCAAGCTCCTTAAAAAGACTCCTTCAGATGAATGGATATTTAGTGTTTACCTCCACCATGCCAGTGTGAAACCACACTGTCCAAAGCCTCTGAAGACTTACAAATTGCAATGTCTTTGCCTTACGGAACCCCAGCTACATGGGAAATCCCTGCCTATTCTGTTCTTTAAAACTCTCCCTCCTTGGCTTTCTTGAAGCTAAGTCTCCTAGTGTCAGGGCCGGTAGCTTGAACATGGCCATGAGAGAGGAAGATGGCTGGAGGCAGCCTTCATTCTGCTTGGTGCTGTCTCTTGCCTGTAGTTAGAGCTGACTCTAAATTGAGTCTTGACGCCACCTGTCCCATATAGAGCCAGGTCAGATGCCATTGGCTTCCACTTTATTGTTGATCTTGGCCAGGCTCAGAAGGGCCTGCGCCAGTTGTTGACAGTTTTTGTCCCTGGAGGAGGGAAGAGCAGAGGTGAAAGGGTCAAGTGTGGGGGTCAGATTTAGGGCCAGGCTGGAGGCTACTTGGGCCAGGGAGTGCAAGGGATCTTGGGTGGGAAGTGGAGTGGCCAGAGACACCTTGCATCTGGAGGGCCTCAAAGTCAGAGTTGGTAAGGATGACATCTCGGAGGGCAGACATCTCTGCAAAAGGCACATAGTCTGCTCCTGGGGATGGGAAGCAGTGCAGGCATGGGATGTGGGGTGGGCTGAGGATGGAAGACCTGGAGAGGATGGCCGAAAGAGGGGGAGTGCCTTTCTGCCTGGCCTTCTGATTACAGATGCTGGCATGGTCCCATCCCATGTCCTTCCCTCACCATAAGGTCTCCCTCCTCTTCGCCTGGTCTCCTCACTCTCGAAGAAAGTCTCGTGTTCCTCCCAGCGCCGGTCACAGGCCGCACAGAGGAAATTAGACTCAAAACATTTGCAGCAACAGCCTAGGGCAAAAGTGCACCAAGAAGAATATACGGAATTAATGGCACTCCCATGAGCTGACACGCTCTCTCCTCGTCTTCATCCTAAATTCGCTTCTCCCCACCCCAACACCCCTTCGCACTAGAAGTTACCACGGTGCCTGCAGGGATGAGCTCCGGTGGCTGCATGTTCTTCATGAGTATGTTTACAGCGACATTGGGCTCTCCAGGCTTTGGGATCGAAGGTGGCCCGTCTCTTAAGCCAGAACTCACCTACCTCCTCTGGGCGTGATGGGATGAAACAGAACATGAGGCACCTGCACTGGCTCACATTGCAGGGCACTGACAGATCTGGGAGGATGAGGATGGTGAAACATTAGACCAGCCCTTGGAAGGACCCGGCCTCCCTACTCAGATCCCTCCCTGATCCATGTTCATTTCTGTCTCTCCCTCCAAGACAGGAAAGAGTACAGTAGCCCCTTCATACTTGACAAGTATGGCAACTTCTTTCCTACCTGAAATGATCTGGTGTTCTTTCAACAAATGTCCACAAAAGCACTTGGACTCATCTCCAATCCGGAAACAATCCCATAAATAATGGGGGCAGCGCCAGCCAATATAGAGACCTACATATGGAGGGATTAATAGGGGAAAGGGAAAAATAAAAATCCTAAGCTCCCAACAAATGTTCTGAGGGATTCCCCTGGAGTGGGAATGGGGAACTCACCACCATACTCTGCTGTACCTGTCTCCACTAGGGAGCCCTCCCCTCTGGCCCTTAGACTTTTTTCATTAAAGTTTTATTATCCCAAAGTATTGTTGGTTCCCTTCCTATCACAGGATCCACCCCACGTCTGTCAGCCTAACTGAGATAACGGAAGGCAGTCTCCAGTTTCAGAGCAGGGGGATTCTAGAGGACACTGAAGATGAACATGAGGCTCCATTGACTATTAAAGTGTCTTACCTCCTCCCCTCTTCATGCTAGAGTCCAACCTTCCTGAAGTCTTTATGGTGAGCAAGACAGAAGCTAACTGACCAGGTGGATTGGCTCCTGAAGAGAATTACTAGTAAATGACTCTGGAGGAAAGGTGGAAGTTGGGCAGACTTGGTGCCCAACTCTCCAGGTTGATACCTCTGTCATCCCTTCTATGTCCTATTGTTGTGTAACTAACACCCTTTATGACCCTGAGAAGGGTGGCTGATGGCTGATGGCTCTCTAGAGATCAGGAGAAAGGGGCAGGCCAGAAGTCATAGCTGGAAGATCAAAGAAATCTAAGTTGAGAGGAATAGAAAGGAAAAATGGAAAGGAAAGTGAGGCTAGTGTTCTCGAATGCAGGCACTAGCAGGTGGCTACATGATCCTGGTTTTAGCAGTGAGGTCTGAAAGAATCCAGTTTCATGGCAAGTCCCATCACAAGTCAAGGGCAGGGCTAGACAAAGGTGACAGGTGAACTGGACAGCACAGTGATGATATTTTGTATATGATCTAAGATCTAACAAATAAAGCTTGCCTGAAGATCAGAGGGCAAAACCAGCCACTAGTTAGCCATAGAGGCCAGCAGTGGTGGCGCACATCTTTAATCCTAGCATTAGGGAGATAGAGGCAGCCAGATCTCTGTGAGTTCAAGGCCACCCTGGGCTATACTAGATTGACCCAGTCTAAAAGAGAAACAGAGCCCAGCTGTGGTGGCACACACCTTTGATCCCAGCACTAGGGAGGTTGAGACAGGAAGTGATATGGCTGGGTGGCGAAAGGAACATAAGGTGGGAGGAGATAGAAACTCTGTCCCTTTCGGCTAAGGAGTTTGTAGAGGTAAGAACTAGTGGCTGGCTGCTCTGCTTTTCTGATCTTTCAGCATTTACCCCAATATCTGGGTCCAGGTTTTTATTAAGACCAATTAGGATTCATGCTACACAGCACCTCCTACTTATCTTCCCATTCTTCATGAGAGCCGAGTGTATCCCAATTCTAGTTCAGAATCTTGCTTGAGTCCCTCCATAGTGGATAGCTGTTTTGGCTTTGGCCTTGGGACACGGCCCCTACAGTGACAACAGGTAACTATGACACCTGCCTTAGACACCCCCCTAGGGCGTGGCTCGGGGGGGGGGCCCTTAAGACTAGAGGCGCCTACTACATGACTGCCTCATATCCTCCTCTCATCCTGCTTCTGGATCGCCTGGATCGCTCGCGGTTTCAGAGGCTGGATTGGAAGCAAGCCAGAGTTCTCACTGGATTGTGTATCCTCTCCCTTGGATCTGTACTTGAATTCTTACTGGTTGTAAGTTACCCTAACATTAAACTCTGTAAATTGCTAGATAAACTACGTGGGTTTGCCTCAATTACTTGTACGTCTGGCGCCCAACGTGGGGCTCGATCCCATGACTCTGAGATTAAGAGTCTCATGCTCTACCGACTGAGCTAGCCAGGGGACTGCAGCTGTAGGACTCTTATGCCTGTTAGAGGTCTCAACAGAAATGTCACCTCTTTTAAAAGTTGTCCCTGGCTTCCTCACAAGAGAAGGGTCTATATGTTCATCAATATCTCTAATCCTGCCATGAAAGAGATGTCAGAGAAGATAGACTGCCTGACTGAAAATGGACAGGTTCCTTGAGTGGCATAATCCACAATTCTGTGTCTCAGGCCAGATGTTCTTATCTTACCCATAGTTCATAAGGTTCTAAAACTTGTTCAGGTGTGGCTTTTGGCTTGGCTGCCTCAAGTGCCAGGACCCTGCTGTACCCGGAATGTTTCGTTGAGAGCACAGGGAGAAGCAAAGTCACAATGGGGGTGTGGGAGCCAGGAGTCCACTAGAGGAATTCTGAACTCTACAAAAACTGAGCACAGTGGCTGAGCAGGTGATGTGCACATGTGAACCCAAGTCTGTCTGAAGATCAAAGCTTGGCTGGTCTGAGCATGGACGTGAGAATCAGTGTGTAGCATTCAGATGAAGAGTTTGAATAGAGACTGGAAAGAATACCTCAGATTCTATTATTCTATTCTATTCTATTCTATTCTATTCTATTCTATTCTATTCTATTCTATTCTACTCTAGCCTAGCCTAGCCTAGCCTATTCTGTACCCTTAAGGTAGTGAAACTAGCATCTGGCTCTGGATTCCATTCTCTGATTCCAAACTCTCTTCCTGTTAGAAGTGGACTAGGCAGGCAGAGGAGACATTATCTTGGATGCCATTCTGACTCGGTACAGCTGCATAGCCATGCTTGTATATCAACTCTTGATTTCTAGAAGGTTTCCATACTGCATACAGCTGTCTTTCCATGAAGTATGCCTCTCCACCCTAGACCTCTCCTGGCCTTCAGACTCACAGGGCATCGATTACACTCTCACCAGCATATTCCATTAAACACCCAGTTTTCACCTCAAAACCTCTTAACCTTTGTCGTCAGTTCACCAGGTTTGTATGTCCCCATACCTGCTCTCACTTCAGACAAACCAAGAACCTAGGCGTCACTCCAGGTATTCAACATGTCTTAACTTATTCTACACACCCAGCAATCCAATAGTCAGTTTTGCCTTGTTAGTGTTTCCTGAACCTCTCCATCTGTCTCCCCATCACCCAGCGACTTCTTCCTTGATTAGTACCAGTGTTTCAGTGGCATCTTCCTGTGTCCAATCTTGCCTTCTCTTGTCTGCTCTACTGCCAGAGTGATCATTTAAAAGCACAAATCTGTTAGTTGTTGTCCTATTTTAAAATATCTTGGTGATTCTCAGGTGCCCTTGGGATAGAACTATGACTCCACATTGGCACAAAAATGCCTGCACAATTCTCTAGTTCCAGAGCTGAGCCAGTATCCCCCATAAACATTCTTGCACAAGAAAACACACTACAGTTTCCTAAGATTCCTTGTCTCNTCATATCTCTTTTATTTTACTTAAAATTTTATTTTGATAGGCTCTTTTTAATTATGCAGTCCAGGCTGGCCTGGAACTCACCATGTAGACTGCGATAGCCTTAAATTTGTGATCCTCCTACCTCAGCCTTCCAAGTGCTGGGATCATAGTTATGCACCACCACACTATCCCTTGACTATCTCTTGACAATCTCTTCTTACCCTCTTTCAGATATTAGCTTCAGCAATCTTTCCTTCCAATGCTTATTATTAGTCTAGCGCCCCCAACTGGGTGCCTCTTTATCTCTGCAGGACTCTGGGCACAGCAATTTGTTACCTAAAATATAATGGTCATTTTACTTAATGGCATTGCTTATCAGAGAGCATGTTGTCTGAGGGATCTTTGTTTTGTTATTTATTTTTTTGAGGTGGGTCTCACTGTGCAACTGAAGGACAAGCTTTATCCTCGAGACTTTCCTTGCCCCACTGCTTTACACAACTAAAACTCAATGCTTGGCATACAGTTGGTGCATATTTTTGTGTAGGATTGAGTACACAAACCACTTGTTTACACAGGAAAATGCAGACATTTAAAACAAAGAAGAAATACAGAGGTCTTGAAGAGTAAGGAGGATCTAAAAGGGTAAAGAGGAGACTGGACAGAACCTGCATTTGCAAGAAAAAAGCAACAGTAATAAAGGCTAACATAACTAAACAGAGATTTCACTACCAGTGGAAACTTAGAAACAAATGAGACTGAAAAAAAAATAGAGATGAAGGGGGAGAGGGTCCCTACATGGAGGTGGGGTGAGTAAATTACATAAAGGGGGAGAAGAAGATAGGATTTTCTATTGGCTTTATATCTTGGTCCTGTTGATGTAGTTCCATCATAAGCAGAACAGAAGTACAAAAGGCTTGGGCATATGTAGTGCTTTCTATTGAATTCATCTAGACAGTTCAGAATCATAGAGGATCAGAGTGGCCTTCCTACTGAAATTAATAATCCTTACAGATGATGAAATCCACTAACACAGGTAGACATGCTTACACTCAGTGTGCCATGTGTTTACACAGCTCATCTGCACACCTATTACAGAGATGCAGCTTCCACTCGCAGGAATTCCAAGAGAATAGCTCAGTGGGTAGCGTGCTTGTCTAGCATACACAAAACCCCAGAACCATGTAAAACCAGCTGTGGTGGCGCACACATGTAACCCCAATACTCAGGAAGTAGAAGTAGGAGGTTCCGAAGTTCAAGGTTATTCTTAAAGGCCATCATTGACTATATAGGAAGTTTGAGGCTAGGCTCATGGCTTGGGCTACATGAGACCTTGTCTTAAAAGAGGGATACTAATTATGAGCTGTGACTTGAACTCAACAAGGTTTTAGGGTTACCTCTTCTTTGGTGGGGACCCTCAAGGGTTTTGGATACTCAGATGGTCATGCAGAAGTGACAGTCTTTAATAGAATAAAGGGACCAAAATCTTTTGTCATATCCATATAAGAACAAGGCTCCTAGAGACTGCCCAAGGTCCTGGGGCCACCTCTGCCTTAGAGTTGTTCTGGTATCGACTATCTGGGTGCTAGATCTGGGAATGCCCCTCAATTCTTCTGTTGATAACAATTTTAGTTACTTTATATATCTATCTATTGCTACTTGGACTTCATACAAAATCTCCACTTTTTTTCAGGCCAGCCCCCTTCCAGATTCCAGGCAGGTGGCATGGCCATTTCCACATTGAAGGGGCAGGTTCCCAAATCTGTTGGGTTGGAAGCGTCCATGGGCCCGTTACAGGCCTCTGGAAGGCCACCAGGGCTTACCTGTCTGGATGGCTTTCAGGGCTGAATCCTTCTCCCACTGGAAAAGATTGTTTACCCGAGCACCAGATGGCTCTCTGTACATTGCCTTAGCCACATCCGACAGCTCTGCCCGCTTAGCAGAGATCACTGGGCGGTATGTATAATCTGGGAAGGGAGGGGCTGAGTAACCAGGGGGCAATGAAAGGACTTTAAAATTAAGAGGAGCCGTAGGCAAGAGGAACCCAGCCCCCTCACTTCTGGATAAGTCAAGAACAGTGCAAGAGTCACAGAGATAGGGGAGAGGCAGGAACAATTACCACTAACTCCTTTCTCCTTCTTCTTGCTCGCTTGAGGCTCAGGCTTGGCTGCTTGAGCAGTGATGTTACTAGTACCCACTACCAGCTCATCTTCCCCTGCTTCCTCCTCCTCTGCAGATGTGTCCACGTTGGCCTGTGTGGAAGGTCCTGCAAAGGAGTACTTTGGAAGGTACTCAGATCCTGCAAAGGAGTACTTTGGAAGGTACTCAGATCCTGCAAAGGAGTACTTTGGAAGGTACTCAGATCCTGCAAAGGAGTACTTTGGAAGGTACTCAGATCCTGCAAAGGTGTACTTTGGAAGGTACTCAGATCCTGCAAAGGTGTACTTTGGGACGTGCTCAGATTCAGAGACCTGGGACTGTGGAACTTCATCAGAATAAAGCTCAGGGACGTCTTTTGTTTGTGAGAGCTGAGAGATATGAATCTCATACGTAGGGTCATCCAAAGGGATCTCGGTGATGGCTTTTTCTAGAGAGGTCACAGACTGGGGAGACTTTAAAAGGCCTTCAGAGGTCACCTGGGGTGGTTTGGACAGAAACTTGGTGGTGTGGGACTCTAAAGGAGTTTCAGAGACAGAAGGCTCCTGGAGGTCCTCAGAGGCCTCGGTCTCAGGATTCAGCGAAGTAGATGTCACAAAAAGGGCTCCGGAGGCAGGAGGCTGTAAAGATGTCATTGTGCTGGAAAGCTCCAACGGACTTTCAGGGCTAGTGGGCTCCTGCAAGTTCTCAGCAGAGGGGTCCTTTAAAGATGGGCGTTTATTTGCATCCCTGGTGGCCTGAGGATCTTCTGTGATCTCATCTGCTTCCATCTAGTGGTAGAAGAAGGTACAGGCTTCATTAGGTTGAGGCCGGAGGGTCTGCAAGTGAGGGCAGAGCCCCAGGGTTCACAGATGTTACAGGATGAGGAAAAAATTATTAGTGTACCTAAGATATCAGAAAGAAGAAAGAAGAATTCTGGGTTTTAGGGTGCAGTGCCAGGAGGCTTACTCATGTGCCTCCCACGGCATATTACTGTAGATTGGTAGGGGGCTGGAATTTAATAATGGAAAGACAGAAGCAGTCAGAATCCCATCAGTAGACGGTAGCAGAGGATCATGCCCCAGGAGGGAGCCCCAACAAGCTACTTGGCCAATTCAAGGGTAGAGTCTGGGGCATGTCTTAGGGCCCTAGAATTACAGCCATGGAGTGCTAGAGTTTGAAGATGAAGCCAAAGTTGGGGTTGGTTTCCAAGAGTGCAGGAGAATGCCACAATGTGCCATAGCAGGACTCTGTCTAGCCTCTACTTTTGTCCAGGGACCACACATCTCCTCCCTTGGTCTCATTGATGTTTAAGGCTTCAACTACTTCCAGCTACATGCTGTGTGCATTGTCTCTCTCTCCTCTTTTTTTTCCTCTCAAGACAAAGTCTTACTACATAGCCCAGGCTAGGTTTCTATGTAGCCCAGGCTGGTCTGAACTCCTCACAGGTCTCCTGCCTCAGAGTCTTGAGGATGGTATTATAAAGGTGCCTCTCCATGCCTGGCTACCTTTGACTTCTAAATCCACATCTCTAACTCAGATCTCTTTATTCCCTTGTGCTTTAAATACTTCATGCTAGATATTTCCAACTGGATGTTCCACAGACTTCAGGACTGACTTCGGAAATACACAAAACACCCCAGTCTTCTTCCCTAGCGCCCATCTGCAACTAGAACCACTTTCAATCTTCCAAATACTCCCCAAATATATCCTTTTCTCTCTATTCCCTCCAGGTTGTTCATGTTCTCATGATCTTCTGCCTGATTGTATAATAACATTGCCCCTCCACTACCATCTCCACTCAGTCTATCCTTTATGAAACTTACATTTCATAAACAGTTGAAACTAACACTTTACTGAGGCACCACGCTCAGCATTGGGACCAGGTGAGCTTGGGAAAGAGACAACGTAACACACAGTGACAATACGAATGGCTTATCTCCAGGATGCTGTGAAAAGGGAGGAGGCCTAATTTACCCTAGAAAGATCCAAGACGGAAGCTTTTTTTCTCCTTTCAGCAAGATCTTTTGAACACACAAAACATTCTGACTCAGCCTAAAGGATTGCATCCAAGTTTCTTGGTCCTGACATTCAAGGTCTGTTACCATCATGCCTGAACCGCTTTGGGTGCTAAGGACTGGATGACGGCCTTTGTATGTCAGCAAGGGCTCTATCACTGAGCTATAGCCTCAACCTTTGGTTTTTTGAGACAGGGTTTTACTATATAGCCCTGGCTGACCTAGAATTTCCTGTGTAGACCAAGTTGGCTTTGAACTGGCAGCAATTCTCCTGCCTCTGCTTCCTAAGTACTGGGATTATAGGCCAGTGCCACCACTTGGCCTTCCAAAATAGACCCTGTCATCATATGCAAGTGCTACCTGAGGATTCTTGTGTTTCACTGCTCCCTAGTTTTTCCCATGAGTCAGAGACAGTAGCTAGCTTAAGATGTTACATCTTAAGCTCATTAGTGAGATGGCTCAGCAGAGGACCTGGGTTCAATTCCCAGCACTCATATGGCAGCTCACAATTGCCTGTAATTCCAGTCCCAAGGGATCTGACCCTCTCTTCTGGCCTCCACAGGCACTGTACATACGCAGTGTACAGACATACATGCAAGCCAAACACCCATATACATAAAATAAAACCAAAGGTTAAAAAAAAAAGTAATTAAACTCACCAGAGTCTTTCTAAAGGGCAAATTAGGGAAGGGGCAGAGGTAGGATGATGGGGACCAAGTGGGGGGGTGAGATAACGATGAAAAGTAGAGAATGAGCGGGGAGGGCCAGGAGGAATTAGAAGGACTGGAGTAAAGGGTTGGAGTGGAGGGCTGTGGAGAAACTACATACCTCTGGGCTTAGGCTTGGGGGTTCCAAGTCCTTAGGTCAGGTTGGAGGGGGGAGTGTTGGTCCTGACCGAGGGAATGAATGGTTTTGCTTTTGATGAGCCAGGCTGTAGTTGCTAAGTGAGAGGTCTTGTTGTAAGTTTGTTGGGAAGACTTGGACATCTGCAGACCTTCGCAAAAGGGACCCTGGCCCGATTTGAGGAAGAGTAGCAGAGGGAAGGGACAAGAGAGGTCCAGGGCCAATGAAGGATGTACTTGAACCCAGGCCGGGAGGGGAGCGGGCATCAAGCTCCGGGGCAACCAGAACGCCCAGGAGTCTCCATGGCAACAGTAGTCTGGTCATCTGCGTGGGTGAGGTTTCCTGAGGGGGCAGCTTTGGATTTTGTTGGGATCAGAGTTGAGCGGGTCTCTGTGTAGGCTGTGCAAACATAGGAGTGGGAGGAACACGGTCTGAGAGGAGCCTGGTTTTGTGAGTTTCTGGAAGGGTCCAGTACCATTCTGGCGTTCATTGGAAGCTGTGAGGACTTGAGAGGTCACCCGGGCTCAGTGGTTAGGGTGAGACGAATGCTCTCAGGTAGGTAGCCCAGCAGGCTTAAGTTAGAGGCCAATAGAATTGGGTAGGGGAGGGCTTTGCTGAGAGGGACCAATCGAATGGGGCGCGGGGCGGAGCGCCAGGCGAGCGTCACGCCGAGGACGCCGCGGGGCCTGCTTATCGCCGGTTCAGCGCAGCCCAGAGTCGCCCAGGCCTGAACTCCTACCCAGGTCCCGGTCCCGACCCCGGGCCCGCGAGGACGCCAGAGGCCACCCCCCGGGGGTGGGGAGCGGAGCCGCGGGTCAGCTCTGCGAGCGTCCCGTGCTGGCCTGGCCGGCCCCGCCCCCGCCCCGGGCCATGGCCCAGCCCTTGTCCCGGCCCCTCATCCTATCCCAATCTCAGCCTTGGCCTCCGGCCACGCCCTCGCCCCACTTCCCAAACCTGCCCCGGCCTCGGCCAACGTCCCAACGAATGCCCAGGTCCAGGTCCCCGCTCCAACCCCAGTCCCTGCCTCTGGCTTGGCCGCTATCTCCGCCTCGGCCCTTGTTCCACCCCTTGTCACAATTCCCAGCCCAGCATCTGACCCTGTCCCATCCCCAGCGTTTGCTTAAGCCCCTGGCCCAGCCCCAGCCGTTGCTCCGGTCCCCATCACACCCACTCTTGCCATCACATCTTCTGCCCTTGTTTGAGCCCCAGTGCTCAGTCCAGCGCAACCCAGTATCTCAGCCTTTGCCCCCATCTCTGTGTTTGCCCAAGTCTCTTCCGCTGGCTCCCCGCCTCTCTCATACTCTGCCCCTCTCCCAGCCTCGACTCAGGACTGGGCTCCAGCTGCCACCAGCCCTGTTGCTGCTGTTGCTGTTTTCTGTCCTTGGTCCAGGGGCTGGTGAGTGCAGAAACAGGAAAGATTAAGACAAGGATGGGGTACCAGGGAGGGGTGGCTTGGAAAAAGTCAGGAGAGGTGGGACTTGGGGAGCTAGGTTACTGGGGAAGAAGGGGGGGGTAAGGGAGAGAAGGGCTTACACAAGAGATGGACTGGCAGACTTCAAGAGTGGTGTTGCTCAGCTAGTTCAGCAGGTGGCTAACAGTCCCGAAAAAGCTCTGGGAGATCTCATTTCTTGGTGTCCCCTTGGGTCTGGCTTTCCATGGGAAGTCTTGGGGGCTTTGCCCCTTCTGCAAAGTTTTGTGGAGATGACATAGTCCTGTAGAATAGAAGCTTCGATTCTAGCCCCAGACGTGGCCTAAACCTTTGAGATACCAAACACACATTCAAAAAGGGTTTAAAAAACAGTTTTGAAGACAATATATTGCGTTGCATAGATGAATGTGGGTAAGCTGCCATTATAATGAGCTTTCTTCTTGTGCTGACTTTCCTCAAGCAAGCGTCANTGGACTACAGATAATTCTCGATACTTTCAAAGCATGACTGAACCTCAGCAGCATTCTACAGATGGGGAAACTGAGGCTCAGTGAGGGAGTAATTTGTTCAAAGTTGTATTGTGTATACATGGCAATAGTGGGGCTAGAAAAAGGTTTCCTAATCCCTGTGACATACTGGTTGACTCCCNCCCCTTGTCTCCCTCCCTCTGACTACATTCTAGGTCGAAGTACTCCTCCATTGGCCCAGAGCATAATCTCTTTTCTCCCTAGTCTGTCTGCAAGGAGGCTTAATTCATAAACTTTCTCATTTGTCAGATGTCAACCCATATCCGTCATGTAGCCTAGGAAGTAAGTCACTTGGTTGGGAGGAGTCACCCAGCTTCTTAATGGCTGGAATGAGGAAGCAGAGAGGGCCCTGTCGTGAAATGGCTAGCGTTCATGGCCTCAGCCCCAAGCCACCTTTGCTGAGTGGCACTCTAGAAAGGACGGGAGATGTGCTCAATTGGCAATAACAGCTATGGNTGGAGGTGGCTTTCATTGATCTCAGTGGGCCAGCTTCCGTGTACAACTTGAGATCAATGCATTCCTCAGGTCACAGTCCCNCAGAGATGTGTGGCTCTATGTACCTGTGTGTATAACAGGGATCTGTGGGAATGGTGTGTGCACAGCATGTGTCCATGCTTATATGTTGGTNACATGTATTTTATCTGAGTGTACATGAGCTAATGTGTCTTTGGAGTGCATATGTCATTGTGTGAGGGTGAGGGGACATGCGGTATGGCCCACACACTCCTTAGCTTGGCCCATTCCTCTTATGAACATATCACTGGAGTGCTACTTTTGGAAAGAAGGACCCAGGGTGGGGGGATAGACTTTCAATGTTGACGGCAGTGCAGGTTGGGCACTTGAGGCAGCTGGCAATCAGGTTTTTGGTTTTGATGAGGGGCGTTTGCACACACTCCTATGGTTTAGGTGGTGGAAAAGCACGTACATGTTATCACAGAAGGGACATCTGGACAAGTTCACTTAGACTTGGATGGGGCCTTGCTCATGATTCCTCTGGGGCATGGTAGGCCCTGTTCAAATCCCCAATCAAAGAGTGAGGTGAATAGGGCTGTTTCCCAAGGATTCACCTCATCTTCAAACCCCTTCTGAGTTCCTCCCAAAGCTCCAAGCTGCTGCTACTCCTTTTCCTACAGGCACATCCTGTGACGTCCCACGTCCCATAGCCACTGGTTTTCTTGGGGTTGGCTTAGGCAGTTGCATGATTCTCCAGGCCAAGCAATCTCTTTGTGCTCCTGTGGTGCTAACTTTAGGAGGAGCAGCCCTTCCCTAACCCCAGCAGAGGGCACTCCAGAGCTCTTATTTCTGATAACAATAGGATTCAAGGCTGTTGAGTTTTGGGCCTCCTGGAGGCAGAGCTCCTAGGAAGCTGTCTTCTCCAGTCCCAGGGCACTTGGTCTGCCTTGGATACCGACCCACTACTGTCTGAGTGCAGTTCTGAGCCTCTCTAGGTTGCTGGGCAGTGCTCAGCTTGCAAGTTGGCAGTTTTTGTTATTGAAATGGATCATCTGGTTGGCACAGCAGAGTTTACTAGTCCTTTGGTGCTGTCATGGCCTTTGAGCTTCTACTTGTATAAGGTACCTCTGGAGTGTGACTCTTAAAGTTGTCCCATTTCAGTGTGGCCAACCTACCCTCCTTCAGCAGCCACCTTTTCCCTGATGCCCCATGTCTCTGTTACTTTAACTACTGCATTTTTGGGGTCATGACTCCCATCTCCAGAGGTAGAGATCACAGATTAGGTAAGCCNTNTGAGTGTTTCCTGTGTAGCTGAAATCTCCAGAACCCTCCCTCTAACCTCTCCTGTGTCTTGAAGATGCTTGAATTTCCCCAGCTTTCCACCTGTCCAGGAATGTATTCCTGGGCTTCTTTGGAACTGTTTTGAAATCCAGGCGGGGGGGTGGGGGGCCATAGGCCATGAGAGCTTTATATGGGGACACTGCCTGCATTTTGGAGCCACCTTCTCCTACCATCTGAGCTATGAATTACCTTCACTGCTATGACACTCATGTCCCTATGTGCTTGTCTGGCTAGGGCCTATGACTTTCCTGCCCACCCTGGCTCTGCTCCTAACAGCTGTGATCAGGGATCTGTGCATTTCAGCTAGAGAACCCCCCGCCCCCGCCCCACAACCTAGTCTACTCCAAATATTCCCAAGTGATTTAGGGTGCCACTGAGTCACCGAATGTCTGCCTTCCAGGACCTCCTCCTGGGAGAACACGCTGGCTACTCATTTTGACCCTAGAGGTTCTGATCACTCTCCTCTCTTGGGCACTGTCATGGTGGCCTGCCAGCTCCTGTTCTTGACTCTGCCACCCAAGCAGCTCCCTTGCAGCCTCACCACACCTTCCCCTCCCCTCTTCTGCCCTGAGTTGGTATACAGACAGCTCTTGTGAAGCTTCTGAGAAGTTTTACTGCTCCTAACCACTGTGGAATAAAGAAGGGCAGAAAACAAACAAGTAACACAGTCCTGTGCTGACTCCCAAGCCCCACAGGTGGAGTTCTAGCTTGCTCAGTGGCTTAAGAGCCTATGCCAACACACACACACACACACACACACATACACACACACACACACTTGCACACCCTGTTTTGTTAGGCTTGGTAAGAGGAGAATAATACCTCCTAAGTGAGTGAGCGTGAAGTCATATGAAGGGTCCTAGGCTTAAGTTCTCAGTTTTCTGTTTTTGCCATAGGAATTTTTTAAGAACAGGGTTTTGTGAGGAACAAACCGGATGCTGGCTAGGGTAGCATGCCCCAGCTCCTGGCTGCTGGGGAGTGCTTGTTGACTTGGTGCTGTTGGTGAGAAAAATGGGCTTGCCTGCTACCTCCTGGAAAAGCCTCTGTCCCTGCCTTCTGCTGACTTCCTTCTGCTTCCCAGGAGGCCTTTTCCTGACTGACTACTCCACCTGCTCACCCCGAAAGCTCAGCCCATTCCGCTCCTTTGCCAGCACCGAGCTCTTCCACTTCCATGTTCCTGAGGACACGTTCCTGGCTGTTTGGAACCTCATTATCTTCAAGGAGCAGGGAGGAACTTTTGGGGACCACTGCCCAGATCAAAGTGTAACTGTGTGAGTGTTTGACCTACCCTTCTGTAACCCCAATTTCCAACCCTACTTACTTTCCAAACTGAGGTCTAAACATGCCTCCTGACCTNACTCTGACACTTACCCANGTTGAAGTGTGACTGGGGGCCATGACCTCTGTCACCTGACCACTTGTAACTATTGTGAGTGCCTGAGCTGATCTGTTGCCCCTTATNAACTTGACCCTTGACCTGGAACCATTTTGTGGTATATGTCAGTACAAGGAATCTGTTTGTTTACTAGTGATGAATAGCAGTTCTTTTTTTAACCCCCATTTCCTAATTGCTACCCGCTGCCTGCTTTTCTCTCTTCCTAATTCTCATCCCCCAGGTATTTCCGCTCTGGAGCACCCCCTGTCATTGATCCCCTGCACACACACTTTCCATCAGACACGGCTGTGCCTGGGGTTTTCTCACTCACCCTCAGCTGGACGCTGCCCAACAGAACCTCGGGCATCTTTAACGTCAGCAGCCCCTTACCTGGGGACTGGTTCTTGGCTGCCCACCTTCCCCAAGCCCATGGCCACATCTCTGTCAAGGTGGGTTGACGCTGCCTGGGACAGGAGGGGTCATATCTTCCCCTCCATCCCNGCTGAGTACTCACTGGCATCATAGCCTGGTTACCAGGGTGAGCATCAGCACCAGCATGGCTGGGATGGGGCACTATTATAGGCCAGCCGGTTAACTTGTGGGGTGGCCTGTAGTAGGAAACTGATTCCAGGTAGGTTGGAGAGAAACTACAGAGTCTGTAACAAAGCCCTGGAACTGGGCGTTGTATCCTTTCCTATCAGAGGGCACTAAGGTTAGTGAAAGTGGTCACGAGCTATCTGGGCCGGTGGTTTGCATCTGCCGTACAAACCCANCACTGGTTTTGTTTTTTATTTTGGTTGATAATAGCCTTGAAACTTCTCTCAGGCCACATCCTTGTCTCTAGCCCATGCATCATGGTTTCATGTCTCTCCTTTGCCATCTGAGAAGCCATCAGAGAAGGTTTTCCTAATAAAAGAGGCTTTTGGATAGCTGATACTCTTCCTGACTCTTACCTTCCTTTCCTCTGATACCAGGACTGACTTTAACACAGGAGACTGTCAGTCTGAAGGATAGGTTCAAAGGTCAGGATGGTTCTTTAGTTTAGAGTGAAAGAAAATACCACAGTATTTTCCTGCCACTCTGGTATGTTAGACAAGTTGGGATTCTTCCTGGGAGTGAGGAAATACATCGCAGGAGAGGGAAGCTGTGATGAGCTGATCACTGTTAGTCTGGTAGCCATGTGAGTGTCATGAGACCAGGGAGAAAGGGCACAGTTCAACTACTGGAGGCTGCAGGTCTGAGTACTGTGAAGTGCAGCTCTTCAGACATGCCTGTTCTAGAGGTTGGGTGGACAAGGATCTAGGTATGGTTCTTCTGCAGTGTTGATTACCTTCTGGAATCTTACATGGGCCTCTATGGATTCTTAAGCTCCCTGATCCTGGCTAGTTTCCCAGACTTAAACCTATGAGCTTCCTCTCTAGAACCTTCTGCATTCCCAACTTGTATCCTCTTGTACCATGGTTCTTCTGTAAGGTGTGGCAAGCACAGGAAGTAGTATGGCTTANGGATAACCCTGGTGGGGGCAGGAAGGATCCCAGGGAGATAAGGCAGTACTGTTTCTAGGGTCCTCCTGGACTTTGGGGATGAGCTTAGATCTCTCCATAAGCTTTTGTCCTTCAACTGCCTTGCACTAGGCCTTGGGTTGGGAGTTGGGGACACTGAGGTAAAGATAACCTGTGTTGGTGAGATGTGAAAATGCTTTAAAAAGACAAAGAAGAAGCCGGGCG
>LZPO01005771.1:1118666-1130481 GCA_001675575.1 Neotoma lepida | reverse complement strand
AGCTTTGGCGCCTTTCCTAGAACTCACTAGGTAGCCCAGGCTGGCCTCGAACTCACAGAGATCCGCCTGCCTCTGCCTCCTAAGTGTTGGGATTAAAGGCGTGCGCCACCACCGCCTGTCAGGAGTGCATTTTCTTAACAAACCTCTTATCNTCAGCCCCAGGGCTAGGTAACTGAGAACCTTAAATCACCTTTATCCATGGTTGGTTTNTCCATCTGGCATTGGGTGCCCAATTCCTCCCATACACCAGATAGGACNAACCAGGGTGCCTCCTCTTCTAAAGGGAGGATTCAGAGTNGGGGTTTGCTTTGTCATTGGGCTCTGAGAGTCTGGCTGTTAAGGATCTGATGGATCCCAGACTCCTACTGAGTAAGAGCACAGTTTTGATGGGTTGATCCTGGAAGAGTGGGCCGACCCTGAGGAGAACGGGGCTGTCCAGCCATAGGGAGTGGGAGGAGTGACAGGTCTTGGGTGGCCCACCCCAAGGGTCTGACAGCCTCATTTGCATATTCACCCTACTCAGAGCTCTCTGCACCAAGAAAATGTAACAGTGTTCGGATGCCTGACTCACGAGGTGCCCTTGAGCCTGGGGGATGCTGCTGTGACCTGTTCCAAAGGTAGGGAGAGGAGAGGGGAATAAAGGGAGGCTAGGGAGACTGGGTGCCCTCACAACAGGGGGTCAGCCCTAGGGGTCCCCAGAAGTGGATTCTGACTCCGTGGTGACCACTTCTCTCTCTTGGGCCCTTCCTTTCCCCCTTAGAGTCTCTGGCAGGTTTCCTCCTCTCAGTCAGTGTCGCGTCCAGAGTGGCCAGGCTTCGAATTCCATTCCCACAGACTGGGACCTGGTTCCTGACCCTCCGCTCTCTTTGCGGGGTTGGGCCTCGGTGAGCAAGAGCAGCATGGTGCATAGTTGGAACGGGGTTGGGGTGGCCCTGGCCTCAGATAACCAGGAGTGTATGTTCACAGGTTTGTGCGGTGCCGCAATGCAACGGCTGAAGTGCGGCTGCGCACCTTCCTGTCCCCATGCGTGGATGACTGTGGGCCCTATGGCCAGTGCAAGCTGCTTCGCACCCACAACTACCTGTACGCGGCCTGCGAGTGCAAGGCTGGTGAGCGGGCTGGGGTGGGGAGCAGGCCAAACTTGGCTTCTTGGGCATTGGGATGGCCAGCAGGGGTGCCCTGAGGAACTGGGTATGGGGACGGGGTGAGCACGATTGTCTGTTGAACCCACGGGTGCCTTGTGCCCTCCTCCACCCTGTACCTTCCCCACCTGCAGGGTGGCGGGGCTGGGGTTGCACAGACAGTGCCGACGCACTCACCTATGGATTCCAGCTGCTGTCCACACTCTTCCTCTGCCTGAGCAACCTCATGTTTTTGCCACCGGTGGTCTTGGCCATTCGGAGCCGTTATGTGCTGGAAGCTGCTGTCTACACCTTCACCATGTTCTTCTCCACGGTATGCAGTGGTACCTCTGCTTCACCGTGTTTTTTACCACAGGGTGGGGAGAGGGTCTGCCACAACCCCTCAATTTGAGGACGACTGTACCTTCACTATGTCTTGTAGAGCAGTGTCCCCCCAATAACTGTGACTGTTTTGTCAGGCAGCTTGTCTGCTTCCAAGTTAATCAGTGTGGGGCTTCGCATCCCCACTCGCATGCCCACACGGAGGGTAGAAGAGATATTTTGGCTGAACACACTGAATGCAATGTGGGATTGGGTTTTCACCCTTGCCTTTTCTCTATAAGTCAGCACAAAGTCTAAACCATCATGGTGTGTGTGTGTGTGTGTGTGTGTGTGTGTGTGTGTGTGTGTGTCTGCATGGAGTCTTCACTCTGTGGGAGGCTCCTCAGTAGTCTCCATTGTTCTCTTCCCAACTGCCTCACGCTCTCATCTTTTTTGAAAAGATGCCTTAATCGGTAGACAAGGTTGGCCTAAAACTTCCCATGTAGCCCAGGCTGGCATTGAACTCTTAGTATCCTGCCTCGAGCCTTCTGAGCTAGGATTACAGACATGTTCCATGATTTCTGTCTGTAGCATGTTCATTTTTATGACATAAAAGCATGTCCCCCCATTCAGTCACCATGGCCTTCTTGATTTCCATGAGAGCTTTTGGAAGGCAGGGGAATCTATATTGGGCAGTTTATCAAAAATCTGTTTTGGAGTCTTGAGAACCTTTGTCCTGTGGCATCATGGGAAATGGCGATGTGATATAAGATCCCAGTTCAAAGGAGTACATTCTGATGTAGATATATAGGCCTTTTGTTTGTTTTGAAACAAGGTCTCACTATGTAGCTCTGGCTAGCCTGGAACTCCCTGTGTAGACCAGGCTGGCCTCAAACTCACAGAGATCCGCCTGCCTCTGCCTCCAAGTGCTGAGATTAAAGGTGTGCACCACCACACCCAGCTAGATTTATGGTTTTTGAGTCCCCCTGCTCCCATTGTCAAGTCTTCACAGTTCCTTCTCTGAGATTCCCAACTTCTCTATAGCCAGAAAGGTCATACAAGCCAGCTTCTCTGACAGGAAAGGTCAAAGTCCACCTCCTAATGTTACTTAGCTTCCAAATAGGTTTGCCCCCTACCAAGATCTGGTATCTGTGGATTTTGTCACCTCATCTGCAGGTTCTTGGCAAACTGTAACACAATGCCTACCTGCCGGCACTGCAAAAATCTTAGGTGGATCTTGATTCTCTGTGTGTTTTGGCAAGAAGAATACCACACATGACCACATCCATGGGGTGACTCAGCAGGCGAGAAGAGTGCTTGCCGCTAAGGCTGACAGCACGAGCTCAGCCGTTACCTACATAGAGGAAGGAGAGAGTGACTGCCTCCGCTTGTCCTCTGATCTGCACATACATGCCGTGACAAGTGCAAACACACACACACACACACACACACACACACACACACACACACACCCCACACCCCACACACACTATAAAATGTAATTAAAAAGATGAATATCACAAAAGCCAGTATACTTCCCTGGGTCCACATCACAGAAATCGTGTTCATAGCCTAGGAGAAAGTGGGGGGCATATATGTTCAAGTGAGGGTTGTGGGGACTTCTGGGTTCTCTGCTACAGAGGAGGCAGAGGAGGCTGTAGCCATGCTACCAGATGGGACCAGTGCACCCCAGTTTAGCTGGCTTCCTTTCAGGCCTGGCCTGATGGAGTCTCTTTCTATTTTTATATTAGATTCTGTCCCTTCTTATCACCAGGAGCCCTGTCTACTGCTGTCACAGAATCCTTCCCGAACAGTGTTCTACCAGCCCACTCTTGGCCTCATGGAGATCTAAAGTGACTCAGAGTTAGTAAGAACACCTTAATATAGCAGGAGCTGTAAGAGAACATATTCATCCCTGGCACTTTGCACAAGCATCCTGTCCTGGAATATTCTAGGCCAGATGCCTCTTCATATCTAGATACAGTGGTATATCAACCAGAAAAGAGACCTTTCTCCAGGTAGAAACTGGAGGANCCTCACTCCCTCACATTACATAAAGAACCCCCACTTTCTTTTAAAAGATTTATTGTTTTTACTTGGTGTGCATGAATTTTTGTGCACCCCATGTATGCAGTGCCCATGGAGGCCAGGAGAGGGCGTTGGATATCCTAGAACTGGAGTTACAGGAGGTTTCGAGCCACAGTGTAGCTACTGGGAACTGAACAGGGGTCTTTTGCAAGAGCAGCCTGTGCTCTTGACTGCCAAACTCTCTGTCCAGCCCCAAACCCCTCTTTCTAAAAAANAGGCGATGAGTGTGGGACTAAGAGCGAGCTGCTGGCTTTAGGGCTGTGACTGGAAGTACTGCTCTGACTCCATTCTTTTCCACGTGGTCAAAACAGAACTAGTATCATCATCCAGTGTCTTGGGCCCAGGGTCCCTATTGTCTTTTCTTTCTCATTCTTGGTTTAGACTTGTTTCATTTCACAGATATGCCTGTTTAAGGACTTGTTGATTAGTTTGTAGTTGACAGGACAAGGATAGTAGATGAATGTCCTCTTCCTTGTCTTGACATCTAGGACAGTTTACCCCTGGAAGTGGCGTGGTGGCGCTTATTTGGGGTATAGGAGCAGTCAGCTAAGCCTATAATTTAGGAGTTTATAGATAGAAAATATGTTCTTAAAAATAGGCCCAAAACCCAGCACTTGATCCTGTATGTGGCCAAGCATTCCAGATAATGGGAACAGAAACTGATAGTTGTTGAATATGTGCTGTGTAACACTGCTAATTAATTCTCATGGTTGCGCTGAAATAATAGGTGAACATTTTAATTCTTGTGTTCTGTAGATGAAGGGAAGTTGAATGCATTGTACTAAGGGGAAAGTGAATGGTAGAGCCTAGATTCTCGATCAGCCTGGCCCCACTTCCCCACATCCCTCCCCATGTCTCAGGGCACTGAACATGTATTCATATACTGCTACTCTGAGTTGAGTTTCTCAGAACTCCCGGAGAGTGAAGAGAAATACAGGACTTAGGTGTAGCACTCTGGCCAGATTCTCCCAACAGTCCCCCGTGTTTTCCTCCTTCCCTCCCTCTTACCCTTCTTCTTTTCTTCCTCTGAGAGTGACTCTCTGCTCTACCACTGAGCCGTCTCTTGAACTTCTTGAAACTCACAAAAGATGAAAGCCAATCTAACCAATTTAATAAACAAACATTTCAGTACTTACTTCAGCTNTGCAGTCCAAGCCACACACCCTTCATCACTCCTCAATCCTGTGATNGGATCCCCAAAAGCCCAGATAGAGCTGTGTACAGCCTTCCTTGGTCATTGCTGACGTCCTGGCTTCAGGCCCACTTTCTTGTCACCTCTCCTGTCCCTCAGACCATCATCAGTGTCTCTTGGTAAAATCCCATGACTGTTCTCAGGACAAAATTAACTTAGGAAACAGAAAAGTAAGTGAGCAACACTAGGTCTCATCACATCCTGAGCACAGTATACCCTGGTCTGCACACATTAAAGATACTTGCATTTCTAGATTGATACCTGAATACCCTATTTTGAAACACTGGATAAACTATACAGTTATAGTCTAAAAATGTAAAACTCTACAATTTAGTTAATTTTTTCGGATTACCTTATGTGTAGCATCCAAAGTAAGGAAGTGGTCAGTACAGATTAGATATTAGCAGAGCAAGGTTGTTTTAAATTTTCTTACCCTACTCTCCTCCCACCCCAGTACAGAGAAGCTGTTAGGAGAAAGGCCAGTGTCTCCCCTTAGACATGTCTTCAGTATCTTGTGACTCAGCTCTGCTTTGTTCTGCTGATCTGTGTCTCCCTTGTGAGGTAAAGGATTCATCACAGGCCCCTCTTCCTTTCTGTGTGCTTCAAAGGCAGGTGCAAGACATTGATTAAGCTTGGAATATAAAATTAATCTTGAAAAGTAAACCCAAGTCAGAAATGGATGTCTGCTAGATTATTTAGTGGCTCGTATTTTTGCATCTGACTTTGAAAGAGGAGACTAGCCAGATAGGCACATGTAATCCCAGCACCCAGGATGAGGTCAGCCTGAGCTGCATGGTAGGTTCTAGGCCAGCCTGAGCAATAGTCAGACCCTGTCCAGGATGGGTCTGGGAAGAGATATGTAGGAAACAATGTCCAATTAATCCATATTCAAATGTTAATTCTTCACGTTTAGGAGAGGAGGGCCATGTCCCTTCACCATATGGTACCCTAGTGTGAGTGCCATGCTGTTCTCCATAGCCATAGTGTCACTCTTCATAGCCATACCATGGCACTCTCCATGGCCATACCATGCTGCCTTCCATGGCCATTCCATGCTGCCTTCCATGGCCACAGGCACTCCGTTTTTGCTTCCCAAGCTTCCTGCCATCTTGGAATGGGGACAGTTAAAGTGGGTCGGTTGAAGTAAGTTATGAGAGTGAAGCTAGTTCAGAGCCTGAGCTGTGAAGGAAACTGGGAATGCTGGGGGCGGTTTGGGATCTAGGTTGCCTAAGAGAGCAGAGCCAGATACCATGCAGGCTTTGAGATGGGGATTGCTGATGAGATTGAGTAAGCATGAGAGGGTAAGGATAGGGACTGGCTTCAGCTTGAGATGTCTGAGCCCCTGGCTGGGTCCTCTCCATAGCATAGCCCAGAAGCAGGAAGAGGATGGTGAGGATCAGTGTCTGAGCTGCCAGATACATCTGGCTGTAAAGCAGACCAGACCTTGCTGCCACATTTTTCTCAAGAATGAGTGAATCAGGGCTGGAGAGATGGCTCCGTGGTCATGAGCACTGGCTGCTCTTGTAGANGACCTGGGTTCAATTCCATATGGTGGCTCACTATTGTCTGTAACTCCAGTTCCAGTGGATTCTATGTCCTCTTCTTGTGCCTTTGTGGGCACTGCATGCATGTGGTGCACAGACATACATGCAGGCAAAACACAGATACACATAAAATAAACCTTCAAAAAAATGGAGTCAGGCATTTCCTAGTATTGCTGACCTGTGACCTCTGACTTCTGCTTCTCTGACAGAGGAGTAGCCCCCATAGGGTCTTTCTTTGGTTTTATAGCCCTGGACTTGTGGCCTCAAAGCCTTTTAACACCTGCTGTTATTCCTGCAGTTCTATCATGCCTGTGACCAGCCCGGCATTGTGGTTTTCTGCATCATGGACTACGATGTGCTTCAGTTCTGTGACTTCCTGGGCTCCTTAATGTCGGTTTGGGTCACCGTCATTGCCATGGCTCGTTTGCAGCCTGTGATCAAGCAGGTCAGTCCAGAGTGGGTCTTGGGAGACAACCGTAGCTAACCTCTATTTAAGATCCACTCATACTTGGGGCTTTTCCCATTGCCCCCCATCCTGGCCCAACCCTGGAGCCCTGTCTCTGTAGGTGTTATATTTGCTGGGGGCTATGCTGCTGTCCATGGCTCTGCAGCTTGACCGACATGGACTCTGGAACCTGCTTGGACCCAGTCTCTTCGCCCTTGGGATCTTGGCCACAGCCTGGGTAAGAGTGGAGAGGTCTGTGAAGGGCAAAGGAGGGAGCAGGAGTGGACAGGGCACNGGCTATCTGGTCCTCGGTTTAAGGTAGCCTTGCGTTGTTATCATCACCTGCTCTTCCCAGTGGCCACTCAGGTCTTGGCAGGTGCCTTTTAGGTCACACCTAGGGCTGAGGGGAAGTCTAAACTGTCTCTGGTTTGGATTCTAGGGCCTCATATTCCTGAATCCCACTTCTCTGCTTCCCCCAGACAGTTCGCAGCGTGCGGCGCCGGCACTGTTACCCACCAACATGGCGCCGCTGGCTCTTCTACCTGTGCCCGGGCAGCCTTATCGCAGGCAGTGCCGTCCTACTGTATGCTTTCGTGGAAACCCGGGACAACTACTTCTACATCCATAGCATCTGGCATATGCTCATTGCTGGCAGTGTGGGCTTCTTGCTGCCTCCTCGTGCCAAGACTGACCGCCGGGTCCCATCTGGAGCGCGGGCCCGGGGCTGCGGTTACCAGCTGTGCATCAATGAACAGGAAGAGCTGGGCCTTGTGGGCCCAGGAGGGGCCACTGTCAGCAGCATCTGTGCCAGCTGAGAGGGGCTTAGGGCCAGGCTCCTAGGGGTTATGAACCCTGCCTAGGGTTCCTCCTGGGGCTGTGGAGCCCTTCTAGAAACAAGGGACCAGTTGTGTTTCTTAAAGACACAATCTTTCTCAAGGATGACTGTTTTCAGGGACCAGGAGGCTTACCCAAGACATGGAGAATTTCCTGAGAGCCTAGAGTCCTCCTGTACTTATGGAGTCCTTTTAAAGATGAGCTATGCAGGACACAGAGCCCCTCAGGACCAAGGAGTACCTAGGGGTGTGGAGCCCTTCCCAGGGATAGGGAACCCTCCTACAGACATGAGATACTTCCTCAGGAGACAGATTTTCATCAGGAATGAGTCATCAGTGCAGAGGGAAAAGGANTCTGTCTGGGAGAAACATGTCACCAGATTTTCTCTGTCTTGGAGAAACATGTCACCAGATTTTCTCAGAGGCTCAGCAACACTGACCTCATCTGGGCTGTTCTGTGCTGGGCAGAGGGCTGGGAGAGACAGCTGGGACTGGGCTAGGCAGCTGGGGTCCCGATTTGACACAGGTGGAGCCTGGGATGTCTCCAATGAAGTATGTACTGATTGTGTGCTGCCTTTTTTTTTCCCTCCTGGGGCCAGGGTGTGGGGAAATGGAGGAAAGCATGAGGGTGACAGGACCTTCCTGAAGAAGATGCTGGCAACTACTGTCTGTGGCTTCTGCCCTATGCTGTGCACGCCTGCATCCCTTTCACCTGGTCCCTGTGTTTAATTCCAAAAACTCCCTGATGTCCATGTCCCAATTGCTATGGATCCTAGTCTGTAGTAGTGAAGAGGGGTGTGTGATGTGTGTGCGTGTGTGCTTTCTGTGTGTATATACAGAGATGAGTTAGTAAGATAGGCTTCCCCATGACGCCTACACCCATAGAGAAGGAAGCTAAGGTGCCAGGAAATTGGAGTAACAGGTACGAATTTCAAATGTACAAGGCATCGTAAGAATGGAACTACTATTTTAAGCTTCCATTTTTTTTTCTTGCATGCCAGAAATAATCTTGTATGAATTGAGATTTCTTTTCTTGTGTGTGTGTGTGTGTGTGTGTGTGTGTGTGTGTCTCACTGTATATATAGTTTGGTCTGGCCTGGAGATCATAATCCTCTGAGTCCTGGAATTACAGACATGGACATCATGCCTGGCAGCTGGACTCCTTTTTACCCCGTGGGATCATAGCTGAGTTTTGAGGAGCTTGTCTTATGCTGAGATATTAGAAGAATTCTCTCTGGTCCCGTGTCCATACTTCACCCATCTTCTGAGAGCTCTGACATGCCAGCTGGTTCTCAGTCAGCAGTCAGACAGGCTGCTAAATGCTGAGACTTGTTTGTTTGTTTGTTTGTTGTTGTTGTTGTGTCTGCATAGCCCCGAGTTTCTGCCTCCCAGTTCTGTGTTACATGAGGTGTTGAGGTGTTCATACTGGGCTATCCAGACACAGCAGGAAGCCAGCTCTCTTCTGGGGTCCTGTGCTGGGTTTTACTTGATGGGGCAAAGATGAATTGTTTTCTCTTTTAAACCCTGTAGAGGAAGCCAGGGGCTCAGCTGCAGCTTCTTTAGGGAGTCTGGGACAGCGCTCACACTTCCTCCCTCCTTCACCCCTCCCACTTGTCATTCTGGAGAAGGAGACAACCTCACACATCTACCAAATCTTTTCTCTGTGCCTTAAGTNCTTTCTATTCTCTCCACAGCCNAGGCCTTTGAAGCGCAAAGCCTAGAAAATACCACTTTATTCTTTACTCTGTAATCACATCTCTTCCCTGAGGCACTGAGTAGAGAATAGTGTCTCACTGAGTGGAAGGAGGGAAGGTGTATGGGTTGGATGTCTGTTCCTGTATCAGAAGTGCTGTTCTTGGGCCAGGTATGGTGGTGCACACCTTTAATCCCAGCGTTCTAGGGGTAGGAGCTGGTGAGTTAACATGAGTTCACATCAGCCAAGTTTACACAAACCCTCTCTTAAATAAAATAAAATGAAATGGTTGGAGAGATGGCTCAGTGGTTAAGAGCATACATTGCTCTTCCAGAGGACCTGAGTTCAATTCCTTGTACCCAGTTACAGGATAAGTTGCCTGTAGCTACAGCTCCAGGGAGTACAACACTTCTGAATTCCATGGGCACCTCACCACACAAGTGGTACACATTCACACAGACACAAACATGCATACACATGATTAAAAACAATAAATTAAAAAAAATACTATTCCTTACCTTATCTGTGACCATAGCTGAGCACATCTGAACTTGATCAAAGAAGCTAAGCAGGGCTGGGCTGGTTAGTGCTTGGATGGGTGATAAGCCATTCTTACCCTGGGATAGGTAGAATTGGGCCATGAGGACAGTTGACCCAAATAACCAGGACTCAGGACTGACTCCACAGGAGTATAGAAGGCAGTGAAGAGGGAAGGGAAAGGGGTTGCCATAATGCCAAGATGTCGGGAAAGTTTCTCTGTAGTTACGAGTGCCCATCTTTTATTCCTTTCCTGAGATACTCATTGTATCTGGTCCCTAGTCACTAAAGTACTTAGGACACTTAATATAGTGTCCAGCCTGTTGCACATATGATAGACAAGGGTCATGGCATGTTTGGAAAGGGTTACAGTGATGGGAAGTGACAGAGNCAGGAAAGACTGATACTTAGGAATCTGTGAAGAGTGAAGTGGACCTGGAGGGGTATGTGTGTGTGTGTCAGGGTGATGAAGGAAAGCAGCTAATGATGCTTTGGACAGATAGGTGGTGTGGTCTTTACCCTATGGGAAAAGGGNAATGGGTTNNGGAAACANTTGAGGAGAGTAGCATGAACAAACCATTTTGATGGCTGGTGTGAAGGGTGTGTATGGGGGAAGGGTACAGTGACATAGCTGTCCCACTAACTGAGAGGGAAACAGTGAGGGCTTCTTTATGTGGTACCAGTGGAAGGAGGAGATTGGTTTAAGAGCTCCAGCAGGNAGACTTCAGAGCACGTAGTGCCAGATGGCGTATGTGGTGTGGTGGGTTATGAAAGCTCAGATGACCTCTATCTTTTTGATCTGGTTGCTGGTGCCATCTCCTGATATGGTGACATAGTTGTGATTGGGGATGATGAGGACAGTTTGGGACGTTTGGATTGAGGTGTTCATTGGAGTACTGGGGAAACCAGCAATAAGACAGGACTACAGAGCAGCTGCACCAGGTCTGGAACCCTGAGTTGTCGACTGACTTGAGTCATCGGGAGAATCTAAGATCCAGCAAGCCTGGCCTGCCTTGGACACATGGCTGTGGCCAGCAGCTNTTGCTTGCTTCCTTTGCATGCAGCTGTACATGCAACTACATCAAGTTCCCTGTCCACTTACCACTGCTTGGAGCATGCCTAGTAACACGGGCTCAGTGTTGCCTGGTGGTGACGTGAGAACTCCCATGTGACAATTCAGTTCCACAGTCATGTAAGGAAAGCCCCATTAGAGCCATGGGGATGAGTCAGAGTTGGTGATACCTTGCCCCAAAGGANCTCTCATGTTGGTAAGGATGGGATCGGGCCCAATGAAGGGTCCCAATAAAGTGCCGTAGGATACGAAGAAAACAGCCTCCATATGCATCAAGAAAGAAGGTGTGAAGGAGATAGTGTCTAAAATGGCTCGAAAACTTGGCCTTGGTGTGATTCATGAATAGCCTGAGAGTGAGGCAGTCTAGATGATGGAATGAGAGGCTGACCCACGTGGGGGAGGGCAAGTCATGCTGAGTGTGGGCGGGACTCCTAAGGGCCTTGAGGACTCAGCCAAAGAACTTTAGACTTAATGCCGTGACAGTGGGAGGCCATGAACGGATGCAAGGAGTTTATTGTTGAGATCATGGGTCATCAGTACATTAAACATAACCCAGAGAACGTGAAAATGTATCAATGTTGCATTAAGGAATGGAAACAAAGCACTTTCTCTTGATTTAAATTTTTTCTTAGTTTTTGAGACAGGGTCTCACTGTGGATCCCTGGCTGGCCTGGAACTCATTGTGTAGACCAGGATGACCTCAAACCTATGGAGATCTGCCTNCCTCTGCCTCCCCAGTGCTGGGATTAAAGGAATACACCACCATACTCTACTGTCTTGGATTAATTTGAACAACAGTGAGCCAAAAACTGAAATCTTCACGTCTTCTCCTGTCTTCTGTCTCTAGTTTGTAGTTACTTGCCTATCTATAGTCTATTGTCTAGTGTGTGTGTGTGTGTGTGTGTGTGTGTGTGTGTGTGTGTGTGAGATGTCCCTGTTTCCTATCTGTTCTGTGTCTGATTGTGTGCC
>LZPO01005771.1:1098582-1118375 GCA_001675575.1 Neotoma lepida | reverse complement strand
TTTACTGCTCCCAACTGACCCAGGATAGTAAACACCACCACACAAATGTTAACAACCTACATCCACATGTTGCTTTCAACATTTATGGTGGGTATTTGTTTTAAAGTTGCTCCCAACCTGTTGGCTGTTTGCAGAAAATGATGACATGGCATACACATTATTCTGGGTTAAGGGCACGGACCAGTACATAACAAGAGTAAAGCTATGCATTAGCTTAGGTTGAAAAGTGGATTAGATGTGTATAAGAGACAACACATTATTCTGGGTTAAGGGCACGGACCAGTACATAACAAGAGTAAAGCTATGCATTAGCTTAGGTTGAAAAGTGGATTGCATGAGGAATCCAGGGCCTAGTGAGACTGTTTACCTTGTTCTTTTAAAGCAGGTTAAACAAGCTGAGTACACAGTAGGACAGCAGGTTAAGTGCACAGCCTTTAAATAATCTCAAAGGGGATTACTTTCTTTACTAGAGGTCTGCCGAAAGTTCAGTCTTTGGGGTACGAGATATTTTCATAAAATCAGTACCAGATCAGACTTCCACAATCATGGCAGTAGTTAAGGAGACCCATCAAGCGGGATCTCTGCATTTGGCACTGGGCCTGAAGCTTTTACAGGCCCATTGGGCTGGTGGTCAGTCAAGACAAGGGCATGAGGGAAGGAGAGAGAGGGTGGATTGGAGCTGGGGAAGACATGAAAACTGTGTCCAGCTCTCACTGTCTTCAAACTTAATGATCACACGGCCAGCAGGATAAGCAGGCACCTTTTGGCACATAGCTGTGCTTGGCCCAGCCTGAGAACAGCTCAGGGAGGGGATTTGGCTAGAACCGGACAGGCCACTAACGGTGGGATTCAGCAGATTAATGATGTGAGTGCTCCTGCAGGAATGGGTGTTGCTCACTTTGGCTTCCGAGTTTCTGTACGTGTCCCGTGGACAACTCTAACCAAACCCACACGAGAAGGACGTTCTGGAAAGCTCGTTACTAGCCTAGATTGTGTCACTGGCTTCCAAGTTTCTGTACGTGTCCCGTGGACAATTCTAACCAAACCCATACGAGAATAACATTCTGGAAAACTCGTTGCTAGCCTAGTTTGGCTGTGCTGGTGTAAGGCTGCTATAAGTAAGCTAACTGGAACTTCGTTGGGGTGATGAACCCAGTATGGGTCTGTGAAGGAGAGATCCGGGCAGAGGAAACCAAGTCTGACTCCCTCTTGGGCTGACTCTCCAGTTTTGTGTGCTGGCCATTAGGTTTTCAAAAATCTCTGAGTCCTCTTTNTTTCTTCCAGGCTGGATTTCTCCCCCATATGTTCGATGTGGCCAGGTGTTGGCCTGTGCCACTACTGTGTGGAAGCTGTGAGAGCCCATGCAGGCTGGTTTGCNTCTCTTTTCCCTTGGTCATGGTAATCAGCAGCGTTCTAGCTTGTAACTGCTTTGTTATCCTGAGTCCCAGAAGGGTGATACGGAACAGAACCCCAGCCAAGCATAAGTCTAATAGACCTGAAGCATGAGTGAGAAACAGACCTTAATGGTTTTTAAGCCACTGAATACTTGAAGCCATCTCTCNGATAGAACTTAGTCTCTGCTGACTGACAAAGACAGGTAAGAGTTAAAAGTGGGACATTTTCCTGGTGAGTAGACCTCCCCCCAGCAGGGCTGTGACAGCGGCTTTCACTTCCATGTTCCTCAGACTGTAGATGAAGGGGTTTAGTGAGGGTGCCACAATCCCATAGAACAGTGTGATAATCTTATCCACACTGGGATCTTTGGCTTTGGGCTTGAGGTACATAAAGGATATGGTCCCATAGAAAATCACCACCACCGTGAGGTGGGCAGAGCAGGTGGAGAAGGCTTTGGTCCGGCCTGCAGTAGAGGGGATCCTAAAGATTGCAGCCAGGATGAAAATGTAAGAGAGGCATATGAGCAGAAGTGGCGTCATTGTCAGGACAGCTGTGGCCATCATTAATACCAGTGCATTGAGGGAGATGTCCCCACAGGCCAGCTTCAGCACTGCCAAGATCTCACAGAAGAAATGGTTGATGACATTATGGCCACAGAAGGGGAGGCGCCAGACAAGGATGGAATGCAGCAGCGAGTTGGCAAAGCCTGTTCCCCAGCTTATTACTGCCATCTGCATGCAGAGCTGCCCATTCATGAGCTCTGAGTACCGAAGTGGCTGGCAGATCGCCACATACCGGTCNTATGCCATCACTGCCAGAAGCAGGCACTCTGTAGCACCTAGTGCCAGGGTCACGTACATCTGCAGGGCACAGCTGGGGAAGGAGATNGTCCTTTGGACATCCAGGAAGTTGAGNAGCATCAGAGGTATGAAGGAAGAGGTACCACAGATGTCTATGAGAGAGAGGTTGCTGAGAAAGAAGTACATGGGGTTGTGCAGGTGGGGGTCCAGGACAATCAGCCCCACAAGGAGGGAATTTCCTAATAGGGTGGTGCAATAGATGCCCAGACAGAGCACAAACAGGACTATCTCTAGGCTGTGGTGCTCCTGGAGTCCCAGCAGGACATACCCTGTCACAGCTGTNTGGTTTGCCCAATCCATCTTGTTCCTCCGTTTGCCACCTGGACCACACAGCTCTGGCTGGCCGGGAACTGAGCAAGATGGGAACAGCAGCAGGTCAGNCTCTCACCGGAGTTTAGCTCCACCATCTGTGGAATGAGAGAGCTGGACTTGAGGTCTGCAGCTGGTCCTCTCAGCCACAGTGCTACTGACATAGCCAGGGGAGAATGTGGCACACTCTGGTCCTCTAAACTCCTCTCTGTCCTCCACAAGTGGTACTCAGAGGAGACAGGAGGCTCACGTTTGATGTCTTCTTTTGAAATCTAAAGTGATTTTTTTTTTGAGATAGGGTCTCCCTATGTCTGTCTGCCTGTGCTCCTGTGTGCCTGTCCGCCTGTGCTCCTGTGTGTCTGTCCGCCTGTGCTCCTGTGTGCCTGTCCACCTGTGTGCCTGTGTACCTGTCCGCCTGTGCACCTGTGCGCCTGTGTGCCTGTGCGCCTGTGTGCCTGTGTGTCTATGCTAAGTGCTGCGGAAGCAGCAGCCTGCTTCCCTGAAGTTTAAAACCACTCGCCCTCTTGCTCTCAGTGACCTTGGACACAACCCTTCCTCTCTCAGGGCTTAAGAGCCTTGAGAGTCTCTCTGAGTCTAAGACATAAAGAGATCAATCTGAACNCTGAAGAGACTTGCTAGTTTAGTCGTCCTGGTGTGTATGGTTACAAGATCTTGTTCAGCTCAACTCCTGACAGTTGTAAATCAGGTGAAAGGCACTAACTCACCTCTCTGCCCTTTTCTTCATTACTCTCTCACAAAAAGACTAAGTGGGAATGGCAGAGGCATTTGAGGCTCTTGTGAGCAGACTCTGCTCTACTTGCCTGCCTCATGTGAACCGCNTGCTTCTACCCTTGCTTCAGTCTGGTTAGAGCACTTCCAACATTAGATAACGTCTCCACCATTCAGNCTCATCCGTCTTCCTGTGAGAGAGAGGTCCTTGGGCTGGACTGGCATTTCTCATCCACTCTTCTAGGCTCAGTTTGCACACCTCTGCACGGCTGCCTCACATGACTCTGGCCGCCCTGATAACAGGATGCTTACCTGCCTCTTAGCAGATGTATTACTCACTCTGAATTGTGTTATGGTTCCCATCCCTCACTCCCCCATCTCTGACTAGACTATTGAATAGTGAGTTATTGAAGTGAAATTTTGAAGTGAATATTGAAGTGATATATCCAATTTGTCACTGTCACCCTCCAGTGTCCTGTTCCCAAGATGCCCAGTGATTGCCATGAGCTATGTGTTGAGATGGCTGCTGTCACTGTGCCCTAGATACTGATCTCTGATATGAACACTCCTCCCCCTCCACCAGAAAGATGTAGCTGTTGAGATTTGCTAGAAGAGGCTGTTGGGGCATGGCAGTGTCCTACCTAGGGAACAGCTGCTTTTACTTGCGNGGCCACATCAGGAACATGGTGGGCTTCATCACAGCTTAAGGATCTGCTCATGACATATCAGGGCTATGAGAACTAATCCAATCTAAGTGGAGAAAGTACCATGGTGCCAGGCCACCAGTGGCTTTGACTTAGAACTGGGCACATGATGGGACACCAGGAGCATCAGTCAGGATGTGCCGGGTTATGCCGCAGTAACACACAACCTCGTAACTTTAGCTAGCTTTACATGACAAGCAAGCCTTTCTTAATACATATAAAACATGGATTTCAGAGGGCTCTCCTTATAGGCTGGCTTGTGGGGACCTCTGCCACTTGGGACATCACCAGTTACACACTGGACACACTGGAACACACTGGACATACCTGACATCACAAGGACACACTGGAACATCTCCACCAGCAGTAAAATACTTAGACCAAGAAGTATGACCCACTGTATGTACATCTACCCACAAACCACTGGGCCTGTGCAGTCCCAACACATGTTCAGAAGTGAGAGAACCAGCAAGGTTACTGCACATCAGCACATTTGGACACCTTGGCATCTCAGCACACTCAAATCCATCCATGCCTGTAATACCACAAAGGACACCAAGGCATGAGAATCGTAGGTTTGAAGCCAGCTTGAGCTACATGGAGAATACCAGACCAGATTTTTTTAAAAGTGATTCTATCATCTATCTAGATGTCCCAGACACTGTTAAGTCCCAGAAAAACACCGTATTCAAAGAGATATATGACACTGAGTGTCCCCAAGAACCATGCCTCTACTTTCATTCTACTGTCTAACAATTCATGCAGGCAGAAAAGAGCATGGCTGAGTCCTGGAATGGAAGGGAAGAGACCTGGGTTTGATTTCTGGCTTTTGCCCNTATTCTGCTCTGAGACCTTAACCAAGTTCTCCAATTCAGAAGTGGAGCCATTCAATTAGGTGATCTCTGGTGCTCTGTAACCTCCCAAACAGCCTTCACATTGTTCCAGAAACTTCTAACCCTGCGGCCTGGCAGACTAGTGTTACTTTGCAAGGTAAATATCACATAAGTTTCACTGCTGGTGAATCTAATGGTGGACACTTAATTCTTAAACATACAGGCTTCAAAAATTATTTTCATAGAAAGAAAGGGACATCAGAAATAGAAAGGCCCCATTCTTTAAAATGTCTGGGTTTGGGATTTGGGATTTCTGCATTGCCATTTGCACCACTACCATGTGAGAGGGTAGTGAGAGGGGCCTTGGAATCAGGCTGTCCTGGGCCCACACCCAGCTTTGCCAATTGCTAGCATGGCCCCTCTTGCCACACAGATTTTTTTTTTTTTGGTGTGTGTGTGTGTGTATTCATTTGTTTGAGACAATGCTATTGACTGGCCTGGAACTTGCTGTATTGACCAGGCTAGCCTTAAATTCATGGTAATCCTCCTGCCTCTGTCTCCCAATCTGGGATTGCAAATGTGCACATGTTCCGTTTGCTAACCGTTTTTGGAGTCTCAGTTTCCTTATTTGTCACAGAGATGGTCGTGCTTGCTTGCAAATGGTGGTATTTTAGGAGTGCATGGTACGCAGTAAAGCTGTTAGTTCAGAGTCTGGCTCGTGGTAAATATTCAGTGAGTGTGGATGATATTATTGTCATGTAATAGGTACTTTAGCTTTTAAAAGTCTTGAAGAAAGAGTACTGAAAATAGCATGCAGATGAATTCCTTACCACGGACTTCCTGATGTGTTGCGTAAGAATAGGTGGGGATCTGGAGTCACGCTAGCTGACCTGAAGCTTGCAGGAACTGATTGGGTAGTCCTGAGTTCATAACTAGCAGGTANACTGTGCTAAGGAGGGTCAGGCTGAGGGGCCCCAAGGATCAGTGTCCTGGTCCCCTGCCACACAGCCCGCCTGCTCCCTTTTCAGGGACCACATGGTCCCTGCCCAATTTAAAGTTCAGTTCTACAGGTTCACAAACTTTCAGCTTTGCGAGCGGAGGGACTCGGACTCCTGGGACTCCAGGTTCCTTGCCCTGTCCCATGAGGTCCCTGCTGAAGGGACGTGGACAGAGAAGGTCGTGCCTTGTTGTAGTCTNACCTCTTGCATGCCACAGGCTCTGGGGTAGGGGTGGTCCTTTACTAGGCCTGGGAACCTGCATTGGAAAATGAGTTATCTCCTTCCATGATTGCTGTGTGGCCTTGGATCCATCCATCCACCCAGCTCTGAGGAAGGCTACTTACTGGGGGCGGGGTAATGAGACCCCCAGATGCATGTAAGGGGTGTTTTAAACACTCACTCAAGCACATGAATTTTTATAGGTTTCTCCCTTTGCTTCCTGGCCTTTTACAATAAAGATACTATCTACAATTTAGATACTAAAATACAGCTATAAAAAAGACAGTAGAGTTTATAATTTCTCATTCTATGCCACGATATATCTTCTGGGATTTTATCAGGAATACAAGTCAAAGCAATGAATAGCTCTGATTTTCTATCTGCAAGTCAAAGCAATGAATAGCTCTGATTTTCTATCTGCAAGTCAAAGCAATGAATAGCTCTGATTTTCTATCTGCCTCTGGAACAGTCTAGGCCTGTTTGCCGCCTGGGAGACACATGAACCCAACAGGTCTGAGACCAGGATTGGTGTCTCCTCAGCCCCATCTGTTGCTCTTGTCTTCTGCACCACAGTAGATGGTGGTAGCGTCTCTACCCATCCAAGAAATCCCCTGAAGCCCACAGTCTTCCCTCTTCCTCCCCCACTTCTGTGATGCCAAATAATCCAGGTAAATCACATATATTATCCCACATGTCTCCTCCTCCCGAATATCTCACTCATGTCTGTCATAGGTAAATCACATATATCATCCCACAATGTCTTCTCATCCTGAACATCCTACTCGTGCCTGTCNATAACAGCTTTTCTGTTCCACCGTCCTCTCCCTGCTCACATGGCTGAGACTGCATTACCAGCTTCCTCACTTCTGCCCCACCGGAGCCCATGGACTCTGGAGCAAGCTGACCTCCCACTTCTTAAAAAGAATACCATCATTTCTCAGGTCCAAGGTCACATTCATTTAGAAATATTGAACAATATTGAAAAGGCCAAGGAAACAGTAGTTACCTGTAACCCCATTGCCCAGAGAGGAAGCAACTGTTATGAACATCTCATTGCAGTTTTCCGGAATTTTCTACAGACTTAGTCATATACCCATGAGACAAATAGTTAANCAATAAGATTAGGGAGTCATTGAATGTGATGTTTCCTGGTCTGCCCTCCCCCTCTCCTGTTGATTACATTGTGATAATTTCCTATCATCCAGTATTTCTCAAAAAATGTTTCCTTGTGTCTGTGTTGCATTCCACAATTGGACTCCACCTGGATTTATTTAAACATTCTTTTCCAATTGGACATCAAGATTGCAATATTTTTTGTACTATGTATTAATATGTTTTGTGCTGTAATTAATATTCTTATATATAAATCTTTAACTGTGCCCTATTTTGTTTGTTTGTGTGTGTGTGTGTGTGTGTGTGTGTGTGTGTGTGTGTGTGTGTCTGTGTGTCTGTGAGAAGGCATCTCAAACTTGCTATATGGTTGAGGAATGCCTTTAACCTCTGATCTTTCTGTCTCTGTCTCCTAAGTGCTAAGATTACAGGCATGCACCACTATGTCCTACATTTGCCCTTCATTTTTTCCCTTAAACTAGATTTCTAGAAATGACAGTGTTCAAAGATCTGGAAGTTTTTAAGGTCCCTGGTTCATCTTCCCACTTACTGTATAAGAAGTTCATACTGATTTATTACCACTCCTTATTTAACAATAGGCACAAGATCAAGAGAGGCTGACTCACTAAGTGTGTAAGGGAAGATGGTATCCTGTCAGTGACTGAATTAAAAGTAGCATGGCTTGACTGATGCCAGCCCCACTCATGCATGCTCAGAAGGTATCCAAGAGCAATGATACCTTCCCCTTGGGTCTCTGCTCATATCAGTTGCAGTGGGGAGATGAAACCCAGCATTGCAACCAGTGGCTTGAGGAGNTNCCTGCTTAGGAACTTCCACTTAGGTAAAATTGAATCATTGGCTACACCACAGAAAAAAATTCAGCAAAAGTCAAAGAGACAGGGAGGGAAAAAATGGTGTACAACCTAGGTGGGTGCTAGCTAGAGAGGGAAACTACTTAGGTGTCTTTACAATGGATATATAAATATTTATTGCATTGCTTAAAGAGTGTAATTTATAGCTGGGCGTAGTGCAGTATGCCTTTAATCCCAGCACTCAGGAGGCAGAGGCAGGCAGATCACTATGAATTTGAGGTCAGTCTGATCTACATAGTGAGTTCCAGGCCAAGAGACTTAGTCTAAATAAAAAAAAAAGAATAAAAACAAATAATGTAATTTATAAAACTTAAAGATTAAGCAAAATTTGAAAGTAAAAATATATGATTTTAAAAATATTTATTTTTGTTTTATGTATATGAATGTTTGCCTGCTTGTCTGTATGTGCACCATGTGTGTGCAGTATCCATGGAGGCCAGAAGAGGGCGTCGGATGCCCTGGATCTTGCATTACAGACAGTTGTAAGTTGCAATGTGGGTGTGAGTCCTCTGCAGGAACAATCAGTGCTCTGAACTGCTGAGCCGTCTTTCCAGTTCTTATTTCTTATCCTCAAGTATTTCCTTTGTAAATGAATTGTAAGGTATTTAGATGTAGAGGTGAGAAGGGAATGCTAACACAGTTAAACTCAAGGCACAGACATTCTGGCCCTAAGTAAGTAGAGTTCTTGATAGTTCTGTGGTTAGCTTTTNTTCAACATGTAGCCAAGGCTGGTTTTGAGCTCCCAATCCTTTTGCACTTCTTGACTGCTTGGATTGCCTGGCTGTTTATAAATTTTTGTATCATGTTGTTTGTAGAAAACATACTNTGATGAATTTGATCCAAGGTTTGACTATATAGCCCAGGATGGCCTTAAACTTAGGATTGTCCTGTCTCTGCTTACTGAGTACTTGAATTACAGGGGTGGGTATAACCAGCCCTGTTCAATATTCTGCACTTAGGTAGCATTTTAAGATAGAAAAAATAATTGGCAATGATTATCCAGAATTAATGATAATTTTTTTTTTTGTTGTTGAGACAGGGTTTCTCTGTGTAGCCCTTTTCTCTGACTATCCTGGAACTTGCTTTGTAGACCAGGCTGGCCTCAAACTCTCAGAGATCCACCTGCCACTGTCTCTCAAGTGCTGGGATTAAAGGCGTGCGCCACCACTGCCCAGCTTGAGTTCTTGATCATTTTGAACATCCTGTTTGAGATGTGTTTAGGAAAATGCGTACCGCCTCTGCAGGCAGTCTGGGTTTTATCACTTGTGTTGAAGTTTCTTGACTCTTGGCCAGCCAGACATGCAAACTAGATCCCAGGGGGAGCGACTTCTGTCCCTTGCCCTGCTCCTTAATTTCCTCTCTCTTTCTAGCCTGGCTCACTGAGAGTCCCAGGGGAAGGAGGCAGGCCCAAATGGGTAACAGAGGGCTTGTGTGGAGCTGTGGTGGCCTGCAGCCAGCTAGCAGGAGGGCCTGACCACTGCCTGGAGGTCGGGCCTAGCTCACTATGGTATAGATGATGCCTGCCACTGAGGTCGGGGTGGGTGGGGAGTCCTGGGTGACTCCTTCGTGTGCTCATAAGCTCTCAGAAAGGGAAATTGTGGGGAGGCTGAGTAGCCAGCAGGGACAGCTATGGAGGGCTCAGGGATGGGGTGATGAGGATACAGCAAGCACCCTCANATGAGGCAGGAATACCGGAAGCTGCAGCTGCTGTTGGGTGGGGTTGGAGAGGAACCCAGCTTAAGGTTGCTCTGGGTGGTTGGTGTCTTATGACCAGACAGGTCTGGACTCTTGTACTTTTCGACCCAACTTCTGCCTCTCCTGTTGTCCCCCAGAGGACTAAGCCTTGCATAACTTCTATGGACTTCATCTCAGCTCTGTTCAGATTTGGGAAGGACCCTATACTATCATGAGTGTCTACATTTTCATGTTCATATATGTACTTCATAAAAGTGTTCAGGGCCTGGAGCTGAGCCAGGATGGATGTTGAGACAAAGTAGGATGTGATGTTCCCTGCTCTTGGTAGAATATTGGAAACCAAAGGACCCAGGAGGGTCANGATGAGAGGAGCAAATGGGTGGGAGCCTGAAGGGACAGGAAGTCCACCTGCACACGGGGTGTGTGCTGGGAAGAGCTGCCTCACAGAAAGAACACAAGAAGAGCTTGAGGGTGGCAGTGTGGGGAAGGGTGAGGCTGATGTGTGTGGCTATGAGGCAGGGGAGTGTGAGGAGAAGGCTGGGAGCTAGGCAGTCAGGTAGGCAACTGTGAGGCCCAGCTNAAGAGTATCCACTTCATCTGGAGAGCAGTGAGGAGCCATTTATGGATGTCAGTCAGGAGAGTGATGCAATCTTAAGTGGTTCTTAAAACGGTCCTCCCGATGCCCCACTGAAGAGAGACTGAAGAGGACAATCCTAATGAATAATATCTATTTATTTATTTGAGACTGAGTCTTGTTATGTAGCCCAGGCTGACATCAAATTTACCATCCTCCTGCCTCAGCCTCACAAATGCTGGTATTATAGATGTGAGCTATGGCACCTAGCCAAGACTGAAGGCTTGAGATCATCCCAGAGGCTACTGTGGAGGCCCAGGGGCAGATTCTGGGTGCAAGGACAGGGCAGGAGCAGAAGGTGAGTAGCTCTGTGTCAGGATTAGTGGGACTTGGTGCCGTGTCTTTGGAGTAGAGGTCCCCATAGTTCTATGCTCTGCCTTGCAGTGGTATTGGCAAATGATGACTCACACAAGCCAAGACCCCTACCCATGCAAAGCCCTGCCCTCCCTCACCTACAGGCCCGTCTACTGCCCCAAACTTTCCTGGCAGCCTCCTTCACCTCCTTGTTCCTCAGGCTGTAGATGATAGGGTTCAACATGGGTGTGACCACAGCATAGAGGACTGTGAAGACCTGGTCAGAGATACGGGCCACCTTGCTCTTAGGTTTCATGTACATGAAGATGATGGTGCTATAGAAAAGCAGGACCACAGCCAGGTGGGCAGAACAGGTAGAGAAGGCTTTGCGACGTCCGGTGGCTGAGGGCACCCTCAGGATGGTGGCCAGGATTAGCATGTAAGACAGGCAGATAAGGGTCAGAGGTACAGGCAGGAGGAGGATGGCACCCACCAGCAGGAAGGCATCGCTGACGGCTGTGTCACCACAGGCCAGCTTCAGCACAGCCAGGATCTCACAGGTGAAGTGTCTGATCACATGGTGGCCACAGAAGGGCAGCCTCATGGCAATGACTGTTTCCGTCACCGACTTGAAGAGGCAGAGTACCCAGGAGGCTCCCGCCAGCATCAGGCAGAGCCTGTGACTCATAAGCACAGAGTACCTGAGTGGTTGGCAAATGGCCAGGTAGCGGTCATAGGCCATGATGGCAAGCAGCAGGCACTCTGTGGAGCCTGTGGAAAGGCTCAAACACATCTGGATGGCACAGCCAGTAAAGGAGATGGTCTTCCNGGATGACAGGAGGTGGACCAGCATCAGGGGCACAAAAGTAGACGTGTAGCAGATGTCCAAAATGGAAAGATTACCCAAAAAAAAGTACATGGGCGTGTGTAGGCGGGCATCCAACACGCTCACTGCCACGATGGCAGTGTTCCCGAGCAGGGTCACCAGGTACATTGCCGAGCACAGAGGAAAGAGTAGATGCTCCAGGGCCGGGTAGCCAGAAAATCCCTTCAAGATGAACTCAGAGACTGCTGTCTTGTTGCTGGTCTCCATACTGCAGGGTTCTGGCCGGATACACAGTAGGGCAGAAGGACAGAGGGTGCAGGGTAGTGGGACCACAGAGGCTGTTAAGGTCTTTTCCAGCTTGGACACACTTTCTGGGACTTTGGGACAGTCTCCTCACCNTCTCTAGGCTTCAGTGCACCCATGTGAAAAGTAAGGATGATTTAGAGAAGCGTTTCCCTCAGAGGGTGTTCATGGAGGTGTGAAGGGCAGTCTGAAGATTCACTGAACCAATGCTGAATGAGAAATGAAAGTCTTTACTGTAGGACTCGCCAAAGCCTTTAAGTGGCTGATGTTTATTGGTGGCTCTCCAAAAGCAATGTAGATCATGTGCTCCCAAACTTATCTGACCCTAGATCCCCTTGCACCCTTTAACCTATCACAGACAAGTGGTCTACGAACTGAGTTTGGGAGCTGAGGAGCTGGATTGGAAGTCCTCAAACTTAAACACACACTGGGCTTTCTTAGAAAGCTGTCAAAACACAGCTCGTTTTCCTCCTAGAGTTTCTGGCTTAGGGGATCTGCGTGCTGCCGCTGCTGCTCTACTGGTCCAGGCACGAATGTCTCCGAAGGTCCTCCTGGCTTTGCGGCAGCCCCTGAGCCCTGGCTTACACTCTTCCCACTGTCTGGAATGTCCTCATTTATCTCTCAGCTGCAGTAGTCTGATGTGTCTCTTCAGAGCAGCTCTGGTCTCCATGCAGTCTATGCTTTGTGTCTTGGGTGGGTGGGTGGGGGCTGCTGCTGGCCTCTGAGCCTGTGGGCTCCCCTCTGTCAGCAGCTTTGTGTGGGCTGAAGCTTTAGTAGTTGCCTCTTTGTGAGCTCTCTGGTGAAAAGTCAAGGGACCCTGAGACCCAGTTCCCAGCCTTATTTTCTCCCAGCCAGGATAAAGGATGTTTTGGCTTCATAACCACCAAGGTTATTAGCACAGGACGTGCCCTGACAAGTTCACTGGGGAGCTCGCTTACAGCAGATGGAGAAACTGAGCTCACACAGTGGCTGCCAGGGAGGTGAGTCTCCAGTAGAGTCCTCCCAGCACTGTAACACCTCACCATATGGAGCAGGCATTTGCTTCCAACCAGCCCCCAACACCTGCTGTCCTAGATGGACATCTTCCTGCTTCCTCCCCATAATCCTCTTACCAGCAAAAAAGCAGATTTTAAGCCTCCTCGGTGTCTCAGAGTACCTGGGATGATGCCACCATAACATGGAACATAGCGCCAAAATCCACCTCCTCTCTGACGCTCCTCTGGCGACTGTCCCCTCCTTTTACTTGCTCCTTATTTATTTTTTCCCAAATCAAAAAGTGACTTGGGACCCACTACACACCAAACACTGTGCTAGGCATGAGGGGAACAAGTGAGGACATAGTCTGGGCNCTGACTCCAAACCCTTCTCAGGTAGAGTTCTCCACTCTCCCATGCTGGCTCTCCTTCCTCTGTCTGCATGCCCTAAGAGGCNTACAAACTTCTTTTTAGTAATGGGACACTTGAAGGGTCTCTCTGGGCCTCTGCCATACCTCAGGTCAAGGCTAGGTGACTATTCCTTCTTCCTATTCAGTACTAACAGAGAACCCAGAGCTTAGTCCTACACTGACCCCACCTCTGGGAATCAAGGGCCGCTCTGCAGCAAGAAGAGCTCTGGTCTAATCCTAGGGCCTCAGGCAGAGCTCTGGTCTCATCCTGGCTGTGTCTATATCACCATGGTATCAGGAGGAGTATGAGCAGTGAGCTCCCTACCAAAGCTCAGGAGGGATTCTCTGAGGCGGGGTGTTTGGTGGGGACATCTCTTATGGCAGAATGTCATCAGAGACAAACACTGGGGCAAGGCACAGAGATGGTCCTGTCTTTTNCTTGAAGCTCTGGTGACTAGAGTAAGCCATGGCCTCCTCTATGCATGGTCACACGCACGGCAATTCACCACTTCAGTCACTAGGAAACATGGGCACCTGAGGCCGTGGGCTCTGTGCAGGAATACACACACACCCACATAGGGTCACCTCCTGTGTACACATTCAGGTGGGCACACAAACATCTGTCTTACACACTGGTACATATGCATCTGTGAGGCTCGTGTATGCGTATGTGGCTATTCACATATTCACATGAGTGTATGTGCATAAGTCTGTCTCTGTCTCTGTCTCTGTCACACACACACACACACACACACACACACACACACACACACCAGGACTGGAAGACTCTTGGACCTATGACCAAAGTGCTTTACTGAGCTAAGCAGGAGACACAGCTTGGCAGGGGTTGAGGGGAGTCATACGGATGGAGCAGCCCTGAGGGTGGAGGTTACAAAGGAGCCTAGGACAAACTGACAAAACTGACCGTGTGTCCTGTCTGCTTCCTAGCCTGTGTGTCAAAGATGAGGCCCCCTGGCTTTGACTTTTCTCCTACAGCTGGGGAAGAAATGAGGGGGACACAGGCCAGTGAGCTTTGTCTGTAGAGCCCACAGTGTCTTTCTGTCTTCTACTTTCTCCTACTGCTCCTACTGACCCACTGTTCACAAGGTGAGCCTGCCTTTACCTCCCAAGCAGACCNAGTTTCTCCCTCTTCATGTCCCGTGTGTTCCCTTGTGCTGTAGCTCAGGGTGACAACCACGTCTCTCACTTCTTGCCAGCTGCCATCCCTGCCAGCCCACAGTGATGTCATCTCCTTTCCTCTCCTTTCTTAGGTTCTGAAGGCCAAGGTGTGGCTCTAAGTAACTTCTTGCTGTCTTCCTGCATCTCCCTAGGACTAAGGAAAATGGAATGGGCAACCGGCCAATTATGGACTGCTTGNAGCCTCAGGGACACCCTTGCAGAACTTGGAAGGAGCTTACACATCAGCTGGATCCTTACATTTGGGGAAAGTGAGGCCCAGAGATGGGAAGTAGCGCAGNGAATTAGAGTGGGAAGCCACAGCCNGGTGATTCCTCAGGGCTCTCCACCCTTCCTTCTGTCTGCACACCCCACATCTCACCTACCTTCAGCCTCCTCCAGATCTGTGCTCTGGCTCAGTGGCAGAAGTTTCACTCCAGCCTGACTTTCCAAACCGTGGAAGCAAGCCTAGGTCTTTATGGAATTCATGAAGAGTTTTCAACTTGATAAAATCAAGGGGAACATTTAGATTTTGGCAGGATTATTTTAAGGGCTCAGAACTCAGCAAGATTCTCTGAAGGAGGTGGAAGTAGCACATTCTGGGGGCTCAAGGCTGAGTGGGTTTCAGTGGTTTTCTGTGGGGAGTAAGGGCTCCCCATTCTGGGCAGATCTCAGTGCCATCCTGACCAACAGTCTTCTAGTGAGCAGGTGGGCCAAACAGAGATGGNGCCATTCAAAGTGCCCTGGGTACCAAGGGATTNCACAATCCCCAAGGCAACTTAGAGTGAGGAAAGGAGACATACCTAGCTTACATACTTTGGGGTGCTTCAGGGAGGATGTCCCAAAGACCCAATTACACAGTCTAGTTAGAGAGCTTAATTAGTGTCGAAAAGTTGGAGAAAGTGACTCAAGGCTCAGGGATCCATGCTCGCAGGTCAGTCCCCAGCCAGAATCGGTCCAGGAACAGTTATGAATAAATCAATGAATGAATGGATGCTTAATTAATGGAATGAATACATAAGCACTTTTAATAAGTTTACAAAGAAACCAAAAAGAACAAGTGAACAAGCTGTAGGTGTTGTTGCCTTCCAGGTGGAGTGTGAGGGGTCTTGGCTCAATTCTCATCAGGAGTTTACAGAATTACAAAATCTGGAGTGTAACAGGGGAGAGACTGGATAAAGAGACAAGAATTCTAAGATATCTAACAAGCTAGTGCTTGAAGACCATCTTGACCAAGACCCACTATATACAAGAGATGCTGTAAGAGGTCCAGAGTCAGCTTGGTGTCATCAGTGGGGCAGAAGAATGGCCATGGTTCCCAGTGCCACTTAGGTCTCCTCGATCAGTGCCGTCAGTGTGTGGTCTGCCCAGGTGGCTAATGACCACTCTCCTCTGCCTCCATCTGGCCCCTCTTCCCTGTGTTCACAGCATGCAAGTGGTGTTTCTTCACTCAAGTCCCTTCCGGTTTCCAGAGTTCACACCCCTGACGGCTTAGGGGTCTCTTTAAACAGCNTTATAAGTGGGGATGTAGTTCAAGGCATAGCACTCCCCTTGTTTACACAGGGTCTGGGGCTTGATTCCCAGCCTCAGAAAAAAAAAATAAAAACAAAACCAAGAAATCATAGTATACTTTATTTGGGAACTGGGATTTGTTTTGTTGTTGTTGGACTTTTATTTAACCATTTTAAACCTGCAGGAGCTAGGTATGTTGCTCATTCATTGAAGTGTTTGCCTAGCCATGCATAAAGCCCTGGGTTCCGTCCCCAGGACTATATACATCGGGCACTGTGGCACACACGCATGACTCTGGCACTTTGGAGGTNGAGGCAGGGGGATAAGAGGTCCAAGGCCATCCTCTGCTACATAATGAGTTTGAAGTAAGCCTGGGTTACATGAGACCTTGTCCCCAAAAGAAAAAAAATAGTAGTAATTTTACTAGCTTACTTATAAAGTAATAAAGAAAGCATTCTTATAAAATTTTTAAGGAATCTGGTGGCATGGGCCAGTAATCTCAGCTATTCAGGAAGATTCAAAATTTCAAGGACTCCCCTGAATACAGAGTTCAAGGCCAGCCTGATTCAATGAGATATTGTCTCAAAAGGAAGGGACAATGGTGGCTAGAGTTTTAACTCAATGGTGGAACATTCTTGCCTACTGTGCCCAAGGCTCCATGTTCAATCTCTAGCAATGCAAAAATAAGTAAATAATGAAGGAATAAATCCAATAAAAATTTCAAAAAATATATAGTTCTATAAGTGTAAAATTATACTTACTCTTCAGTCCCAGAACCCTGGAACCNACTCCTTTCTCAAATGTTGTTCCGTCTTTAAAGAATTCTTTCGTCTATTACATTGTGGCGAGTTTTGCTTTTTGGAACAGGGTCTCACCTGGCCTCGAATTTGCTATGAAGCTGAGATTGAAGTTCAAGTCCTGGTACTCCTGCCCCAACTTCCCACATGCTGAGATTACAGACATGCACCACAATGTCTGGCTTTTGGAACAAACATTTTATGTCACCTACCTTTTTAACTTTTTCTTTTCAGTTTTATGTAGGTGTTTTCCTGCATGTATGTGAGTGTAACGGGCACTGCCTGGTGCTCAAATTGGCTAGAAGAAGCCACCCATTCCCCTGGAACTAGAGTTACGGACAGTGAAAGCCATCGTGTGGGTTCTGGGAATCTAACCTGGGTCCTCTGGAAGGGCAGCCAATGCTCTTAATCACTGAGCCAATTCTCCAGCCCATTTTTAAAAAATTTTTTACTGCTATATTTTATTATGTGGATTCTCAATTATTTGGAGCACACAGCTCTCTCTCTCTCTCTCTCTCTCTCTCTCTCTCTATATATATATATATATATATATAGTCTCACAATGTTCCCAAGTTATAAATGCATTTTAAAAGTATTTTTCCTGATAACTTAAAAAAATTTTGTTGCTCTTTTGAGACAAAGTCTCACCTTGTAGCCCAGGCTAGCCTGAAACTCATGGCCTTTTTCATTCCTCAGCTTTTTCAATTTGTTCTTCCTTTGACTCTTATTTAGAGTGTATCTTCTCTGCACTGAGTAAAGTCAGGGGAGCTTATTTACTATTCATAACAGAACTTATTATAAAGACTGTCTTATCATAGACCTTAAGATACTACTTCTGAGAAATTTAAAGCCAGCCTGGGCTATGTATNAAGACCATGTCTTTTTGTTTTGTTTTGCTTTTTTTGTAAAAATACCTTTGCCATGTACTAATTTCACAGGTACCTGTGTCTCTTTTTGGACATGCTGGTCTGTTCTAAGGAAATGCCTCTTACTGTCCCCACGTCATACTGTTTTAACTGCTGTGGTCACNTTAAGGTAAACCAACAGCTTTAAGCTGCAGTGAATCAGGCCAAAGCCCTGTCAGCCCTTTTCAACAATTCTTTGGCTATTCTTGAAGATTTCTTTTCCACANAAATTTTGCAATCAGCTTGTCATATTTTATGAAACATCTTCTGGGACCTTGCCTGNGGCTGATTGGCTGATATGGGGCAGGCCTTGATATCTTTACAAAATCAAATTTCCTCAAGCAAGAATGTTGTTGTCTTTGGCTTTGTTATGATCACATGACTCTTCTTCTGATATGTCAGCAAAGTAATTTACATCAATATATATGTTTGTGATGTTGAATTCTCTATTTCCTCCTGTTGTAGTTCATTCTCATCCTGAGTGCAGAATTAGTTTGAAGGGAGGGGAGGCGAGCTGACCAGCTCCCAGGCTCCCCCTGGTGGCCACCCAGCCAATGCTCATGACCTTTGAAGATGGGGGTTGGAATTCCTGTAAAAATCCTGGATTCCAGGCGCTCAGTCCCAGACAGATTACTATAGCAGGAGGAATCATATCTAGGAATATGGTAGACATAAAATTTGGGTATTCCTGTTGGGTGGNTGTCTATATTGCCTCTGGGGCTCTACTAGTTTCTCAATACTAGGAAACCCTGAAGAAAGACATCTGCAGTAAGAATCCGGTCTTCCAGAAAGANCTAGAGGAGGTAAAACGCTGTCTTNTAGAAATGGCTTTTTCACTCATGAACTCACTGTGGTTGTTACCTGCTCAAGACCTGAGCAAGATCAAGCCAGCTAGATCAGTCAGCATTTCAGCAGAGGGGGTGGTGGGGAGGGAGGAAGGGAGAAAGGAAGGGAGGGAGAGAGGGAGTGATACACAGAGACAGAGATAGAGAGACAGAGAGAGAGACAGAGAGAGAGACAGAGACAGAGAAACAGAGAGACAGAGATAGAGACAGAGACAGAGAAACAGAGACAGAGAGAGAGACAGAGAGACAGACATAGAGAGAGAGACAGACAGACAGACAGAGAGCACAGGCATAAAGGTGGGAAGGGGGTGTGATCAAGATACATTGTACACACATGAAATTGTCATAGAACAAGTGAAAAGCAAAAATATCCAGATTCTCCGAAGCCAAGCAGCCCATTCACCGATGGATAATGTTCTCTAAGCTTTCGGATTTCACATCCTTCTCTTTTTTCTTAGCTGATGCTTGAACCCAGGCCGCCATGCATGCTGGGGAAGTANTCCACTGCTGAGTTAAACAGCCAGCTGTGGCCGATGTCATTTTCANTAAGANAAACTCTCAGTCATAATTTTACTTTTATGAACCAGGATGGCTTTTCCTAGCAATAAATCTCACAAATTAGAAAACTATGTCCCAACTTCAGGTTCCGAAAATAAGTTCTGTGTTGTCGGCACTGGTCTGCTGGCCCCAGGCTGTTTGGAAACCTCCCTTAAAAGGTAGATCTTGTACATGCTTAAACAAAGAGAGGTTCAAACAAGAGAAAGTGCCACCAGCCAGCCAGAAATACTGAGGAATTCCTGGGAAATGGTGACCAGATGAGCTGGGATTGTTGGGAGAAACCACAGTGGGAAGGAGGTGGTTCTGGACCTTCCTGGCCCAGGACAGCAGGGATAGNAAGGGCCTCAGCTNCNAGCAGGTAACTAACTGGCCAGTGACTCAGAGGAGAGCAGACACCTTTGTGGAGGCCATTGCCAGTGCTTTTGATGATCTCTGGAGATGGNGAGAGCAGATGCTAGCCCCCCTCAGCATGGAGGGGCTATCAACCTGGAGACAATACATGCAAATCACAGGTAAGGACATAGGAAGATACCTANCAGCAAGAAGCAGAACANACTCAGGAAAGTCAGCACCACAGAGGAGGAAAACCAGACCCAAGAAAGAATTAGAATTGGAGGAGACAAACTGAAGACTTTGAAGCATGTGTGATTGACACATCACAGGGATAAGAATAGATTTTTTTTTAATCCACAGAACACTAATAAATCAGCATGAAAGAAAAGCCAGGGAAAGAATCTGAGCCAGGGTGTAGGCACACACACGCCATTAGGAGGTACAGGCAGGTGGATCTCTGTGAGTTTGAGGTCAGCCTGGTCTACACAGCATGTTCTAGGAT
>LZPO01005771.1:1072883-1086967 GCA_001675575.1 Neotoma lepida | reverse complement strand
CATTTAGACAGAACGTTTCCAAGCATATTGCTTTGAGGCACTGAAGACCCCTCCCCTCTGCTTGTCTGTGGTTTTGTTTTCTAGTGTGTCCTGGCAGCCCTAAGTTCGNTGGCAGTGTGTCTCCTTTCTCCAACTGACCNGAGTGCCCAGGCNAGGAACCTGCTGGCTGCTGTCCCTGCATTTCTGTCAAACCAAAGGATGGGTGGAGCCCTGTCTGGATTCTCTGGGGCAGACACTCTCAACTGTCAAGGTCACCCATCTGTTTGTTGCTGCAGCCCACCTCTGGGCTGTTCTCCTACCTGGCTGTCTCTTGCATAGCTTTTGGACAGCCCTACTGGGACATACCTTCAACTCTTTCCCAGGAATGTCCTAGAAACTTACCATAAAGGTCTGGGGCCAAGGATGTGATTGCTGATTTCTACTGTGGAATAGTATTTTCCCATGTTTAGTTCTTTGGCCATGTTATTGATAATTCGGAATAATGAGTTAGTTCAATGCANCNCTGTTAATTATGGTCTACAAACAAAAGCCAGAATAATAGAAATTTTTGATGGGTCAGAATACAAAAGTGATTTATTCACTGTNGCCACTAGGTGGTGCCACCAATTAGTGAAAACAATGTGGTTGGTCTTGCGGGCCAAATAAGAACCACCCACAGCCTTATATGGAACATGTATGAACAAGTGCATGCGTACAAGAATGTGTGCACACACAAGTAAGAGGGTCATGAGTCCCCACAGGGTGATATTGGCTTTAAAATGTACTTGTGCATACAAAGACATTTGTTGAGTTGAGGCACTCTGGAAAGCATGGGATTGAGATAGCAAAGGCTTACACCTCAGCTGGTAGTCTGAAAGCCCTGCCTAAGAAAGCTGCCTGTGGAGTACTGAGAAGAAAGACTCAGCTGCAGGGGAAATGCAATGACAGAGGCACAGGACTGCATCATCATTGCCAGTTCCTCTAAGGCCATCAGTCTAGCAAACCCTGTGTCCAGTCAGACCATTCAAAATTGTCAGTGAAGCAGTCACAGAATTAAAGGTAGGAAACACTATCCCACTGTAGACATGAGGAGTTACTTCAGAAGCCCTGGAGACTGCAGCCTGCTACCTCTACGTACCCAAAGCAGCTAATAAGATGGCCACTTCAAGGTGTTAGCTTTTATCCAAGTGGAGAGAAAATGTGTACCTCACAAAATAACTATGTATTGTGTGTATCTGGGTGCCTGGACCCCCTGGACCTGGCACCCCCAAGCTCTCACCGTTACTGCACACCATCTTCCATTGCTTCTGGAGGTCCCAGCAGCAGGGAACNTCCTCAACCCTGGACAGCTTTTCCCACCACCACTAAAGCACTATTGATTGCTTGTGGTAGACACTAATCCATAAAGGTGAGACACAGGCAAGTTTCTTCTCTTTTCTGGCCTCAGTTTCCCTGAGGTGGACTGGAGTGGGNTGATTCCCAGGGGCCCTTAGGAATGACTGAGGGTCTTCTGGTCTGCACACTGCAGAGCAGTCCCTGGCTTGTGTGGAGTGCGCATCTCCTTGGAGAAGTCCTGGAGAGATGTTCTCTGTCTGACCTTCTCTTCGTCATCCCTTCTCCCTCCTCCCCACTTCCCCAGCTCCCAGCAGGCTTTCTCTTCAATGTGCCTCTAGGGAAGACAGCTGGCTCCAGAGTCCCAGAAGTCTGCAGGAGGAGTTTTGACTCAAGCCTCATTAAAAGTTCAAGTGACTTCTCGAGAGGGCTAGAGAGGCCTCTGGAGTCATGAGACCTCTCCCTCCTGAGATCAACTTGGCCAAAGGTGAATTTAGCCTTTTGAGCTGCTGCAAATTTTCACTAGAGATATCAGAGAAAGCAACCACGATTGGGATTATTAGCGTAAGAGAAGTATCCCTAGNGGTCACCTCTGCCATGGGACCTTCCCAGAGGAAACAATGGGAAGAGCCTTGCCCAACTTTACAGGGTGCAATTACGGTGGAGTTTAAGAGCCAGTCTGGGGCTTAGGTAAACACTCCTGTTGGCAAGGAGCTGAATACTCACCAGAAGGAACTTGGAGGAAGGGGCTGAAGAGCCCCTGAGGGGCTGGGGCACAGATCTGGGGCTTTGGGGAGCACACACTCCCCCTACCCCTGTATATAAGATTCCAGTCAGCTTGCAGACAACAGGGATGCTTTGGGAGACCATGAGACTCATCTGTGATGACTAGGGGGTAGCAGATTCAGAACCAGTAATGAGAGAGTTGAAGACTGTGCACATTCTGATCATTGTCAAAGTCCCCAGCCAGGTAGGAATGACCTGAACTTTGGGGCAGGGAGGATGAGGGAGCAAGGAGGCAGCCAGCCATTGAGATTGTTGATCTGGGAGCCCAGGGCTGGCCTGCGCGACCTCAAGTGGCTCCCTTTTGCTTTCCATTGACCCACAACTGACAGNCAGTCCTCTGGCTTCCTAGACCCAGCAGGAGAAGCAAAGGCCTTCTTGGATGGTGAACTGCTTGTGGCTCCAGCCATTTCTCACTGATGTTCACAGGACTCGGGCTGACTCACAGGATAGACTTTTACCGTTAGCTGTGGACATGGCAGGCTGCAGTCACAGAGCTTGGGAGTTGTGTGGGTCCAAATTGTACACCNTTAATCTCTGTACAGTGGTTTCTTGGAAACAGAAGCCCAGAGGAGGGCCCTCCCTTTGCCAGGAGGCAGGAATAGATGGGATATTGACCTCTTATCCCTACATTCAGGGCCCTCCCCTCAAGCAAGTCAGTCCCACAGCTCCTTTGTCTCCACCCACTCTTCCTGCATGGCCTCCCCTCAAACAGCCTTCTGGCCTTGCTCTTGGTTCAGAAGCTAGTCCAAACAGGCCTCTCCCACATTCCCTGGCTGCTCTCCAGCCTGCAGGAGCCGAGACAACTTTAACTTCAGGGACTGTAAGGGCCGAGCAGAGGCTGCTAAAGGGAGCCACCGAATGAAGGGGGATCCTCAGGCTTCCAGATGTTAGGCGTTGTGGGGAATACAACCCTTGTGAGCTGGATCACANGCACTGTGCTGGCTATCTTGATGTTGCTGCTGCTGCTGGCCGTCTGTCTTTTCCACGGATCACAGGAGCATGACGTGGAGAGAAACCGAGTCCGGCAAACCCGGCCTCGACTCTTCCCTCGCCGGCGCCAGGGTCTCCTGGGAGCCTTTCACCATCATCACCATCATCATGGTCACGTGTCTGGGGTGACCGCTGCAGGTCTCCATCATCACCACCAGCATCTCCATCACCAGCATCACCATTCTCCTCATCGCCTCCACCACCACCACCATCACGCTCGTGGAGCCCGCCACTGAGGCCAATGGATGGTATCTACCTGGCCCTGCCCTCCATCCAGCACCAAAATGAGTGGACCCTGAGGTTTCCATAGAAAAGGACATGTCTCAGGGGTGAATGGGGGTTCTGGGACCTGAGTCCTGCTTGGGTTTCATTTGTGTATGAGCCCTTCTCCCACTGTGCAGCAGAGACCCGAGAATCACTTGGGTAGCCCTATACACTGGAGCAGGGCTGGTTGGACGCCCTACCTTGTGACTGCAATTCCTGGTGACCACGGAAGTAACAAGGGTGTCTGATAGAACCAGTGCCGGGGTGGATATAGAGTGCTCATCTCATTGGGGAGGTCCTNTGATGCCCTTCCAGGTGCGGAATGTGTATGGGGCAGCCCGGACCATTCATTGTTGCTTGGTTATAAGAAATAAAAGTCACCAGAAAGCGTTTATTTTTGTGAAATAGGAGGAGGGAGCCACTAGGGCTGTGTCACAAAGCCCTGGGAACTCTCCTGGGATGAGAAGCTGGGCCTGGGATCTGCCTGTGGAATGGGGAGAAGTAGGTGGTCCCTGCCTAAGCTACAAGGAATCATTCAGTGTGGACGTGCAGGGCTTTGGACATCTAGACCACCTAGACTGCTTTCCTGAGCACTCTGCCTCCAGTGCTCTTCCGAGCCTGGTCCAGGGCAGGCTCCACCTTCTGGCTGTACTGGTTCAGCGTTTCTTTGGGGACTGGGTAGGGATTCTCATCCAGACCTTGAGTCTCCAGACAGCCTGTTTACAGAGTCACAGTAGTGGCTCATTAGACCAGAGAGAGGGAACAGTTATTTAAATTGCTTGGAGTGCTGGGTGACCTGGACCTCAGTTTCCCCTTCTTTAAAATGACACGGATATTAGAGACTTCTACCAAAGTCAACAGGCATGCAAGGTCCCAAATACATTATGAATCAACGGTCAAGTCCANGAAGGGAAAGGAAATCTTGTCCCAGCCTAAGACTGGGAACAAGGGTGAAGCAGGGCAAGGCTCAGTGGGGGAGGGAACTGGCCAGACAGTCAGGGTGACTCACTGGGATAGAATGTCCCTTTTCCTCCCCTTTCCCAGTGGACTCTCTGTGAGGACTAGGGGAGGAGTGACCAGTGAGGAAGGGGCNGTCAATAATGACAGCCACACTCAGTTTCTGTGATGGGAAAATGGACGAGAGGTCTGATGGATTGATTTCTCTCTGGAGTGTCCATCACACTCATCTCTCCTTCCTCATCTCCATGCTTAGCNCAGCCCAGCCCTCAGCCCCTGCCTATTCATAGCTCCTGTATTCTTGCCTGCCCCCTTATGTAGCTTCACAGGGACTCTACAGATTAAGTCAAGGGTGAGAAAGAGGGAAAAGTTGAGGTAGAAAACTGCACGAGGTCGAAGGTAACAGGGCTGGACAAGTGTCCTGTATTCCTGATGAAAATGCTGGGCCATTCTGCCCTCCACAGACTCGAAGAACCGGCAAAGGAAAAGCGAGATAAACAATCANACTCGCAACAGCCTCTGGGGCTCATCTCCCAGCCCCACCAGGCCATGCTGGGGATTCAGATCCCTCCNNNNTGTGCTTCCTGTTTACATCTGTCTACTTCTGGTTGCCCCAGTTAAGACAAATATTGCCAAGTGCTTGACTCCCTGTACCCACGCGGAGGATGAGGCCAGATTGTCAGGGGCTAGAACAGGACAGTGTATTGTTCGCTCTCCTTCTCCGTAGTGAGTTGTTCATCCATACTGTTACTGAAGTTCTCTTGGGCCTTGGAGAAACTGGAGAAGTTCCCAGCTGCGTGACCTTGGGCCCAGCTCTCTCTCTCCTGGGGGCCCTGGGATCCTGATCAGACAAAGGGCAGAGTCAGGTGATCACTCTGTGTGGTCCCTGTGAAGAGGGANTTGGAGCAGAGGAAGGGAATCTCCGCTCTGCCATTTGNTGCTNTCCTTATCATGACTAACTGGCAACAGTCCTGGCCAGGCATATCTGCTCTGTGACTATACCTGTAAAGTGGAGGCCTGTCATTGAACAGGGCTGTGGGACCAGTGTTTATGAGAGCCTGACTGTGTCCAGTACCTGGAAGACTCCAGTTTTCATAATACAGGAAAGGGCAGGCTGATATCACAGATTTCTCTCNGGATGTGGTATAGTCTCAGGAGGCNCCCGGTTATGAGTGGGCTTGGGCGCGGCTCCCTGCCCTGATACCTCTCAAGGGGCAGTTAAGGAATGATCCTGCAAGCGTGTGGGGCGGGCTAAGTGCNGTAGCTGAGGAGGTGGTGGCTATGGGTCACAGGCCTTCAATCACAATTGGAGGAAGGGATTCAGGAAGTACTCACAGCTGCTCAGACATCTCTGAGCCAAGTTCCAGGCAGCACCAACAAAAAACACGGCAGGCTTCGGGGAAGAGAGTCATGGCCACCTGGGGTGGTCACCAGACAAGGAATCTATGGCACCAGGTACAGTCAGAGCTGGCACGCCTGAGGTCCGGGGTAAGTCTTCATGGCACCCAGTGAGTAGTGGGCCCCGGGTGGCGGCAAAAGGGGGGCCCTATGTGGTGTATTGAAAAGTGAAAGGGCCTTATGACGGGCCACTGAAGGGGCTGGAGGAGTTCCTTCCCTGTCTATACCACACTTTCCACTTACTTTCCTGCCCAGAAAGTAAGGCCAAGTACAACCTACCCTATCTCCCATCCCCCCACTACCCGGAGGCCCCTGACATCCATAATGACCTGTGTGTGCCGCCTCAGTTCACTCCCACTTTGCTCAGAGATGNCATGTGTCTTTCTCCACACCTGTCTCCCAGCCCAGGTCCAGGGCCTGGGAGGGCAGCAGAGAGGCCAATTGGAAGGCTGGCCCTGGATCCCTCCCCAGAGGAGCTGGGCTCCTCCTGGGTCCACCGAGGGAGAGGCTTTTGTTTTCCTGAGTGTAGAGTTGCTTTTTTTTTATCAGTCACCCTTGAAGTCCTGAGGTATTGCTAATGGCCAAGGCTGGCATCTCTGTCAGAAACATCTTCAGCTCTTCCTTCACTCGCCCCCTCCGTGTCCAGGGAATCATGTGCTTACATCTTTCTTGATGGTGCTTCGAGAGCGGCTAGTGGAGTTGACCACATCTCTTGGAAGTCTGACCTGAGGTTAAAAACTAGACCAAAGACCATTGGATTCCAGCAGAAAGGTTAGTGGCCTAGGATGGCACAANCCAAGACCTCAGACCAGCGTCTTAAAAGACCGAGGANAGACAGCCATCCAGCATAGAGCCCCTGTGATCACCAGGAGCCCCTGTTTCTGATGGGACACTAAGGCTCAGAGACATCCTTCGTGGGACAAGTGCCACTCAGAAATCATGGAGACCGCAGTGATTGGAATGGTGGCAGTACTGTTTGTTGTCACTATGGCCATCACCTGCATCCTCTGCTACTTCAGCTATGACTTGAAGACCCAAGACCCAGAGAGGGACCCCAGGAACAGCTTCACTGTGGCCACATTTCACCAGGAAGCATCGCTCTTCACAGGGCCTGGTCTCAAATCCCGGCCATTGCCGAGTGCCCAGAACTTCTGGACTGTTGTGTGAGGCTGGTAGTCCCTCAGCTTTGTTCTGCTAGTGGGTCAGGCCCGCCTGCCCTTTCAATAAGCACTGTCTGGTGTCTCGCTCTTCCCAGGCCTCTGTCTTTGTCTCTAAATGTTCCATAAACTTCTTGCCTTCTCCCATTTATGCTTGCTCTGCCCTCTATGCTGGGGGAGCTGAGGTGTTAGGATCAGGTGTGAGTTTCCTCTTAGCTGAGAAATCAGCTGGGCCCTACTCACAGTGGGGCCGAGGAGCCTGAGGAGGTGTGGAAAGACACTGTGTGGCGTTCTATGGTGGGGCAGCTCCAGCCAGCTACGGAACCTCACCAGAAGTTAGCACCCTGTCAGCAGGATGCCTGTGATAAAGGTGGATGCGCCACCCAAGGAAGCTGCGCCCTCCAGTGGACATTTTGAGGAACTACTTGTTTGTTTGTAGTTCTGGATGCCTCATGACGCCCAACCCTGAGACTTGCTCCTTAAAATCAGCCCTGAAACTCTGAAACCAAAGAGCTGTTTTCTGGGAACAAGTGACTTATTTTATAATTGCAAACGTATATCCTTTTATGGGTCTTTCCAAATCTGCTTTGGAAAACCACAAAAGGAAGCAGAATAGAAAAAGAGCCTCAGAAAGCACAAGGTGTTTCATTAGCAGGGGGGCCACCGAGAAGACTTTTAAACACGTTTTGAACAAGACTTACTTTATTGCTATAGTCCGACAGACCGCGTCTATTCTTAGCACATGTGAGCGATTTGCGTCACTCAGGAATGATGGAAACATCGTGAACTGAAAGATAATTCCAAAAAAGTTAAATGTTGTTACATTTCTGCACGTGTGAAGAAGTTGCTGTTTTTACCACAAATAAAGAGACATTTGTTTCTTATTAATAGAAAATCTGCTCCCTGTGATCACGGAATAGATGCCATCTCATATTTAAAGACTGTGATCTGAAGAGTGGAAAACCACGGGCCTCCTGGATCGTNTAGCTGCATCTAGCCCTGAGTAGGTGACTGTCTCAGGACCGGCCTGTTGAATGGGACAAGACTGAACAAGGGGCTCTGGGATGTAAGGGTGTCCAGACATGTGGCTGCCACAGGAAGGACGCAGAGAGACAGGCTTGGGTCTGGAGAGATGTGGAGGTGGAGATGGCGGGGAAGAGATGCAGGAAGGGAGTCAGGCTGCTAGATGGGGTGGGGGTGGAGTGAATCTGGGGAGGCCATGGAAGCTCCTGGAGACATGTCCTCATCACCCTGGACACCAAGTCCCTGACTCGGGCTTTCATACATATGCCAGAAGGGAGGGCAGAGAGTCCTGGGGACTCAGTGAAGGGACTCGTTGCAGGCTGAAAGATGTCTGCTAGGGATGAGCACCTGTGAGGTGGCAGCAGGGCTGGGCAGAGGAAGAGGTCCAACTGAGTCAACCCTCACCTTAGCTCCCTCTGAGTGATTGCTTGCCAGGGGTCTGGCTTCACCCCAAGCAGAGCTCTGCCCTAAGGCAGGCTCTGAAGACCTTCCTTGGAGGTCCACAGCAGCTCTGCAGAGTCCCAGGGACACCCAGACTGCTTGGAGGTGGGTGAGTCCCAAATACAATGCAGCACTTGAGCCCAGGANGCTGTGTGTGTGCATGTGTATGCACGTGTGTGTGTGTGCGCTTGTGTGAGTGTCCCCTTCCCAAGTGGCTTTTGGTCATGGTGTTTTATCGCAGCAATAGATACCCTAACTATGACATGATCCATCCATNTGCTCACCCACGTGTTTTATCCATCCATTCCATTACTCATTCTCCTGTCCTCCATTCAGTAAGCACGGACAGAGGTCCGTGTGCTTAGAGAAGGTGGGAGTCAGGCAGACCTGGTCTCTGCACTGACAGAGACATGCTTTGTGTGCTAGGGGGTGGGAGTGGGGAGCCCAGAGAAATTTGAGAGGAAGAGGTCCCTGAGCTAGACTGGAGGGGAGAAGAGACCAGTGAGCAGATCCGGGAATGTGCTGGTGTAGACAACCTGGGGGACAGAGAGACAACAGCTTAGCCTGGCCCGAATGAGATGAGGCTGGACATCAGTCACCTCCTAAGGGTAGCGTATTTCCAGGCAATCAATGCTAAGAGGACTACTGAGGCAGCCTTGTGTCTTCGGGCTAGGCAGGTGCAGTGTCCAGGCACAAATGAGGGCAGGGCCGCCTGCTGCTGCTGCAGTGGGAAGGTGACTCCTGAGGCAGGACATGGACCCCAGGCTCTCTGAGGACTGTGGAGGTGAGTGTGAGGGCAGGGAGATGCTATCCAGAAGAGGAGGACCCCGAAAAGGGATGGCTGTCCTCCCTGGGTGGTGCAAGCTGACAAAGGGCAGGNCTAAGAGGTACCCTAGAGCAGGGGCAGGAAAGTGGGGAGAANACAGAATACAGAATCTGGGGTGTGGGGTTGCCACATTTAACAAATAAATCATAATACTGCCAGATAAGCTGGAAATTCATGTAGCTGACAAGTAATTTCTAGTATAAATGTGTTTCATGAAATGTTTGGAATGCACACCAAAACGTCCATCGTCTATGTAAGATCAAGTGTTACGGGGCTTCCTGCATTATCTGGTAACCCTATGGGGACAGGATGAGTCCGAGAGGCTGAGGAACTGGCTAAAGACAGGAGGGGGCTGTCAGAAGAGAGCACAGAGAAGAGCAACATGGCATTGGTGAGCAGAGTGAACAGCCACTCTTTAGGCTGTGTTGTGTGTGTGCATGGTTTGTGTATGTGCATGTATATATATGGTGTGTTGTATGTATCTGATGTGTGGTATGTATATGGCTCATGATATGTGGTATGTGTAATGTGTACAGTGCCTGTGTAGTTTATGTGGTATCTTGGTTAGGGTCTCTATCACTGTGATAAAACACCATGACCAAAGCAACTTGGGAGGAAAGGGTGTATTTGGCTTATGATTCCACTTCACTGTTCATCATTGAAGAAAGGCAGGACAGGAACTCAAACAGAGGCAGGAGCTGCTGCAGTGACTGTGGAGGAGTGCTGCTTACTGGCTTGCTCAGCGTGCTTTCTTATACAACCCAGGACCACCAGCCCAGGGATGGCACCACCCACAATGGGCTGGGCCCTCCCCCATCATCACTAATTTAAAAAATGCTCTACAGGCTTGCCCACAGCCCGATCTTATGAAGGCATTTTCTCAGTTGAGGTTCCCTCTCTCAGAGTACTCTAGCTTGTGTCAAGTTGACATAAAATTAGCTAACACATGTAGTATGTGCATGACACATGATGTGTGGTATATGATGTGTGTATTAGGGGTGGTATATATTTGCAGGGTGTATGTGACGTGTGCATGTGGAATATGTGGTACAAGTATGTGTGTTGTGTGTGTGTGATATATTGTGTGTGTCTGGTGTGTTTGGTATGTGTGTGTGGTTTGACTGTGGGTGGTGTGGTATGTTTGTGTGCTGTGTTGTGTGTGTCTGGTATGTGTGGTATTTGCATGGTGCATGAGGGATGTGATGTGCCATGCTCCGTTTGGCAGCCTGTTGTGTAAGAAGAAGGAGAGGCCCAGCAACAGCCAGCAGCGAGCCCCCCCTTATGCTAAAGGCTGTCTTCTACCCACCATCCCCAGAGAGAAAGGTAGCTGTGTAAGGACAAGACAGAATGGCACTGGAATACCAGCAAAGTAGGGAGTGTTTAGCTGTGGTAGTGAGGGAAGTAGCTGCTCCAGGCCAGCCTAGGAATCTGGGACAGAGCCACCCTGGCACCCAGCCCTCCAAGTTCCAAATCTAGTACTTTTTCCACTCGATCCAGAGCTACTGTCAGTTTCCACGGATTCTTACAATGCAGCAGGCGCTATGCTCTCACCGTATATCACCTCGTCAGTACCCACAGCAGCCCCATGGTCTCTATNGCTCAGATGCCACGCTGCCGCTTTGTGAGTGCTTTGGGGCAATAGCAACTCTGCAGGAGCAAGGTTGGGTTGCTTATCATGTCTGTGTCACCTCAGCAGGATCCAGTTCAGATAGGAATGGACACTGGGGGACCTGGCTCCTCAGGCTTACCTAAGCCAAACTTACTGACACCCATCCCTAGCTGCACATCTGCTTTGGAGATGGGGCCTCTGCCACCTGCAATCTCTCTTGGCAGCTCCTTAGTGGAGCTCCCCCGCCCCTCACACATACGCTGAGGGCTGGGACCCTGCTCAGATTGCTCTACAGGTCTAACATTGTCAGCTACAGCCCTAAGTGAGGGGCAGGATGAATGAGCTGTGTGGATTCTGGGTGCTCCAGCCGGCGCCTACTAGTCCTGGGCCTCTACCACAACATGCTGGGGTGCAGAGATGAGAAGCCCACCTAGCTTGTTTGCAAGATGAAAGATAGAGNTCCTGAGCCCCCAGCTGTAGGAGGCAGAGGGAAGGACACTCCCACTGTGCCCTCTCTCCACAGTGCCTGGCTCTGAAACCTGGCGGGGTTTCTCTGTGGGACTTGCTGCATTCTGGAATCAAGAGGCCTTGAAATAACATGTTTTCCGGAAAAGTACCTTCCTTAGAGGAAACCACTTGTTCCAAGGAATAGAAAAGGGTCATTGTGTCTTGCCAGGTCCCCATTCCTGAGGTCATGACACTTGAAAAGGCAGGCACAGTTGGAGACATAGAGGCCTACAGCCTCTCCACACTCCCACCCAGGTGCCCCCATCCAGCACATCTGCAGTTAGAAGAGCCTTAAATGCCAACAGGAGGGGCTGACTGGCACATCCNAGCATGGCCATAATGATCCACATTAGGCAGGCTTCAAAACAATGAGGTAAATTTAAACTCTATACAAGAGATCATTCATCATATATTAGCAAGCAGGAAGTCGAGTGATTTGGAGGACCGTACAGCTGTGTGATAAAACTTGACTTTTGGTAGAACACACGTCTCAGCATAGAAGATGTGGAGAACTCTAGGCCATGGTGAACTGTCNGGGTGAGGGAGACTGTGTGTTTCATTTTAAGCAGCCCCCAAAGGCCCAGGTGGTAAAAGCTTTCTCCTCAGGGCAGTACTGGGAGACGGCAAAACCTCTAAGAGGCTCTTGGGTTGCTGGGGACCTGTTTTTGCAAGGCGTAGTGGGACCTGGCTTCTCTTCATCCCCTCTTATACCTCCTAACAGTGAGATAGCTGGTTTTGTTCTACTGTGACATGAGGCCTCAACACACCAGAGCCCTGAAAGCAACAGTGTTGACAGCTCTCAGAGGCCCAGACTCTTCAAACCTGTGAGCCTTCTTTTGGAGACTGGGACTCACTCCATGGCCCAGGCTGGGCCTTTAAATCTTGATTCTTTGCCTCAGCCCCCTGAGTCCTGAGGATTACAGGCATATGACACACCCAGCTCTAAGAAGGTTTGGGAAGACTGTAGAGAGTACAAGGAACTGTACTGGAACTCATAGCCTGTGGGAGAGGCTTGACTGTGCCTGTCTAGCCCCTAGGCCTTCTGAGACAGAGCATTAATCCCAATTCCAGGCCTCCAGTTGTGTATGTAAGGCTGAAGAACCTGCCAGGGCAGCTCCCTGTGTACCCTGGTTGTGGAGGACGTAAGAGAGTCCATAGCCAGGTTGTTTCCTGGCCACTTCTAACTTCCACACAAGGCCTTTCCAGCTGCCCGTAGACCCCACCTAGGAAGCTAGCGCTGTGCTGTTTCAGAGGTCCCCTGTCCTTCTGAGATCCAGGCACCTTGGCAGCCTAGCCACAGATAAAGGCTGGCTATTTCAGCATCAGTCAACTTATCCCACCTGTCAGTCATTGTCCTTGCAAAGAGCTGGCCTCAGGGCCAAAGGATGCTCCTCATATATAGACTTGGACTCCTTAGAAGCTGCTGGGAGGCCTCTGTCCCCACCTTCTAACTCCTGGTGTCTGTAGTTGGTAAATAATGGTCTCCTGAGACGTCCACAGTGGCTTACTCCCTAGAACCTATGGATATATGACTTATTCACAAGGACGATTCAGATCACAGGCGACAGATGGCAATCAGTTGACTTTGAAATAACAAGGTTATCTTGACCATGTGGGAGGATCCAATACAATAAAAATATATTCTTCAGTATGGAAGAGGGAGGCGGAAGAGGTGGGTCAGAGCAATGAGATGGGAGAAGGTGTGAGCAGATGCCAGTTAATGTGTTTCTAGAAGCCGATGGAAAAGGGAGCCACTCCCATCATCCCTGGAGCCTCCAGCCAGGAATGCAGCCTGCTACACTTTTTGTTATTGTTGAAGTTTTTGTTTGCTTGTTTTTAAATCCTAAAGATTTTTTTTGTATTTACTATTTTCCAGAAGCTATTTAAGGAATCATAGATAAAACAGGGAATGNCATGTACAAATGTTTTACTCTCATTTGGTATTACTCTAACAAAAATATTTGGTAGTTTGTATGACTTAAAATATAGACTTTTCTTCTCATGAAAGATAGGTTTTAATAAAAATGATGTTTGTTTTAGAACTTANTTTATATTTATTTATTTGGGATAGAGCCTTGCTATGGAGCCCCGGCTGGTCTTGATCTCACCGTAATCTTCCTGTCTTAGCCTCCTGGTGCTGAGATTATAGGCATGTACTGTCTAAGCAAAGCTTAAGATGTTGAAAAGTACCACTTATTATCCCATCTTGTGTGTGGACCAGGATGTATTCATATATTTGTCTATTGGTGGAATCCTGTGCTCAGTCAGCAGCACAAATTGAGATGTCCTTGAATCAGCTCCTGAGGTTTGTCCTGTTCTTGGCTGCCAAGAAATGGTGGTGTAGCTTTTGGTGGACATAGGTCTGAGCACTAAAGAGGGCCATGAGCTTGGGGGGACGAGGGCTTTACACTGTTGTAGGAGTGAAGCTGGAAAGAGAAATGCACTCCCACTGAGCAGGGTAAGAGCAGGGTGGCTCGGCCCTGGGCGCTGGGTAGTGTGCACACTTACCACCCCAACTGTATCCTATGGAAACAGGGTACATGAGTGCAAACATGTAAATCCAAGGTGTTCTTTGAGTATTATTTTAATTGCAAAATATTGTAAAGATCCAAGTGCCTGTCAGTAGGTAAATACATGAGCAAATTACAGTACATCCACAAAGTGGAAAAATAAAAACATGAGCCACTGGCCACATTAAATAGGGGGAAATACAGTAAGTTACAGAATGGCTTCAGAAAAGACACAAAGATCACCAGGCAGCTGTGGGAGCACCAGGCAGGTGAGGGAGCACCAGGCGGGTGAGGGAGCACCAGGC
>LZPO01005771.1:1056758-1067536 GCA_001675575.1 Neotoma lepida | reverse complement strand
ACTTATGAGTGAGTACATACCATGTTTGTATTTCTTGGTTTGGGTTACCATCCATTTACCTTCAAATTTCCTGGTGTCATTATTTTTAACAGCTGAGTAATACTCCATTGTGTATATGTACCACATTTTCTTCATTCATTCCTCAGTTGAGGGGAATCTAGGTTGTTTCCAGGTTCTGACTATTATAAATAAAGCTTCTGTGAACATAGTTGAGCAAGTGTCCTTGTGGTATGATTGAGAATCCTCTGGGTATATGCCCAGGAGCAGTATCTCTGGGTCTTGAAGTAGATTGATTCCCAGTTTTCTGAGGAACTGCCACACTGATGTCCAAAGTGGCTGCACAAGTTTGCACCACCAGCAGTGGAGGAGTGTTCCCCTTGCACCACATCCTCTCCAGCATGAGCTGGCACTTGTGTTTTTAAGCTTAACCATTCTGACAGGTGTAAGATGGTATCTCAGAGTTGTTTTGATTTGCATTTCCCTGACAGCTAAGGATGTTGAACATTTAAGTGTTTCTCAGCCATTTGAGATTNCTCTGTTGAGAATTCTGTTTAGATCTGTACCAAAATTTTTAATTGGATTATTTGGTTTGTTGATATCTAGTTTCTTGAGTTCTTTATATATTTTGGAAATCAGCCCTCTATCAATGTGGGGTTGGTGAAGAATTTTTCCTGTTCTCTAGGCTGCCGTTTTGCCCTATTGATGGTNTCCTTTGCCTTACACAAACTTTTCAATTTCATGAGGTCCCATTTATTAGTTGTTGATCTNAGTGTCTGTGCTATTGGTGTTCTGTTCAGAAAGTTATCTCTTGTGCCAAAGAGTTCAAGATTATTTCCCACTTTCTCTTCTGTCAGGTTCAGTGTACTTGGATTTATGTTGAGGTCTTTGATCCACTTGGACTTGAGTTTTGTGCAGAGTGATAGATATGGATCTCTTTGTATTCTTCTACATGTAGATATCTAGTTATGCCAGCACCATTTGTTGAAGATGCTTTCTTTTTTCCATTGTATAGTTTTGGCTTCCTCGATGAAAATCAGGTGTCCATAGGTGTGTATATCTACATCTGGGTCTTTGATTTGATTCTATTGATCCACATGTCTGTTTTTATGCCAATACCACTCGGTTTTGATTACTANANCTCTGTANTAGAGCTAGAAATCAGGGATGGTGATGTCTCTAGCGGTTCCTTTATTGTACAGGATTGTTTTAGCTATCCTGAGTTTTTTGTTTTTACATTCTAGGAAGAGTTTAGATTTCTTCATGGAGGGTCCCAGGGAAAACAGGGCCCAAGGCAATGACTGCCAATGTCATCCTACATTCAGCAGGAACCTTATATGCAACAGGGCTGGAATTATAGCTACTTCCTCACAATGCTCTGTAGTTGTGGGAGAATTTATGCAAAGCATGTGTGGAGTGGGTTCTTCAACTGAGCAGCAGACGTAAAGGCCAGTCTACAGAGCAGCACCTATCCGTAAGATGTTCCAGGTCTAGTTTCCAAACAAGGAATGTAAAAACAAAGTGTGTGTGTGTGTGTGTGTGTGTGTGTATGTGTGTATTTACACACTATATATGATATGCTAAATATCCCCAATGCAAAGTGTATGCTTTTTACTCTGAGGGCATAATATAATGTCCTTTTTTGTTATGTAGTTGGTGATATTGTTGTTGTTTAATATCTTGGAAAAATCATATAAATTGTCATTGAAAAAAAACAAAANCAAAACTAATCCTGGCTGTGGAATCTGGAAATCTGGTAACCACTGACAATAGAGACAAAAGGACACTCCGGTCATCTCTCAATCAGCCTTCTAAGGAGCTGTACTTTATGAATGTGGCCACTAGAGGCCACTATTGTGTACAGTAGTGCAGTTTAGAGAAACCAGAAATGTGGTTCATTGAGCCATCTCTCCCGTCCTTATGTCTTTTACAAATTGTAGTAAGTCATGTGCAACACAACACTTAATCATTTTAACTGGCTCTCCCTCAGTAGGGAATCTANCTCAGAGTCTTGTAGCTGCAGGGTGGGTGCTGTACCAGTGAGCTACAGCCCTATCTCACATTTCCACTCATTTAAGTGTTCAGTTCGGTGGTACTGAGTACTTTTGCCTTGGTGGTATTGAGTACATTTGNCACGCTGCATAACNCTCACNNACATCTCCATAACTATGCCTGTCCTACCGAACTGAAACTCTACAACAATTACACAGTAATCCTCCCTCCAGCCTGCGGCAGCCATGCTCCTNTCTGTCTCTATGAACTTAAATNTTTAGGTTTCNTCTGTAAGCTGGTCAGTGTCTGTCCTTCTGTGACCCTCTTCATCTAATATAACATCTTCAAGGTTGACCCACGATGTAGCAAGTACCAGAACTTTCTCTTTAACAGTCATACAGTCCAGTGTGCTTGTGTGTATAAAATAACTTTTTATATTTAATTTAATTCTTCTGCTTTTTTAGATAGGGTCTCGATAAGTTGCTCAAGCTGGTCTAGAACTCACTATGTAACCCAGGCTGGCTGCAAACTTGGGATCCTTCTGTCTCAGCCTCCTGGGTGCTGAGATTCTAAGTCTGACTCTTGAAACTCCTAGAGGGGAAATTTCAACCACACTGAAACTGCAGAGAATATGATATACTCACATAAACCCGTTGTCCTCTTCCAACACGGTTGTCNGATGGATTCTTCCATGTACCTGACTACATATTATGAAGCTAATTCCAGAAANGCCATTAACAAGCAAACATTTTGATTAGATCTAAAAGAAATTTTTAAAAAATTTTTATGTATTTTTTTTTTTTGAGACAGGGGTTCTCTGTGTAGCCCTGNAACTCACTTTGTAGATCAGGCTATCCTCAAACTCAAACAATCCACCTGCTTCTGCCTCCCGAGTATGCAGCCATGCCTGTCTTCGAGGTTATTATTTTAAACATAACTAAAATATCATTAACACATGCCAAAACATTTAATTATGATTCCTTAGTACAAACAACTCTCACAACAGTGCCCAAATTTCTACATAACTTTTCACGCTTGGTCCGATTGTATTTTCTTAGATTTATAACGGGCCACTTGAAGCTTGCAAACATCTGGCAGTGGTGGGGAGANGTGGTTCTAAACCAAGAGACATGGGATTTGAGCGGATCAGAAAAACTTCCTGGATGTGAAGGAACCTTTGCNATGCAGTCTGTTCCACGCTGTTTGTTTACCTGCTTGTCAGAGGCTGCAGGGGGAATTAAACCAGAGCTGGAGAAGATGACAGCGGAGCAGCCGAGCCGTGCGCCTTGTGCGAGGACTCGTTTGGGCTCTCAGTCCCCGGCTCCGCTTCTTCCTCCCTTAGGAACACNTAGCAGCTTGGTTTTGAGACGGATCAGAAAGTTGAATCTGGAGTGCAAAGGGAAAGGCTTATGAGTAAAACAGAAAGAAAAATTAAATGAATGAGAGATACCGGAGGATAGACACTAGTGGACAGGGGCTGGAGAGATGGCTCCGCGCTTAGGAGGGCGTGCTGTTTTTCCAGAGGAGCCGAGTTCAGTTTCCAATATTCTGGTGCTGCAGCTCACAACACCTGTAACTCCATAACTCCAGCCCCAGAGGATGCAGCTCCTCTTCTGCCTGCCCCANTCCATATGTGGGATAAAAACATCTTTCAAATAAAAAAAAAAAGTTAGAAAACCAACATGAAAGAAGAGATTCGAGGCACGCCAAGGTAAAGCTTTTGTCTCTTGCTATTGTTGTTTAAATTAGTTTAAAATATTTTATTTAATTCAAAATTTAAAGTGTATTCTATATAATGGTAAAATTATCCAGTGAAATGTAATGATTTGTAATACATCTGCTTAAAGGCCCACAGTAGGTTTCACANCTACCTCCAACAAGACTTTTCTTTTCAGTACTGATGGGCTCGGCTCCACCTTCAAGCATTTCAGCTTAGCTTTAGCAAAAGCAAATATTTAGATTTTAAAAGTAAACATTTGATCCAGAGTCCATTAGATGAAAAAGTTAAACTAAAGCTGCCTTGTTAGTTAATGCCCCCAAAGGCAAAGTCTAAGTCAGTTGTCTATTGACCTAGAACACACCTTATTTTTTTATTTTTTGGCTTTGCACAATTATATTTATAATTATTGCAATAAGGGGATTTTTTAAAAACTAGCCTCTTTCATCTACATTCCCACAAAAAGCTATTGAAAGTGCAAGTTTCTGCTCAGTTGTTTTTTCCTTTGCTTTAAAAAAAAAAAAGGGTGCCAGGAATCCCACCCCACCCACTGCTGNGTAACAGTCAATCATTTGTGATTCCTGGCTCAAACGCAGGCATTCATGCCTAGGAAAACGCTTTGCAATGAATGGGATCTTGGTCTCTACTGAAAACAAAAAATGGCTAAAAAGAGACTTCAATTTATTTTCAAGTCCTATGGCTAAATTCCTTTAATTCCTAACTGGTGAAAATATTGGCAAACTACTGGGTTTTACTTGGGGTCAGAGTGACTTCTTTGGTTATGCCTGGAGGCGCTGTGGAGCACGGTGTGAGACTCAAATAGAATAAATATTGGCCCTGAATACAATGTCCAAGGAGCTACAGATGAAAGAACTGTGTACTTCAATGAAAAAAAAAGAAAAAAACAAAAAAACTACTAAGTGCCTGGAGAGATGGCTCAGCAGTTACAAGCACCGGCTGCCTTTCCAGGGTTTGATTCCCAGCACCCACATGGAGGCTCACAACCATCAATAACTCCAGTTTGACACCCTCTTCTGCCTCTGAGAGCAAGTGGCAGGCACATAAGTGGTGGACAGACAGACNTGCAGACAACACCCATACACATAAGATAAGAATAACTAAGTATAATTTGTACAGTTGGTGTATCAAAAAGTTACTTCCCAAAATAGCCAGGTCCTTTGGAAGAANGGCAGTCCTCTTAGCTGCTGGACCATCTCAACAGTCCCAGCNTTTATTTTTATAAGAAAAGGTCAGCTCCCAGTGTTCCGGATACATAATGAGAAAGCTACATTATTTTCTGACAGATTTTCAGACAGGTTAAAGGACCACTTTTAAGTTTATGGGTTGTTTATATCAACANTGGAGGGTACAACCTTAAGTGNGGAGGAAANGAAGCTTCCAACAGGGAGCTGAAGAGATGGCTCAGCAACCAGGGCATCTGCGGCTTTGTAGAGGCTCTGGGAANGTCCTAGAACTCACATCAGGTGTCTCACAGCATCGATAACTCCAGCTTTTGGGGATCTAATACCCCTGGCCTCCATGGGCACCAANGANGCGTGCAACTTACAGTACTGTCACGTATGCATAAAATAAAACACNTAATAAAAATAATCTTTTAAAATGTATTTAAAATTAAAATAAAAAATGAAAACAACTCAAAGCAGGTTGCCACTTGAGATTTAAGCGAAACAGGTTTGAACTTGGTAGCAGCAGGATGCAAACCCAAAGCCATCATGACTCTGAGAAGCACCACAGCTCAAACGTTCTTTAAGGGCTTTGGGGTGCCAACCAAGAACAGTCCTTTGCAGAATCAAGTCTGCAGGTGTACTGGCTAGTTTTGTATGTCCACTCGACACAAGCTAGAGTCATCAGAAGGAGGGAGCCTCAGTTTAGGAAATGCCTCCATGAGATCCAGCTGTAAGGCATTTTCTCAATTAGTGATCAAAGTGGGGGGATGGGGGGCTGCGGCAGGGGTGGGGAAGGCAGCCCATTGTGGGTGGTGCCTTCCCTGGCCTGGTGGCCCTGGGTTCTGTAAGAAAGCAGGCTGAGCAAGCCAGGGGAAGCAAGCCAGTAAGCAGCACACCTCCATGGCCTCTGCATAAGCTCCTGTCTCCAGGTTCCAGCTCTGCTTGAGTTCCTGTTCTGACTTTGACTTCCTCCAGTGATGGACTATGATCTGGAAGTGTAAGCCAAATAAACCCTTTCCTTGTCAACTTGCTTTTTGTTTATACTGTTTCGTCACAGCAATATAAACCCTAACTCAAACAGCCGGTTCCTGATGGGAATGCAGGTCTTGGAAACAACTGTGGGAATATTTGTCTGCAGCAGAAGTGCATTGTCTCAGAGGCTGAGGCAGGAATGACTCCCCTGGAGCCTCTGGTTGGTCCTAGAGGTTGGCTCACTCCCTGTCCAGGACAAAAGCCTCAAGCACAGGCAGTCTCTGGTGAGTCTGTCCCCAGCAACTGTTGAAGACAATCTTCCTTCTCCAATGAATGAGCTTGTGGAAGCTTTTGGACCTGAGCTGAAACACTAACATAAATGTCTGTGGTGTTTGAATAAGAATGGTCCCCATAGGCTCATGTATTTGAACACTTAGTTATCAGGGAGTGGCACNATTTGAAGATTAGGAGATGTGGCCTTGTTGAAGGAAATATGTCAGTGAGGATGGGCTTTGAGGTTTCAACAGCCCCCCCCCTGAAGATTAGGATATGTCTCTCAACTACTTCTCTAACACCATGCCTACCTGCAGGCCACCATGCTCTCCTCCAAAATGACAGTGGACTAAACCTCTGAAACTATAAGCAAGCCCCCAATTAAATGCNTTCTTTTATAAGTGTTGCTTTGGCTTTGGAATCTCTTCACAGCAATAGAACACCTACTAAGGCAGTGTCTGCTAGAGCTCTTGACTCTAGCCTGCAAAAAGGGACGAAGGCAGCATGCTGCCTTTGATGTGGCATGCAATACACTCTCAGGAAGCCTGTTTGCTAGGAGAGTCAAATCACTCCTAAGTACGTCTCATCTCCGAGACGCTGAAGTGAAGGTTTTATTCTGCACATTTTGGAAGCNTGTCTCAGAAGGTGAAAGACAGTCCTGTTACCTGGAAACAGTCGATGAAGCCCATCTCACATGCAAATGTATCTTTTAGATGAACACAATCAACTAGTACCCATCATCCAAAATATAATAATTACGATGCCCACTTTATCAGAACCTGAGTGAGAATTAACAACAATGTCTCACTCACTTTATCAAGGAGTTCATAATTCAGAGTTAGACCTCTGAATTATGTTAAGATCACTAATTCANTCCTGTGACAGCCATTTTATCATGAGTTAGTAGTTGTGTGAGATTGTCCTGGACACTGTGAGAAAATCAATGCATATGAAGATAAAAGCTTTAATTGACTTATTTTCCTAATGTAGCTGAGTAAGTTTCCATAAGTAGGGTTTTATTTCACTTTGTGGTGCTGAGGATGACCCTAGAGCCTTGTGAATGCTAACAACCCTCTCCCATTGAGCCGCCCCCCCCAGACCCTCTTTTTCCTTTTTTGAAAAAGTGTCTTATTGTATAGTCCAGGCTAGCCTCATACTTTAGAGACTCCTGCCTCAGCCTCCCCAGCACTGAGAGGCAGGTGCGTGCCACCATGCCTGGCTCAGAGGTGTGTAAGTATGACAGACCACGGCAGTCACGAACTCACAGCAGCTGTTCCTGTGGACACCAGGAACACACACATCAGGGCNGCCTACCAGTCAGCTACAGAGGTGGAAGAGACTCAACAAATTCCGCTAGTTGGTGCTGACCTATGGGCAGCTAACAGGTTCTGGGAGAGGGGAAGGTATAGTGTCCAGCTGTAAGGCCACTGTGAGCCTGCCATGTTCTGATGGCTTGTTCAAACGCAGGGTCACATAGACAGCCCTTGTTAAGTGCTGCAGGACACTGAACAAGTCACAAACTAGTAAGTAGGAGGGAAAGATTTGTAAGGAAGGAGAGGGGCTGGCACAGATGGGGGGTGGACTTCAGGGAGGGTGTGTGTGGGGGAAATAACCAGAATATGTTATATACAGGCTGGGTGAGAGCTTGCTATGTAGCTGAAGGTGACCTTGAACTCCTGATCTTCACACCTCTAGTGCTGAGGCCCATGTCACCACATTTGGTTATTATGTAGTGTTGGGGAATTGAACCCATGGTTTTCTGCATGCTAGGCAACAACTCTACCAATTGAGCTGCATCCCCAGCTCCAAACTCATTTATTTTAATGGGAAAAATTATATATTTTATTCTGACCCATGATATCTCAATGATACAAGTAGAAAACCATGGTGACTGAAAGAAGAGAGCACAGTTGTATAAGAAACAATGAGAAAGTCAATCAAATTTGTATGTGAAAGATGATGTAATCAAGTTTATTCTACTTACCAAGGAAATAAGGACTCAGTGTGGGTGGGGTCTGAAGAAGGAACCCAAGGGACCTATTCTTTTAAAAAATATTTAATATTTAAAGTATTCTTTAAAAATACTTGTTTTTTTTAAAAAAATTAATATTTAAAATATTCTTTAAAAATATTTAATGTTTAAAATATTCTTTAAAAAATATTTATTGTGTGGGGGTCAGGAGGCCATGTGTGTGTCCAGATGCCCATGTGAAAGTCAGAGGACACCTTGGAGTTTGGTTCTCTCTTTCCACCATCTGAGTTACCAGGGATCACACTCATGTTATCAGGGTTGTTGACAATCANGTTCACTCAATGAGCCCCTAAGANGCAGTCTCCTTTACGGTGTTTGTCCACATTTTTAGGACATTAAGGTGATCTTGCACTAAAAGTACACACCTCGTAAAATTATGCCACAGGAAGTACTTTCAGGGACAAATATAAAACTAAACATACAAGTGTATGAAAACATGTTTTGTTTGTTTGTTTGTTTTGTTTTTTAAAGGAATGCATGTGCAGAACCCATGGAAGTTTTCAGTAGACACTACAAGTCCCTGTATCTATCTGTCTTGCTTGGCCATATGTTTTGTACTCATCTGTCCGTGACAAGCAATTCCTATTTGTTCCACAGGACAGTCTCCATCTAGAATACGGAGTGCCAAAAAGTAAGCTTATAAGTATACCTTTGTCTGGAATAGAAAGTCAAATATTACTGCTTGTAGAATGTGTCGTGGGGTTAAAACACCGTTATGATGGCCGGGGTCAGGGTGGGGTGGGGGTGCCACTGTGTGGAACGCAGAAGAAGTTTCCAGAAGTGGAACGGTGGGAATTCTTCAGNGGACTGCCGATGTGCTGGGAAATGTGTAGCTGGAGAGAGCTGAGCAGGACAACTCAAATTCTTTCTCCAGGCTCTCCAGTGCACTGAAGTGCGGTCAAGCAGGGAGCCCGCGAACCACCCTCTGCCACACACAGCCTTTCTGCCAGGGCCCTCACACCTCCAACCTCTCTGTTTTCTTTAGGCCAGACCTGGCTTGTGTGAGGCCTGGGAGCTTTAGTGTTTCTGGGAAGCAGTGGTGGGAGTTCCCAAACACTTGGTGACTTAAAGAGACAGGACTTGGAATGCTTCGGCCAGCCTGGGCACACATAGGTTTGTTTTGTTGAAGAATCAAGTCTTGCTGGGTGNTGGAAGCCACGTTGGGAGAAAGAATGGGGTAATTCATCAATCCCTGCTCACACTGCCTCTCCCATTTTGTTCTGAAATCTCTTGAGAGAAGGATTTGTTCTTAGCCATGGAGGCCCTAGCAGAGCAAGCACTCCCAGAGCTGAGAGGTGTGGGGTGAGACAGAGCTGGTTCAAGTCCCATTTCCTTTTCTAAACACGTTAGGTCTTTTTTATCATCCACCTTCCACGGAAAGGAAAACCACAGTAGCTTCTGACCCTGCCTTCCCCAGGAAGGCATCGCANCACGCTCGCTCTTAAGCTAACTTCACGGTGCACGGAAGTTCAACCCACTATTCTATCCCAGACATTTGTGCTGGACTTCAGTCTTCTCAGGTACTCTTTAGGAGTCTTGTTTCTCGCGGTTGGCTTTCTCTTTGCTCCTCTGTCTTGCCATTGAGTTCCCTGCTGCTGGGGTCCTTTGGTCAGCTGTCACTCTGAGACAGGACAGGTCCTGCAGTCTGCCCAGGGGAACTAAGAAGTGAGCCACTAACCAATTTGAGTCCTTGAATACCAGCAAAGGCTGGTGAAACAAGCCTGGGCATTCCTTGCTTGGGGACATGGAGTTCCCAGCTCCTCCTTGAAGACAGGGAAGTCTCACCCCCAACGCCCTCCCAACAGTTCTGACACTGGGGCGTGGAACGCAAATCTGCCCCTCAATGGCAAGATGGCGCCATCTGACTCCCAGATTCCGTGCTATTGCTTCATTTCATTGACATCAGTCTGTTTTCTTAAGATTTATTTTTAAGTGTGTGTGTGTGTGTGTGTGTGTGTGTGCGCGTGTGTGTATGTGCAGCACACAGCCCACAAATGTAGGTCAGAGGATACTTTCAAGAGTTGGTTCTCTCTTTCCACCATGTGGAACCTGGAGTTAACTCAGTTGTCAGGCTTGGTGGTGGTGGTGAGCTTCTATCCGCTGAGCCATCTTGCCAGCCCTCTACGGATTTTAAAAATCTGTTTTGAAAGCTTGGGGTGGGGTTAGGGATGCACACTGTAATCCTAGCACTTTGAGATGGAGGCAGGAGGATCATGTCTTTAAGGGCAGCCTTGGCTACATAGCAAGATTAAGGCTAGACTGAGCAGTATAGGATACTGTCTTTAAAAACAGAACAACGGCTGGAGAAATAATATAGCNGTTAAGAGAAAATACTGCCTTCCAAAGGATGCAAGTTCAGTTCCCAACACAGACTTCGGGTGGCTCACAACCTTCCATTTCAGCTCCAAGGGATCTGATGCCCTTTTTCAGCCTCCTCAGGCACTGTACTCAAGTGGACAAACGCACAGACACACAAATATACACATNATTAAAATAAGATATAAAATAGCTCCCCTTTTGGCTAATTTCCAGTTTTGACTAAGCATAAACAAATTAATATGTAATTTATCAATATTAAAATTATTCCTTGGTTTTGATTTCATTCTGT
>LZPO01005771.1:1004123-1026377 GCA_001675575.1 Neotoma lepida | reverse complement strand
AGAGCAGCAGTACCTTAAGGGGCCCAGGTGGAGTTGCCACTTCTGATTTGAAGGAAAACTCAAAGTTTGTCCTTCTCACTTGGTCTCTGCTCTATTTCAGGCAGCATCTGATGAGCACAGTACATGGGGACATTGATTTGAAATCAGTGCCATACGTGGGACTCCTGCTCTCCCTGGAGTGATTAAAAGTTCAGAAGTGGGATGGCACAGTTGGGAAACTTCTTAACCCTTTGGGACAATGTCCCCAAGATCCAATTATACTGAAGCACTTCAGGAGCCTTCTCCTTCCTCTGTTCNCNCTGGAAACTCCCACCCTTGCTGAGGGACCTCAANGTAGACATGGCCNTTCCNTGTTTGAATTTCTGCAAACTTCAGTTTGGCTAAATGTATTTGAGAAGAACCTGGGGAGACAATCTCCAGGGCAGCCCTGGCCTGGAAAGGAGTTGGGTTTCAGTGTCTTGGTTAGGTGTGACCTAGCAGAGACAGCACACAGGCCTGTGACAGAAGCTGTGTGTTATTGTCAGATCTGGACCTCATTGGACCTCACAAGGCCAATAGGAAGAGGGGAACCAGCTGGCGACCTCTGTATGCCACAAACAGGCAGAGAGCAAGAGACAGAGAGGAAGGGGCCCNTGGGCCAAAGTAGTCACTGGAGTCTAGGTCATTTCCAAGCAAATGGCTTATGAGATGTTCTAATGGGTGGGTCTAAACCTAGCAGGGTGCATGTTCTATGGAGTTAGAGACCAAGAGGTGGTCACTGTGTTATGTCTGCACAGTCCACACAAGATGTGGGGCATCCAGAGGACAGCTGTATAGGAAAGACTTCAAGAAGGAGGCAGTGGAGTAGAGACTATGTGAAGGTAGACTTAGCTGTGCTTCTGGTATAAGAAAGTCAAACCTATATTGAGAATAGACACAGAGGAAACACAAAGCGATGTGCATTTACTAGGTTCCTTGTTATTACTGAGTAGTATTCCATTGCTTGGACAGCCTAGGTTCATTTGCCCATCTTCCTTGCTGACAGTTAGCTAGGCTGTTTCCATTTGAGTCATTGTGACTAAAGCTGTCACTGACTGTCATAGACAAGTGTTTTGTATTCATTTCTTTTTTCTCTTGGTTAAACACCCGAGGATGAGGTTTCTGGATCACACTATAGAGATAACACTTAGTTTTTATAAGAGACTGGCAAGTCCTTTACAACNGTGTGCTGTGAGGGCTCCAGTCACACCACAGCCTTGCCAACATCTAATGTTGTCAGTCTTTTAAGTTTTAGTTACCCTGGCAGGTGTAGTGGTGACCCACTGTGGCTTTAATTTGCATTTCTGGACCACAGCACTTTATTTTTAATTTGGTAACTCATATATCTTCCTTTGGACATTATCCACTCAGACCTTTTATGTCCATTAGTCTCATTTCCATTCCTTAAAAAAACACGTTTTGTTCCTTACATATTTTGCAACCTGGCCTTCTTTAGATGTGTGAGTTGTACATGTCCTCCCAGGTTGTAGCTTATGTTCCTTTTGAGTTGGGGTCTTGCTGTGTCATCCAGGCTGGTCTGGAACCCTTGACTCTCCTGCCTCAGTGCCGCACCTGATGTACACTCCTTTTCTTAATTGTGTCTTCTGCTGAACAGATGTCTTTATTTTGATCAACCCTATCGATTTTTTTAGTTATTACTTTTCATATCTTCTCTAAGAAAAATTTGCCTACTCTTAGTCATAAAGATATTTTTCTATGTTTTAAAAGAACTTCATAGTTTGGGCTTTGGTTTAGATCTGTGATCCACAGTGAATTAACGTACAGTGTGAGTTAGGAAGTGAAGATCATTTCCCCATATGGATATCTAGGCATCTCAGCAACATTTATATATTATTTTTCCTTAGCAATTTTTAAACTTTTTAAAAAAAAATTAGTGTACAAGCCAGGTATGGTTTTTACATCCTTAATCCCAGCACTCAGAAGGCAGAGGCAGAAGGATCTCTGTGAGTTCAAAGCCAGCCAGGGCTACATAGTGAGACTCTGAGTTAAAAAAAAAAATCAACATATTGTTATGGCATTTCCAAAACAAAACACCACGCATTGTAGTGGATTCCTCCCCATCTTCTTCACCCCTCCGCTCCCTCCACCCCACCTTCGACCTCCCCGAGTCTCTATTCCTCTTTCATGTCCCGTGTGTCCTGCTCAACCTTCACTCTTCATCGTCACCTATTTTTACCTACTTTTTTTCTCTAGCAGTTTCGGAGTTTCAAGTCTTATATTACAGTCTTCGCTCTGTCTGGCGTTGATTTTGCTCAGGGTGAGGGATAAGGATCTAGCTTTGGTCTTTGACCTGGAGAGATCCAGGTTTCTTATCACCACTTGTTGAAGATGCTGTCTTTTTTCCAAAGTGTGTTTTTGGCACCTTTGTAAAAAATTAGGTGGCTATGGCTGTGGCTGTATGTGCTTATTATAGATTTTTTTTTTTAATTCTAGACCATTGANCTGGGTGTCTGTTTTGTGCCAGTACTCCGTCATTTTCATTATTATGTATCTGTAGTACCAGGTTTGGTGATGCCTTCAGCATATTCTCTTTGCTCAGGATCGCTTTGGCTATGGGCAGGGGGCAGGACCCTTTTGTGCGTTCATATGAGTTTGTACTGGCTACTTCTATGTCAACTTGACACAAGCTAGAGTTGTCTGANAGGAGGGAGCCTTAATTAAGAAAATGCCTCCATAAGATCAGGCTGTAGGCAAGCTTCTGGGGCACTTTCTTAATTAGTGATTTACATGGNAGGGCCCAGCCCATTATAGGAGGGACCACNCCTGCACNGGTGGTCCTGGGTTCTATAAGAAGACAGGCTGAGCAAGCCATGTAGAGCAAGCAAGTCAACAGCATTCCTCCACAGCCTCTGCCTTGGTCATGATGTTTCATTACAGCAATAGTAACCCTCACTAAGATAGTTTTAACAAAGACTTTTCTATTTCTAAAAAAAAGTTACTTTTTTTAACCCTTATAAACTTATTGTTTAAAAACACGCAAATAAAATAAAATCATGCACCAAATTCACCAGACCCAATATATATCACACTAAACTTCTATAGAGTTAGAAGAGACATTCTGAAGCTGTGAGATTAACATTGGATTTTACATTTTTNTTTGGAATTTTGATGGGGATTGCATTACTAATTTGTTAATATAGTCATCTTAGCAATGTTGATACTTCCATTGTATGACCATGGTGATCTGTGCATCTTATAGTGTCCTCTTTCTAAGCGTTTCCTTCTTCCAGTGTTTTACAATTTTCCTTGTTAAGGTGTTTTGCTTCCTTGGTTAGGTTTCCTCTATGGTATTTTTTTAGGTCATTGGAAACAGAATTGTTCCCCTAATTTCTTTCTCAGTCTGTTTTTCATGGGCATGTAGGGCAGCCACTGGTTTTGTGTGTTAATTTTGTGTCCTGCCATTTTTACTGAATGTGTTTATCAGCTCTAAGGGTTTCCTAGTGGGGAGTTGGGGGTATTTATTTATTTATTTATTTATTTATTTATTTATTTATGACATTTATTTATTTTGGGTGTACATATATGGGCACCCATGTGCCACCACAGGCATGTGGATGTCAGAGGATAACTTGCAAGAGCCAGTTCTCACCTTCCACCATGTGGGCCCCAGGGACTGAACTCAGGTCATCAAGCTTGGCAGCAGGTGGCTTTATTCATTGAGCCATCTTGATGGTCCACACAATAGGGTCTCTTATGTATATAATTATATCATCTGCAAATAAAGATGCTTTGATCCTGCCTTTTCTATTTGTATCACTTTAGTTTCCGTCTCTTATTTTGTTGCTGTAATAGAGACTTAAGTACTACATTGAGAAGTAATGGAGAGAGTGGACACATTTGTATTGGTCCTCACCTTAAGTGGAAATTTGAGAGCTATTTTTTCCCCACTTAGCATGATGTTGACTATAGGTTTGTCACATAGGGCTTTCATCGTGCTCTCTCCATTCCTAGTCTCTTCAAGGATATCCTCATGAATAGCTGTGGGGTTTTGTTAAAGACTCTTGCTGGATCTATTGACACGACTATGCCATTTCTCTCCTTGAGTCCATTTATGTGACGTATGATATTTATTTATTTGTGCCTGTTGAACTACCTTTGCACCTCTGGAATAAAGTCAACCTGATGTTTTTGGTGTGTCCTTGAATTCAGTTTGCAAGTATTTTATTCAGAATTTCTGTATCTGTGTTCATCAGGGAGCTTGATAAGTGATGTCCTTTTTTGCTGTGTCGTTATCTGCTTTTGATAACAGGGTAGTGCTGGCTTCATAAAATGAGTTTGAAAATGCTCTTTCTTTTTTATTTTAAGGAATAATCTGAGAAGCATTGGTTTTAGTTTCTTCTATAAAAGTCAGGAGAAAAAAAACAAAAACAGAAAGAAGGAAGGAAGGAAGTGAGGAAACAAAGAAAGGTCTTGAAGAATCTGCTTGTGACTCCATCTGATATTTTTCACTTGAGAGATTTTAAATTAATTACTGTTTCAATCTCATTGCTTGTTATAGATATGTTTAAATTACTTATCTCATTTTGATTTAATTTTTTTTGAGTCATAGGCATCAAGAAATTCATCCATTCCTTTCAGACTTCTCAAGTTTTAAATTATGTGCTTTTAGTTTTCTGAATCTCAGTGGTATCTATTATAATGACTCCCTTTTCATCTCTAGTTTTATGAATTTAGATTTTCTCTCTCAGTTAATTTGGCTAAAGATTCATGTTCAACGAGCAAACTATTCCACTGGCTCTTTATATTGTTTTATTTCTATTTCATTACTTTCCACTCTGATATTAATTATTTGTTTATATCCTACAGCTATTGTGTTTAATTTGTCCTTGTATTTCCCAGGCCCTNCANTGCANTATTTAGTTATTAATCTGAGACTGCTCTGATTTGTTCATGCAGGCACTTGTAGCCATGAACTTCTCTCAGCATTGTTTTCANTGTGTCTCATAGGCTTTGGTANGCTGTGTCTTCATTTTCACTCAAATCTGGACTCTTAAATTTTTCCTTCTTGATTTCTTCAGTAATNCAATCATTACTCAGTAGTGTGTTGTTTAAGCTCCCTGAGTTGTGGACTTTCTTTCTGTTGATTTCCAGGTTTACTCCATACTAGATAGAATACANGAAGTTCAGTTTTCCTGTACTGGTTGAGACTTCCTTTGTGACCTCCCATATGATCTATTTTAGAGAAAATGGGCTTTGAGAAGAATGTGTTCTCCGAAGTGTTTTGATGGAACTTCTATAGATGTCTGTTAAGTCCATTTGATCTGTGATGTCATTTAACTCTGATGTTCCTTTGNTTCTTTTTTGTCTATATGACTTGTCAACTGGTGAAACTGGGGTATTGAACTCATCCACTATTACTGCTTTATGGTTAATCTGTGGCATTATATCCAGCAGCATTTGTTGATGAAGTTGGGTGCATCTACTCAGATATATTCAGAATTATAGCGTTGTCTTGATTGACTGTCCACTTTGTTAGTATAAAATGGCCTTCTTTATCTTTTCTGACTAGTTTTGGTTGGAAGTCTATTTTGGCAGATATTAGAACTGTGACAACTACTTGTTTCCTAGGTCCATTTGCTTGGAACACCTTTGCCCATCCTCTCACCTTAAAGTAGTGACTATCTTTGATGGTGAGATGTGTTTCTTAGAGGCATTAACTACATGGATCCTGTTTTTGTTTGTTTTGTTTTTTAATCTAGTCTGCTAGCCAGTATCTTTTGGTTGGATAATTGAGACTATTAATATTTAAAGTTATTATTTAAAGGTTTGTTTTAATTTTTGTCATTCTGTTGATTTTGTAGCAGTTGGCCTTTTCCTAATCCTCATTTGCTTAACCACTGTTGTAGCACACCCTCTGCATAGCCTCTTAGAGGAGTTTATTCTTCTCTTTATTCCAAAGAATTCTTTCCAGTAGCCCCTACAGCATTGGCTTAGTGGTCATAAATTCTGATAGCTTGTGTTTATCATAGAATATTTTTCTTTCTCCATCAATGATGACAGACAGTTTTGCTGAGGACAGTAGTCTGGGCTGTCAGCTGTGGTCTTCCAGAACTTGAAAACATCTTTCCATACCTTTATGGATTTTAATGTTTCTGTTGAGAGATCAGTTGTTACTCTGTTGGACTTGCATTTATATGTGACTTTGTGTTTCTCTTTTGTAGAATTCAATACACTTTTTTTTTGTTCTTTATAGTTAGTGTTTTAATTATTTTACTGTGGGGATGGGGGTTCTTTTCTGGCACTATCTATTTGGTGTCCTCTATGCCACTTGTGCATTGATGAGCCTCTCCCCTTAGATTTGGGAAATTTTATACTATGAGTGTATTGAGAATATTTTCTGGGCTTTGGACATAGAATTCTTCTTCATCTATGTCAATATTTCACAGATTGGTTTTTTCCATGGTGTCTCAAAGACCTTGCCTATATAATTTAAAATTTTATCAATGTCCTTGACTGAATTTACTAATCCCTCTATCTTATCTTCAAAACCTGATATTTTATTTTCTTCATGATCAACTAAATTGGTGAAGCTTTCCAGAGGGCTTTAAAATTGACTTTTTGAACATTTTGGTTTTCTTTTCTGGCTGTTTAACTCCATTATTGTATCATGCAGTAATTTTCTTATTTCATTCATCTGTGTTCCCTCAGAATCCATTCATTAATGAACTAATCCAACATTTACTCACTTCTCTCTCATTGTTTGAAAAAATATTTATCATTATTCTTTTGAATTCTTTGCTTGGGATTTCTTCCAAGTTACTCTCCTTGAGGTCATTACTGAATAGGTCGATTTTGGAGGAGACATGTCTCTGCTTTTTATGTTGCTTGTGTTTTCATGTTGGGACTTATGCATCAGGAGTTAAATCACTGTTTGAAATTTATTTTAGAAATGAGGTCATGTTTCTTCTTTCAGCTTGAAGAGTTTCAGTGTTTGGGAGAAACCAGGTTATAGTGAAGTTAAAGTGTCATTTTCCTCTGTAAGATTGCTGTTTAAGACCCCAGGCTCTATCCTCAGTCCTTGCCTGAGAGTATAACAGTGTCTACAACATCAGTCACTATCTAGGGGCAGACTCGCCGTGAAAATAACACAATAGTCAGCTATACAACATCATCCCTAAGTGCAAAGGATTTTAGGGAGTAAAATTGTTAGTACATTGATAGGACTGTGTGAAAAAGAAAGAGAAGAAAGCCACGGTTAAGACATGGTTAGTGTTGGGAAGACAGAGAGAAAACTAGGGAGATATAAATAGAAGTGGAAACCGATTGGGGCGGAAGAGCATGGAGGTGAGGGAATTTGGGCTAAAGGTGGACTGAAGACAGAGGTGGAGGTCAGTTAAAAGATAATGTAGACCAGCCCCTTCTCTTAGGAGCTAAGGCACAGACTCTGAAAAGCAGCCCAGGCTAGGTTCTTTGGGAGAGAAAGGAAAGAGGAGACCGCTGAGCTGTCCTGCTAAATGACATTGAACATTAAACAAAGATGGGTAGAGGAGAGGGAGAGGAATGGTGAGATACAGGAATGCAGGCAGACTCGTCTGGACCCTCGTTCGGCCCACGGCTGGGAGGTGCTCTGAGATGGTCGTGTTCTCCCCTGGAATCTTCCTTTTGATGATAGGGTTATTCATGCTGTGCCCTGGCCATGCTTCGCCGGTGGAGTCTGAGATCTGGTCACATCTCTCACTTCCTTCGGGGCTCTATTCTGAATGCCTGCTCTCCTCCTGTGCTGCTCTTGCCCGTGTCCGGCGCACCACTTGGAGTCGCTGTGAAAGTTCCCAGGTATACTTTGGTTCCCGCCAAGTTTTCAGCTTGCTGGATGCTGTGCAGATGGATCTGCTGAAAGTTTCTTTTCCATGGTCTTTCGGTGTTGTGTTTATCAGATGAGAGCCTACCATTCCCGCCGCTTTGTCTGAGCCCGACAGTGGGATGCCGAGAGAGCCTTGGGTGGCTAAGTCAGCCAAGCAGCAGACTTTTTTGTTTGTTTTANTTTTTAAAGTTTGTTTGTTATTTTCTTACTTTATGTGTATGTGCACTCGAATGTGTGGAGATCAGAGGACAGCTTGCAGGGAGCCATTCTCTTCTTCCACCTTGTGGATCCAGAGATCAAATCCAGATTGTCAGGCTTGCTGGCAAGTGCCCTCGCCCACTGAGACATCTCACCTGCCCAGAAGTCTTTAGGAGTGGTGTCTTGCTTCTGTTCTGTCAGCCAGTTCCAAGCACCCCTGGCCATGGAAAGAGTTTCCTCAGTTCCCCAGCCTCCCCCGCGCGCCGCNCCCCTCCCCACGCTGCNCTGGGTGTGGCCTTTCACCAGCGGTTCGGAGTGTCTGCTTCTTTCAAGAGAGATGTTTTTCAGCTTTCCCAAGTTATTCTCTTGAGACTGGACACCCTGGACACCCACATCTGTCTTGAATCGCCGTAATTCTTTTTTTAGATTCTAAAAAACGGCTCCATGGTGAATAGTGCTTCCTGCTCATCCAGAAGACTCGAGTTCAGTTCCCAGCACCCACATTAGGTGACTGGCAACCTCCTGTGACTCCAGCTCCAGGGGATCTAGTACCTTCTTCTGGCTCCTTAAGGCACCTGCCAACACGTGGCATGCACGGGGGCATGTGCACCTGTGAAACACACATATTAATAATATAATAATAAAATGAAATAATACTTATCTGGCAGGGAGCTACTATGACTACAACCGTCTTTCTCCAGGTTGAGACTCATCTGGTGCACTCTGGTTGTGCTGACCCTGTGATTTCCTCAAAATCCGCACTCAACTGCATAATATGTAACAGTGGGGAACTGCACTGATGTCCCCCCCCCAAGAAATAATGAAAATTAAACCCTGCTATTCCAGCATCATTATGTTGCTGTGTTAAAACACCCAGATAACAAGAACCTGACAGGATAAAGAGTCTGTTTTAGCTCACAATTCCAGGTTACAGTCCATTATTTCAGGGAACTTGAGGTGGCAGGAATTTGAAGCAACTAGTAACATCACATCCACAGTCAAGAGAAAGAGAAATGAATGCACAAACACGTAGTATCTCCGCTCTCAGACAGTCCAGAACCCCGAACCAGGGAAGGGCGCTGCCCACTGAAGACTGGATCTTCTCATGTCAATCAAGACAGTCCTTTCCAGACAATCTCTCACTGAGACTCTTCCCAATTCATCTGAGGCTGTGTCAAGTTAACAGTTAAAACATAACATTCACACCTACAAATCAAACAAATGGAGTAATGAATTATTATTGGGAAGACAAACATGGCTTGATCAAGAGACAGAAGTAGAGTTATACCACCCAGGAGCCCTGTGTCCCATGCTAACCTCAACTCCTTCCTTCTACAATAATTGTTCTGCCTTTGCAGTAGTCAACTCTTGGAAATTTTAATATTTTAATCTCTCAGTGAACATCTACAAATACAGTGGTTTGGTTTTACATTTGATTTTTATTACAATTACATTTTTAATAAAATAATTTATTTTACCAAGATAAACACAACTTAATGATGATGTATTATCTATAAAAATTACACATATATGTGTAATCTTTTTGAAATCTTACTGAATTTGATATGGTTATTTTAAGGTTTTTGTGGCAGGTTCAGGTCTGTCCTGCCTCTTCTATTAACTCTACCTTCTGTCTTGAATTTGGTTTATTTCTTCCTTAAGTGATTGATATAATTGACCACATCTGGGCATGGTGGCACATTGCTGTAATCATGGGTCTTAGAAGGCTAAAGAAGAGGATCACAAGTCCAAGGCCAGCCTGGACTACAGAGTAGGCTCTTGCTAATAATAGTAATTATGCTAATAACACACTAGAAAAAACGATCTAGGCCTGCAGCTTTCTTTGTGGCTTTGTTCTAATAATAAATTCAGCTAGTTTAATAGGTATAGAGTTGTTCAAATTTTCCATTTCCTCTTTTAGTGGTTTTTATAAACTGTATTTTTCCAGAGAACTTATGCATGTCACTTATCTATCTACCTCTTTCTATTGCTGCCTGAGTCATGCTGAGGATTTATCAGCTTTGTTCTCTTTTATAACGCCTGTCAGATTTGTTAATATTTCCTATTGGCCCTTTTCCACTTCGCTATGTTAGCTTATAGTTTCTATTACAATTTCCTTCGTCCCCACATTAGATTTACTTTGTTCTTTTTCTAGCTTGTTAAGGTGAGAAGTTGTAAATTCTAGCATATATTTAAAACTTTAACACACTTTTTAACTTTTGGAGAATTTCATAGCTGAGCACAATGCATTTGCATCATACCTACTCCTCCCTCACCACCCTCCAAGTTCTGTGCTCCCCTCCTGAGTTCACAACCCTCTTTTCTTGATATATGTTACCACTGGTTAAACATCTAGAACATGAAAGTGGAAAAGAAAAAACCCCCAGAAATAAAAATAAATACACATTCTATTTGTCTGAAATTTCTAGAGAAAACAAAACTTTCTAGAAATTACTGAGGAGTTCCCTGGGGTTGGAGTGTGGACTGACTCTAAGAGGATGGGAGGCAACCTTTGGAAGTGATGTAAATGTTCTACGCTTGGAGGGGAATTGTATATTCCAGAACACCTCGGGCCACACAGTAAGATTCTGTCTAAATCAAAATAAAATAAGAAGTGAGTTTTTCTCGCAGTGTGTTTCCAATTGTACAGCAGAACAAAAAAGCCCCAAACTGACCCACACATCCTAACTAGTTTTCACTGATGAAGAGAGAAGCATATTTTTCACCAAGTTTTTATTGCTTTCTTTTGGCATACAAACAATGTTTGGTTTTCACAATCTTTTTCTTGATTCTAGGTCACTTAGTACAATCACTGTCTTTAGTCTAAAGAGTTGATGGTCCAGCTTCAGGCATTCAAGAACTCAGTCCAAACTGATCTGTAGGACCAGTGAGCAAGTCTATGCTTAATAAGTGGTCATTCTCAGCAGAGCCCTGCTGCACAGAACCAGGAAATAACCCACTTCCCTCACTATCGATGAATGAGGCATTTCCAACCCACCAGGTTCCTTACAGCAACCTTCACATCCTTGTTTCTGAGGCTGTAGATGATGGGGTTCAGCATGGGGGTCAACACTCCGTAAAATAAGGAGATGAGTTTGTCTGAAACATCCTGTTTGTCTGTCCCCAGTGGGTCCTTGGACTTGGGCTTCCCGTACATGAAGAGGATGGTCCCATAGAAGACAATCACCACAGTGAGGTGGGCAGAGCAGGTGGAGAAGGCCTTCCTCCTCCCCTCAGCAGAGGGGATCCTCAGGATGGTGGTGAGTATGAAGGTGTAGGAGACAAAGATGAACAGAACTGGGACCCCCAGGAAGATCACATTGGCCACCCCCATGCTGATGACATTGATGGAGATGTCAGCACAGGCCAGTTTCAGGACAGCCAGGATCTCNCAGNTGAANTGATTAATGACATTNTCCCCACAGAAAGGCAANTGTACTGCCAGGGAGATCTGCACCAAAGAGTTGACACCACCAGCCACCCAGGAGCTGATGGCCATGGGCACATAGGCAGCCTTGCTCATGACCACAGGGTACCTAAGGGGGTTGCAGATGGCCACATAACGATCAAACGCCATCATGCCCAGGAGCACACACTCTGTGGCTCCCATGGCAAAGGAGAGAAACATCTGCACTGCACAGCCTGAGAAGGAGATGGTCTTCCTGGGAGTGAGGAAACCATCCAGGACCAGGGGGACCGAGGAGGTGGTGTAGCAGATGTCCAGGAAGGAAAGGTTCCCCAGGAAGAAGTACATGGGNGTGTGCAGGTGGGTGTCGAGGATGGTGACCAGGATGAGGACCCCATTGCCCAGCAGGATCACCAGGTACATGAGCAGGATGAGCAGGAAGAAGGTTTTCTCCAGTGTTGGGTGATCTGACAACCCCAGCAAGACAAATTCAGCTACCATGGATTGATTGGTCACTTCCATTTCTCATGCTTTCTTTCCCTGTCATGAAAACAGAAGACAACAAGCACTTATGGGAACCAGTATATGGGCATGCTTCTAGAATGTATAATTAGAGTTACCCTTTAGATGCCAGCTTGTAAAATCTGTGGTGAAGGGATAAAATTCACTCCCAGGTTGCCCTAGAGGTCAGAATGCATTGGTTCAAGCAGGAAAAAGCCTCTGATAGAAGCTTAACCAACCATGATCCATGGAAAATCATGATATAGGCAGGCCAGTGGAGCAGGCATGCCTGCAGGGAGGGATGCATCGCTTTATGCATGCAGGGCTACATGACAACCACAAAGAGGAACCTTTAGAATGCTATATGGTTCCAGAAGAGGGGAGGGACATGGACTCCTCTGGCTTGGTCCCAGAACCATTCCTCCACTCTCCTAGGCTGCTGTCACTCTTGGTAATGTTAGCTATTGGCATCATCTCTCTCTCTTCTAGCTTAATTCTATACCCTAACAATAATATTATGATAATAATTTAGCTCCATAGAGAGAAATACGGTGGGTGGAGGCCAGGCAGATTAGAGTCTAGCCAGAATTCCATTGTTGCATGGTGCCTGGCTTGTCCCTTGTTTCTTGTGAGCTTCATGGATGCTGCCCCTGTCTTGTGGGCTGCCAGACATGGTGGCCCTTACAGAAGCACAGCCGTATCCCCTCTCCCGTGGCTCAACAGTTGGCGTAGTGTGCTCTACACCCCAAAGGACAAGTGTCTTGAGCCTTCTTGTATACCCTTTGTGACTGGACTGTGCTTTGGAGCAGCTGTCAAATCCCAGCTCCTCACGCAGGCCCTTCTGCACCTGACTTGACATTAAAGCCACTGCAGTGCCATCGGAACACATTCTGCCAAGGAAGGAAGACAATTCCACCCAGGCTTACAGAGGTCTTTTTCGAGGAGGGAACCAGGTGCTGCAGGGAGGAACTGCAGACCCGGATGTGAGAGAAAAGCTTAAGCCTTGGCTTCTCAAGTTAAAGATGAGGAGACTGGGGCCAGAGCGATGGTCCAGTGGGGAAAGGAACTTGTCGCCAAGCCTAGCAATCTGATGTAGAGGGTAGCTGTTCTGTCTCTGACCTTGAAGCACTGCCCCTAGAGATGCAGCAGGTAACTGCTCCACCTGCCTATGACCTTGAAGTACATGTCCCTGGGGCGTAGCCTTGTGGATCCTTAAGACCTGAGATGCATGTAGGCAGCTCTCTTCTCTTGCTTGTGGTTTTTGGAGCCTGGACTGAGTCAGGCAACCCGAACAGCATTCCAGAACCTGCGACTGTTCTGTTATGTACAGTGAGTTTTTCCCCTAATAAATTCCTTTACCCATTAAACAGATTCCGTGGATTTCTCATTTTAACCCCAGTTCCATTCTTAGGACCCATAAGATGGAAAGGGAGAATTAACTCCTTCAAGTTGATCTCTGACCTCTGCATGAGCACTGTGACATATGTGTGTACATGTCACATACAAATAAATAAATGTTTTAAAACAATGAGGAACCTGATGCTCTGAGAACCACAGGGCTGGGTTAGAGCCAGGTGGTTGTCCAGTCTCCCATAGACACAATCTCATCATGTATGTCCTCATCTCCCATTTGTACCAGAACGTGTCTACTGAGGACAAAAGGGTCCAGTTATGAAGCTTTGGTCATTCTCACTCTCCCTAGAACATTCACAGACAATAGATGTATGGCACCTTCCTCTAAGACAGTGGTTATCAACTTGTGGGTCGAGACCCCTATGGGGGGGTTAACGACTGTCTCACAGGGGTCACATATCAGATTTCCTGCATATCAAATATTTACATTACAATTCATAACGGCAGCAAAATTACAGTTATGAAGTAGCAACAAAAATAATTTTATGGTCACTACAATATGAGGAACTGTATTAAAGGGCTGCAGCACCAGAAAGCCTGAGGACCACTGCTCTAAGAAATCTGCCTTGTAGCCAGGCTTGAGTGGGATGAGGGGGCCCTTGCTTCCCTCACTGTGTCTTTGACTGTTACCCTGGTGCTAAGGAATTGGGTGAGAGAAACCAAACCCAGGTTGAAGCTATTCTTATGCAGTTATCCGAGAAGCTGAGCTGTAGGCATTGGGAGTAATGAAGAAAAAGAGATCTGGATTTAGAGATGTTAGGAGTAATGAAGAAAAAGAGATCTGGATTTAGAGATGTTAGCACTGTGCAAAGGAATGGGAGCTGTGGCAGGGACAGCTCTATATAGAGGAGATGGAAGCCATGGCAGGGATGCTGTCAAGTAATTTCTCTTCCTCAACTGTACGAGTCTTCCAGGAAAAAAACTAACCAGAACTAAACCCATTTCCCATTGCTTTGAGCACCTGATATGTAGCTCACATCTCTCACTCTTCCATCAAGCAGCCTTGATAATTAGAAGGTGTGCCTTACATTAAACAAACTTTCTTCTTCTATCGTTGCCCCTCCACATATGTCCCCTCAGTCTGCCCTATCCCTGCACCAGCCAGGACTCCCTGAACACGCCTGCTTCTTGTCCTCTATAAAGAACCAGAGAGGTGTGGAAGCCAGAACCAAGTTCTGACCTTGGATTCCATCTGTCCTTCGAGTCCCAACTTTGCTCCTCCTCTTACCTACCTGAAGAAGGTCTGGCCACAGAGAGAACCCTGCCTGTGTCCACTGGGCAGACAAGTCCATGGTGGGGATGGGAGCTCACCCAGCAGAAGGTGTCCTGGTGAGGAGGAGGCTGGAAGCTGTCTGGGCTAGGAAAAGGATGGTTTCAACTACTTCTATTGTGCTTGCCTGCCACAGCCTTGTCTGTTGGCCTGGAACACACAGCAATTCTGTTTCACTGTCTCGAGAGATAGTCTGTAAGAGGGCACAGCAAAGGGGAGGAAATACACAGTTGTCTGTAGCTGGAGGGGCTCGATTTGCTCCCTACTCTAGCTGTCCTTCCCCATTCCCAGGGAAAAAATAAGATAAAAGACAACTGGAGGTGCCACTTGCCAGCTGCTGCTGGAGTTGTGCCCAGCCTGCGTGTTCTGTGCTTTCTGCCCTCTGCCCTTTACCTGGTTCTCCAGAGGGCTTATCAAGGATCCTGGGAAAGTTTAGAGTTCTTGTTGTTTGAGAGCCAGTCTTAATCCCAGAGGCAATTTAAAGTTTGCTGGAAGGGCTCCCAGGAGTTTCAGGCCTGTGTTCCATAAATCCAACCAGACAATAGCAGACAGGCCTATATGAATCTGAATTCTCACTGTGAAGGAATGTTCCTGCCCTGTGCCCTGTGCTTGCTGGCCTTCCTGGGAATGGGGGAATAACACAGACTTTGCTGTGCTTTGACCACGAGAGGATGATGGTTCCCCATAGCTGAGACAGGCACACTGGTCATCCAACGCTCCCAAGCAGCTGTTTAAGGTAGCATTAGAGACTGAGGGTTGTTTTGTCCCAATGTCCTCATGTAGCCTCCTACTTGGGGCAGGCCCTGGGGTAGTATTAAGGATTTGGGGGTAAAAAAAAAAGCCCTTCCCACAGTCAAGGAATATGTGAGTAAGGGCACAGGAAAGGCTTGAATTCACTGATGGACACTACCATCAGCAATTGTCGTCACCTCTGGAGAACTGTAGAAGTGTTTTAATAGCCCCCTCCCCATTTAACTAACTTTACCCATCTCCTCCACAACATGGTGGCCCACCATCCACGTCAGGTTGCTGGCTGGGCAGTGCATATGTTCCTCCTAGCTGTGAGCAGCACATAGAGGCCTCCTCAAGCCAACAGACAATCCTGAAGTTACCTCAGTTTAACTTAAACCATGCAAACTGGAGCTGGGGAAATGGTTTAGTCTATAATGTTCTTGTCTTACAAGCCACGGGACCTGGATTAAATCCTCAGAACCCATGTAGAAAAACCTGGCATGGTTGCCCACACTTGAACTCTCAGTACTGGGGAGTCAGAGACAGGCAGATCTATGGGGCTTGCTGCCCAACCAACCTAGCCTACGTGGCATACTCCACGTAAATGAGAGAGCCTGTCTCAAAGTAAGGTGGCCAGTGTTCCTCAGGAGTGGCACCAGAGGATGTTCTCCAGCCTCCATGTGCATGTGCACTCCCACACACACCTGTCTACCCCTCATCACAAGCATGCACACACACACACACACACATACAAAATTTTAATTAAATAAATAAATTACACAGCCTGAGCTTAAAAGAGGGTAAAACAGGTTAGTTTCATAAAAAAGAAAGTTGAGTGGTTTGAATGAATCCGTTAAAGGTAAATTATTAAAATGAATTGCTGTCATCACATGTTAGGAAGTTATACCAGATGCCTGTCTAAAATTAGACGAGGTCTTCACTCTGATGCATTCTTACGGTGGCTCAGTGGTTAAGAGCACTTGCTGCTCTTATAGAAGATCTTGTTGCAATTCCAGGACCTACATGGCAGCTTACAATGGGCTATAACTACAGTCCTAAGGAATCAAATGCCATCCTCTGCCTGTGGGTGCCAGGCACCACATGATGCACAGACACACACGCAGGCAAAACACCTGTACACATAAAAAAAGAAAAAGCATAAAAAAGCATCCCTAGTTCCAGAGGATCCAACACCCTCTTTTGGCCTCTGAGGGCACCTAGATGCACATGGTACATACACATTCATATATATATATATATGTATGTATATATATAAATTAAAATTTTTTTAAAGTAAAATTTAAAACTGTAGATAGTATGCTTTGGAATGGGTTATTTAAGAGTCCAACACTTACTACACATTGGCGAGGAAAGGCTCTCTATATAAAAACATCAGCAATTAAGTCTATCATAGGACTTTTGTTTGTTTGCTTGTCTGCTTGCTTTTTGAGACTTGGTTTCTTGTAGTCCAGGCTGTCTCCAAACTTGCTATGTAGCCAAGGATGACCCTGAAGTCCCAATCCTCCTGCATTGGCCTTCCAAACACTGGGATCACAGGTGTGTGCCACACTCAGTACAGGCATCAGTCTCAGTTTGACACCATCAGGGGCTGTGTGCGCCAAATCTTCATCTTCAGAGCCCTTCACATTATCCCAAGATTTCTTTCTTTCCTTCCGTTTCTTTTGTTACTGATTTTCTTATTGTGCATGTATTGGTCCTTCCATAGTTGCCTCGTAGTTCTTGGATGTTCTTTCTTTTGTTGCTTTTCCCCATCTGCTCAATTTTTGCTTCTCCATTTGGAAGTTTCTGGGGACATTGCCTAGGCTCAGCCATCCTCTCCTCAGCTATATCCAGGCTGCTCCGGAGCTCTTTGGGCACTTCATCTCTGCCACAGTGTTTTTGAACTCCAGCACTTTCTTTTGAGTGTTAAGAATTTCTGCCTCTCTGCTTAGATTACCCATCTGTCTTTGCTTCTTTCCAACTAAGTCCCTTGGCACACCTCTGGCTATCTTTGCCACAATGAAAGCAAATTCCATATGGAGGTTCTTTGATGCCCATCATCTTTTCTGAAGTAAATTGGTGCTGCCAGGAACTGACGTGTCTCACTGTCATAAAAAGTCTCAGGTTATTAAACCTTATTCTGTAGGTCTTCAAACTGTTTGAAAACCATCTATCTATCTAAATATATCTGTTTAACCTTGGCAACATACCTAATATGACTACAAGTTTGATTACTATAGATGACTAACTGTTAACCTGCATTTCTTAATTATACATTACATTTTAATTGAGCCACATTAGTACAATACCCCAACCAAGAGTAGAAACATACATTTAGTATAACAAAATAACTTTAAATTTGTGTAAATATACCAAAATCCATACCAATATAAAATATTTGAGGTTGATAGTTGTATTTTTGTCCTATATATCTATATTCCCTCCTAAATGAAGACAAATATCCATAACCTACCACATGACAAAAAACCACCCACCCCATCTCTTGGGAATGTGGATGTTGTGTTCTCTAGACTGCTTCCTGTTGTCTGAGGGTGACGGCATCTTTAGGGAATCTGAGAAAATTGAGATAATGGTAAAGTCCTGGGAAAACTAGCCATAATATTTGCTGTCCAGTCTCTGTGCAATGGGAAAGTGAAAGGTTTATCTGCAGTCCTGACTAGAATAGTCTGTGAGGCTGGACCATCTCAGCCAGCAGTCTTGAAGCTGTTCTGGATGCAAAACTCTGAGGAAACTGCAACAGAGGCACTCTGAGAGGCCAAATCACCTGGGCCATTCCTTGCTCTGAAAACTTACAAACTTTCAAAGGTAACATACCTATCTATATTAACACAAGTATGGACTGTGCATTGTACACAAGCCAACCAAAGATGATTTTTGTGTGTGTGTGTGTTTGAGCAGGTAAAATATACATCACTTGTCTTGTAGATTTTCTTAGTTTATTTCTTTATGTCTGTAGCCAGGATTTTTTCAGGGGGTTTTCCTCAATCAAACCTGATCTCTATCAACCTTGAATGAATCCGCAGCCTTTTGTTTCCTGTGGAAACGAAAGCATAACCTCCTCCCCAAGGCAATACATTTTCTGACTTCCATTTTAAAGTTAAGGCATTCCTAAAGTATCTAGGCTGGTTTAATTCAGCAGTCCCTCTTACAATCCCATGTCTCTCAGCAGCTGTCATTCCTTCATCAGCATTCAAAAAATTCAACAACATACAGGATCCAGACTCCCTGTGTATTTCCCATCTCTACATACTTATTCTTTTTTATTGTTTATAAACTATTTACTTTTTTCTATGACTGTCCATACCCATTTTCTTTAAGCTTATGCACAATTTTAAGCACATTGTAACCTGTTTAGAGTTTTTTTTCCCATCTGTATATGTCTTTACTGCATATCTCTAGCCTTTTCTGTCTGCATGAGCAAAATCTTAAACTGCTAAGCTACTGCTGGGTCCTTTCCAGGTGGCTTTGGCAGTGGCTCCATCCCCTCCTCAGGCCTGTGAGAGCCAAGCCTTAAGCTCTGGGGGGATAGGGGAGCAGGCAGACTTTTTACTTAACTTGGTGTTTCTACTTAGTGTAAAAAAGGCTGTTTAAGTGCTCTGCTGTATGGCAGAGCCTCTTAAAGGAGCTGTGTCTGTTTTTTCCCCCTCAGTTTTCTCAGGCCCTATGTGGAAATACGGGCCCCACATTGGAACACCAAATGTACCAGGCTTTTTCTTTTAGGGCCACCAACCAGCTCCCAAATCATGACATGGAGACTTATTATTAATTGTGAATGCTCAGCCTTAGCTTATGCTTGTTTCTGGCTGTCTTTTATAATTTAATCTGTTTCTCTTTGTTTTGCCTTGGTGTTTTTTACCTTTCTTTCTGTATCTTTGTACTTTCTGTATTTCTGTACTCTGTGTCTGCTGGCTGGTGGCTGCCTGGCTGGTCCCAGGCATCTCTCTCTCTTTTTCTCCTTCATTCTCTCCTCTCTTCTTCCTCTCTTTCTTCTCTCTTGAGCCTAGACCTCCTCCTACTTAGTCTCTCGGCCTGCCAGGACCACCTATCCCGCTCCTGCCTAGCTATTGGCCATTCAGCTTTTTACTAAACCAAACAGGTGCCTTAGGCATGCAAGATGAAACAAATGCAACACATCTTTACATAATTAAACAAATGCAGCACAAACAAATGTAACACGCCTTTACACAGTTAAAATAATATCCCACAACAATCTTCCTTGCTGATGACAGTATAAAAACCTACCTAAAGAGACTGTGTGGTGATTATATTATGTCCCCCAAAATATTGTGTACCCTAATAAAACTTATTTGGGGTCAGAGAACAGAACAGCCACTAGATTAAACATAGAGGTTAGGCAGTGGTAGCACATGCCTTTAATCCTAGCATTCCCGAGGCAGAGATCCATCCAGATCTCTGTGAGTTCAAGGCCACACTGGAAACAGCCAGGCATGGTGGCACACACCTTTAATTCCAGCACCTGAGATCTCATGTCTTTGCTTGAGAAAGACACACGCCTTTAATCCTAGAAAGTAGTGGCAGGAAGCAGAAAGGTATATAAGGTGTGGAAACCAGAGGCTAGGGGGCCTCTTAAGCTTTCAGGCTTTGAGCAGCAGTTGAGCTGAGATTCATTCGGGAGAGGACTCAGAAGCCTGCAGTCTGAGGAAACAAGATCAACTGAGGAGTTGGCAAGGTGAGGTTGGCTGTGGCTTGTTCTGTCTCTCTGATCATTCAGAATTTACCTCAATACCTGGCCTGGTGTTTTCAATTAATAAGACTGTTTAAGATTCGCTCTACAAGACTGCAGGGAGCTCCGTGGGCGTGGGCGAGGGTGCATGTTCTGTAAGGATGGGGACCTGAATTTGAATCCCCAGCACCCATATAAAAAGCCTAGTGTGGCTCTCTGGCCATAGATAGCCCCAGCAAAGGGTGGTAGAGACTGGTGGATCCTAAGCTCTCTCTGGCTGGTCAGCCTAGCCAAAGTAGAGAGTTTCCCAGTTAGGGGAATCCTGTCTTAAGATCCTAACCCAGAATGCAACAGAGAAAGACACTAGGTGTCTTTCTCTGGCCCCTAATTGTGCATACATGGATGTGCACCCGCACTCTCATGTGCTTGTGACACACACACACACACACACACACACACACACATTTGAAATCACTGATCACATGATTAACTCAATGTTTAGTTTTTTGAAGGAATGCCAAGCTACTTTCCAGGTGACTATATCATTTTTTTGTCCCTACTAGAAGGTTAGAAAGATTTCAGTCTCTTCACATTTTGTCACTGCTTGTCATTGGCATCTTGGTCCTGGTGTGAAGCCATGGGGTCAGGGTGTAGTGGTTTTCACAGTGCATTGGGTTTACATCTTCCTGATGAGTGGTTATGTTGAGCTACTTTTCCTATGCGTATTAGTCAGCTGGTTTTGAGTTTTGTTTGATTGTGTTGAGACAGAGTCTCAATATAGGACCATGGCTGGCCATGCCCCTGCCTCCTCCATGCTGGCCTCACAGGTGTGCACCACCATGCTCCTGCCTCCTCAGTGCTAGCCTCACAGGTGTGCACCACCATGCCCCTGCCTCCTCAGTGCTGGCCTCACAGGTGTACACCACCATGCCCCTGCCTCCTCAGTGCTGGCCTCACAGGTGTGCAACACCATGCCCCTGCCTCCTCAGTGCTGGCCTCACAGGTGTGCACCACCATGCCTTGATGTTGCAGGTGGGTGAGGGAGAACTTGGTTGTGGCTCCACAGATGGCTCACGGCTGAGTTCTCCGTAGTTCTTTATACTTGAACCAGACATGAGTACTGCATAAATCACATTGGATCCATTAAAAAAATGAGTTAGTTTTTATTGAAATATTTTTACTGAAGTTATATTTGAATTACATAAAACTATGTAAAAGTGGACAGTTTGGGGACATATAGCACATTCACAATGTGGTGCAAATCCCACCTGTATCCAGCTCTGAGACATTTTCATCTGCTCCAAACAAATGTCACATCCCCAAGCAGTGGCCCTTCCTCCTCATCCCTAGTCCCTGAGAACTATGGATTTGCATTCTGATTTTTGTCACATTCACTGAGATCCCACTGGACTGAAGCAAATCTCCCAACTGAGCCAATGTCAAATGTGAGGGCGATGCAGTCACACAATAGGATTCTGTGTGGAGGAAAGATTTGAGCCATTGCGACAAGTGACCACACATATGTGTAGAATAAAGGCATGTTTTCTCTCTAGGACATGTGAGCATTTTGAAACAAGTACTGCTTTTAGCAAAGCCTACTTCCCCTTAAACTATGTGGTACAAAGGGGCAAAAACTTCCTAAATGGGTACCATTGCTTCAAAGTCCCCTTCTGGGCTTCAGTTGGCTGTGAATGGGAAACCATACTGGGCGGGGCGGGGGGAGACAATCACACACCTCCTCTGGGATTGGATAATATGGAACCTTCTGTATCCATGAGTTATAGCTATAAATAAGGCTGAAGTAATATTCAGTCCCTATTGCCAGCCTTATAGAAAATGACAATTTGAAATAAGAAATTGGCATGGAAGGCCTAAGATAAAGTATTAGATTGATAGATGAAAATGTCTCAGAGCTGGATACAGGTGGGATTTGCACCACATTGTGAATGTGCTATATGAATAGGGACTGGCAGAATGGATCAGTGGTACCTGCTGCTAAGCCTGACAGCTGAGTTCAATCCCTGAGACCCATGTGGCAGAGAGAATCAACTCCTACAAGTTGTCCCCTGACCTCCACACATGCACCATGGCACCTATGATACACACACACACACACACACACACACACACACACTTGCAAGTACATGATGGATATATAAAATCTAAATAATGAATAAATAATACAGTCC
>LZPO01005771.1:996575-1003518 GCA_001675575.1 Neotoma lepida | reverse complement strand
GGGGAGGCGGGGAGGCGCGGAGGCGCGGAGGTGCGGAGGCAGAATAAGAGCTCTGAGCTGGAGCTTTGTCTCTGTCAAAGCAACCAGTAAGCACTTGTCTTAAAGGAAAGTAGCATGCTTTGCTAATAAAAATAGACCATGGCTCTCCAAAATCCCAGCACCTGAGTGATGGAGGTAGAAGGAACTATAGGGGAGTTTGAGGCCAGTCTGGGTTACACGAAACTCTCCCTACCTTTTTAAAAATTAAAACAATAAGGTTGGAGAGATAGCTCAGTGGTTAAGAGCAAGTCCTGACTATCCTAGCATCCAAGTCAGGTGACTCACAACCTCACAACAGCCTGTAACTCCAGCTCCAGAGCATCAGCTGCTCTCTTGTGGCCTCTGGTTTCCCTGGGCACCTGCACTCACTCACACACAAACAATTTAAAAAATAAATTAAATTAAAAAAAAACTGGTACTAATAATTCCTTGGTGAGGAGAAGGAAGGTGGCATCAGAGTTTTTCAAGAATTTTTGTCACCTTAAGAACATAAGCACCATTGCCCATGATGCCCCAGGAGAGGTGCACAGAGCTCTCACAACAGTGTGTGGATTCAGCTTGACCAGGGTTTTACCATTTCTCTAAAGGCTGAGGAAATGAAGCCCTGAAGTCCTCTGACTGGGGACCCTCAGCCCACAGACCACTCAGGCTCAAGCCAGAGACAGCTTTACTTTCTTGGAGGCAAATATTTCACCTATCTGAACCCTCTCTTAAGCCCAGTGTAATAAGGATGTCCTCACATGCAACATGTGTCTTCAAGCAAGGAGAAGGTAAGAAAGTGAGAAGACAGTGTTGGTCAAAGTCATCTGGGTGTCCTAAGAGTCCTTATATGTGAACACTTTTAAACTCAGAACTGAGGGAACAGAGGCAAGTGGACCTCCGTGTAAGATGGGCCAGCCAGGGCTGTATCACAAGACTCTGTCTTTTAAAAAAATTAAAAGGATTTAACTCAGTAAATGCTTTTTAGGGAGTGAATTTTTTCTTTAAGCAAAAGGAAGTCATGTGGTTTTCTCTCTGGGAGCCAGCACAGGCAATGGCTGCAAAGGGCACACACAGGTGACANGCACACTATTCACACACCTGTGCCGACATGGTTGTTTTGTGTCAAAGGCTGGCTTCCCNTGAAGCTGATTTTGATGGAGAGATTTTGATGCAGGATGTTTTCTGTGGGAGCTGTTGAAGGGAGCTGAGGACCTGTGCAGAGGGAANATGAACCTGCCACAGAGACGTGCTTGTGGCNTGGCTTTTAGAGGTAACCAGGAGGACTAAGGCTTCATATTACCACTGATGGGTTACGGGGTGTGGGCTGACCTGAGAAGAGCCTGTGGCACTGGGTGTGGTAGCTCTTCTTAGTGAGGGGCAATGCTGCAGAGATATCCACCCAATGTTGTCAGCCACTGACAGGCCCAGTGGCTGAGGCNACGAGCTCTTCATCTTNGCGCAGGAGTAGGGATCCAGACAACACACCGCAGCATCCATTCCACACTCTTTTATTTTTTTTAATATTTTGTATTTTATTATTTTTAGGGAAGACACACAGTTTCACTAGAAACGATGATTTTTCTCACACAGTAGAAAAAAGGCCTTTTAAAAAATCTGCTGTCACAGATGAACAGTCTACCCAGCAAGCGCTGGGCCAGTTCTGAGAGGAAGAAGCGGTGTGGTGGAAGTTACCCACAGGAAGTTCAGTGCAGAGGTCTCCACAGGTCTTGTTTAGTTCTGTGAGGGTCCAGGTCCTCTGACTAGGATGCAGGCTGGCTCACTCCCCAGGTGGCTGCATTTGCTGACAGAGCTCATCAAATTGCTGCAGCTCCAGCTCCTTCAAGACTGTTGAGAGCTTAGATCTCTGCTTGTTGTCTTTCCTTCAGCTCCTGCTGGGCATATTAGCCTTCTCACTCCNACGGCAGGTTCTTTAACTTTGGATTTTGCTTTCCAGCCAGGTCGATCCATGGCTTGGCTTCTGAATGCTTCTTGGTCAGCTCTGATCCGGCCTCGGGCTCCTGGCCTCCGCCAAGTCGCAGACCGACCCCGTCNCAGGGTTCACCGTAGCCTTCCTCTTCCGCGGGACCGGAGCACCCAGCCCCGNTGCCCTTGAACTGGGCAGACCGCGCCCCATTCCACACTCTTAACCAATGCTTCTCCAGGTTTAGCAGGCATATAAACTCCCAGGAGAATCTTGTTAAAATGAGGATTCCCAGTCAGTGAATCTGCTGTGGGCCGGGGCACTCCGTATGCCAGTGAACTCCCAGGTCAGTGTGTGGACCACACTGATTTGCTCTAAGACAACTTGTCCCTCAAGTGAGAGCCATCAGAACATGTGCGTCATAGGCTATGTCCCTCCTTCACTGGGTAAGGCATCTGTGACTTGCCAGATCCCTTACAGCAGTCTTAACATCCTTGTTCCTCAGGCTGTAGATGATGGGGTTCAGCATGGGGGTCAGAAGACCATAGAAGAGGGAGATGAGCTTGTCTGCCAGGTCCTGCTTGTCTGCCCCCAGCGGATCCTTGGACTTGGGCTTCCCGTACATGAAGAGGATGGTCCCATAAAAGATGATCACCACAGTGAGGTGGGCAGAGCAGGTGGAGAAGGCCTTCCTCCTCCCCTCAGCAGAGGGGATCCTCAGGATGGTGGTGAGTATGAAGATGTAGGAGACAAAGATGAACAGAACTGGGACCCCCAGGAAGATNACATTGGCCACCCCCATGCTGATGACATTGATGGAGATGTCAGCACAGGCCAGTTTCAGGACAGCCAGGATCTCACAGATGAAATGATTAATGACATTGTCCCCACAGAAAGGCAACTGTACTGCCAGGGAGATCTGCACCAAGGAGTTGGCACCACCAGCCACCCAGGAGCTGATGGCCATGGGCACATAGGCAGCCTTGCTCATGACCACAGGGTACCTAAGGGGGTTGCAGATGGCCACATAACGNTCAAACGCCATCATGCCCAGGAGCACACACTCTGTGGCTCCCATGGCAAAGGAGAGAAACATCTGCACTGCACAGNCTGAGAAGGAGATGGTCTTCCTGGGAGTGAGGAAACCATCCAGGACCAGGGGGACCGAGGAGGTGGTGTAGCAGATGTCCAGGAAGGAGAGGTTCCCCAGGAAGAAGTACATGGGCGTGTGCAGGTGGGTGTCGAGGATGGTGACCAGGATGAGGACCCCGTTGCCCAGCAGGATCACCAGGTACATTGACAGGATGAGCACAAAGAAGGTTTTCTCCAATGTTGGGTGGGCAGAGAGACCCAGCAGGACAAATTCTGTCACAGTAGACTGGTTGGATACTTCCATTTCAAACTCTGCCTTTCATCCCGAGGAATACTGAAGGCAGGAAATGCATGCTCATTATTTTACTTGCTAGACTTAACACACAATGTCTTTAATTGGGTCCAGAAACTGGCCTCCGAGGTAGGTATGGTGGTGTAGACCTTTAATCCCAGCACTCAGGAGTCTGAGGTAGGACTGCAAGTTTGAAGCCAGCCCAGACTACATAGTGAGGGCTTGTCCCTACCGAAACAAAAACTTACCTCTTGAGATTCAACTGTAAAACCAAGTTATCTAAAAGCCAATCTGTGTGGCAGACCTGGAAAAAAAGAATTAAATTTAATTGTGTAAATGACATATATTACTACAGCTAAAGTCATGTCATATGTTGATGTATGGTGTTTCCTGCACTTTACAGGAAAGCAGGACCCTTTGAGTAATTCTATGTGCCATGTAGTTGGAGGCCTTGGACTATCACAGCTCAGTGACCCTGGCCATTACATAGCTAATTGCCTATTCTTCTGAACCTGGGTCTTTATTACCCACCAAGTTTAATTATAATTTTAATTCCTACATGGAGAATGTACTTGTTAAAAACATAAAGTTTCCTACCTTCTTAATGGTTTTATTTCTTTGTGTGTGTGTGTGTGTGTGTGTGTGTGTGTGTGCATGTGTGGGTGCCTGTGTATGTATACCATGTGCCACAGAGGCCAGAAGAGAGCATTGGATCTATTGGAACTGGAGTTACAGGCAGTTGTGAGCTTCGTGATATGGCTGCNGGGAACCAAACCCAGGTCCTCCTGGAAAGCAATATGCACTCCTAACCATTGAGCCTTCTCTCCAGCTCATGGCTTTACCTCTTAGTCAGTGTTTGGCTTCTNCTTCAGTCTCTCGTGAGTTTAATTACTTTATCTGACCATGACTATCTTTTATGCATTTGTGAGTTTCTGGAACTTCTAATACAGAGTCCCCACCCTCGTCCCCAGAAACGCAGTCTGGAGAGAAAGAGTCTCCTGTTTCCCCCATGACCATGCCTACCTGTGTCTTGGCTGCTCTGAAATGTGGCTGGAGATATAGAATCTTACCTGATTGTTGGGGCCTTCTCAAAATTNANATTTCCAGCTTTAGAAGGCTGGGGCCTTGAGTCACACCCACATCAAAGTGGAGAGAAAAAACTCAAGAAGGCCTTCCCACAGCATTTTGTAGACACATCCATGTGCAAATCTGTTCTGCCTCTGGGAGCCAGCACCTGTGCCACAGATGGTCATATCTCTGNTTCCAGAGAGGTTCAGAACATCAAATGTCCTAAGACCCTGCACAGGACAAAGTGACCTGTAAGCTGGCTGCCTGGGGCTGCCTAGTACTGGTTATATGCACTGATTTCAAGCATGGTACATGCCTNTAAACAGCACTTGAGAGGGGGAGGCTGGAAGATAGTTACAAGTTCAAAGCCAGCCTGATCAACATAGAGGGTTCCAGGCCAGGCAAGGCTAGTAAGACCCTGTCTCAGAAAGGCTAGCCAACTAATTAAATAAATAAATACATTTCTAAAAACTGGTGTTAATGTGGTACAATCGTACAGTAGAATTTTATTCAGTCACAAAGAAAAATGAAATTTTCAGGAAAATTGATGAGTGGACAAACATTATTTTAAGCATGGTAGCCTAGGCTTAGAGGTAAATGCCATTTTTCTCTCTCATATTCGAATACTGGCCTCTGATTGTTAAATATTCATGTCCAGCTGAGAGCAAGCATGGGCAGGGCCAGGGAGCCAGAAAGGGGTCCATGCAACTTTCTGGGGGGTGCTTTAAAAGGGAAGAGGCCTGGGGATAATGACAGAACAAGGTGGAAGTGGGGAGGGGGTAAGGGTGCAGCGTGGGAAAGGACGGNAGGGAGATGAGTGGAAATGGGGGCAGGCCACTGAAATGAAATGTGTATTTAAAGACCCACATGGGAATCTATTACTTTATAGCTAATTTTAAAAACGAATAAGAAATTAGAATAAAACTGAAAAACTTAAAAACAAAACAAAAAAAACCCCACCTGATTGCAGGAGGGTGTGGTGGCACAAGTCTATAATTCTAGAGGATTGAGCAGGCAGAAGGATCATGAGTTCAAGGCCAGTCTGGTCTACAGAGCGAGTTCCAAGACAGACAGGGATGCACGGAGAAATGTTGTCTAAAAAACAACAACAAAACAAACAAACAACCCCACACACTGACAGACACCAGTCCTGCGAATGTCTCCCATCTGTTTCAGCCCCTCTCAGTTCAGAGTTGAAGCAGTTCAGAGGTCAGGAAAGGTTTGAGGTTAGCATCCTGAAGATGGTGGGTTTTTATTTCTTGTTTTTCCTAGTTGGTCTTGNTAGTGTTCAGAATCCCAGGATATTGGTGGTTTGGGGATAAGGAGCAGCATCTAAAGAAAAGCTCAAATTTCCTCAGACTGTATCAATCTAGACATTGAAGCCTCCTTCAGAGGGGCCTTCTCCTCNCTGAGTGGTTTTGCAATCTAGCTCAAATGTTTGAGGGGTGGGGAGCAGCCATGTGGTCAGGTAGTCTGGATTGGCAGANTTCTTTGGGAACATGAAACATGCCCTGCTCTAACTTCTTTCTTTCAATGGCCCTAAGTGAGCTTCCCAGGCTCTTACAAGCTACCCACCTGTTCTCTTGCATGTTGCAGCCTTCAGAGCTCAGCAAATCACTGTCTTGTCCATCCANTCCTATCCCAACCCACTTCATACACCGTTGCTCATGTCCTTCCTTCAGCTAGAAGAAAGTTGANCTAGAGGTAACCTAGACTTACCNAGTGTGGGGTCCAATCCANGCTGTGTCCNTTGCTTCCAGAAGTAGACTAGTGGCGTGGCAATGTGGCCAGTGTATCAAGGTGAGGACAAGTGATTACCTCTGGGTCACCTGCCCCTCTGGGTGCTGTCTAGCNATNACCCAGCAGGCCAGGCAAGGCACATCTCTCAGAGGTGTCCCAGCAACAGCATGTTGTAGTCTTGTAGATGTGTGGTCTTATCATGACATACTGTTTAACTACTCTCTCCCCTCCTGGTTCTCTACATGACTCTGAGGGTCAGAGACTCCAAGANGCAGTCTTAGCCTTACAAGCTTATGCCTGAGCTTAGGGCTCAGTGACATGGAGAGGGGGACTGATTGTCAAGCCTGAGGCTCCCTGGGATCCCCAGCCCAGAGGAGGCTGTGCCTGGGCCAGCCAGTAAGCCATACCAAGTCACCACACCCAGCAGCCCTCCTCTGCACTCCACCCTGCTCTCCAGGGCTCCAGATTCTCTGAGGAGCTTAGGATGGGGTTGCTGTGGGGCTAGATCCCATCCCAGAAGCAATTTAAAGTTTAGTGAGAGGCTCCGAGTTGAAACTCCACCCTATAGGCCCAATTAAACAAGCAGAAACCTACCGGAGCATCCTCTCAACACAAAGTTCAGCTCAAAAAGTTTTCTGGTGCTGAGTTCCCGGAATTCTCCTGGGATTTATCCCAAGGATTGATTCAAGATGACTCTGTCACCTCACAGTGTTCTCACCTACATGTAAGAAAAACTGAGCCTCAGGGATCTTGATCCAGATCCCCAGCCACCCAGACATCTCCTCACTCTGTCCACTGACCCACTGACT
>LZPO01005771.1:989075-991575 GCA_001675575.1 Neotoma lepida | reverse complement strand
CTTGCCACTAGAGGGCGCACTCCAGGAAGCCCAAGCCTTGCTTTCCAGTACAGGTTCCTTTCATTGGAGTACAGGCTCCTAAATTTGCTCAAGCTGGGTATGGTGACTCAGGCCTAGAATCCCCTGCGCTTGTGAGGTGGAGGCAGGAAGATCAGGGATTTAAAGTCAGCCAGGAGCCTGAGCTACATGAAACTTTGTCTCAAAACTTAATTAATTGATGGATTAAAAAATAAAATAAAAATAAAAAAATAAAAAGCTGCCGGGCGGTGGTGACGCACACCTTTAATCCCAGCACTCGGGAGGCAGAGCCAGGTGGATCTCTGTGAGTTCGAGGCCATCCTGGGCTACCAAGTGAGTTCCAGGAAAGGCGCCAAAACTATACAGAGAAATCCTGTTTCAAAAAAACCAAAATAATAATAATATTAACAATAATAATAATAAATAATAATAATAATGATAAAATAAAAAATAAAAAATAAAAAGCTTGCAGAATAAAGGAATGAGCTATAGGCAGAGTTTTTCATCAGGACCGCTGGCCAGCTCTTTATTAACCAGTGAGAGTAATACATATTTACAGTATACAAAGATTGTTCACAGCATTTCCCCTTTTGTCAAATTAAAAAGGAAGGTTTTAACTTTAACATAGTAAAATTATATACACCAAAAACAATTATCAAGTAAGAATTACAGTTACAACATCCGATCCATTTGTATTTGGCAAAATTAGAGAAAACATTCTATTATCTATTGTATCTCTGTGAGTCTAAAGTTTTATACCTAATTTACCTTTTATCATAACTAAGAAAAACTTTAAGTCTAATAACTTAGTCTTCAACTTCATCAAAGACCTCCAAAAGTGTGTAATGTTTCCTAACAACAGGGACATCTGGCTGCCTGAACAGTCACCTAAAGTTCTTCTGTAACATTGGGGCATCCATCTTTGGCCTACAGGCCTGGTATATCTGACAGACTTTTCTGAGAAGCAGGGAATTTTGAAGGACTGGCCTACCTTGTCTTGGCAAAGTTTGGCAGTCACTTTCTTTTGCATCCTGCTGGTCCAGTTTGGACAGTTCTCCCTCAGTCCTCACTGGGCATCCAATAAAATGTTTGTCCAACTGGCTCGTATCCCTTAACCTCATAGGAGTCAAGGACAGAGTCTAGAGAATGGGCTCATTGCTGTGGAACAATATTTTTTTTTAAACACACTGTAACCTGTTTAGAGGTTTTTTTCCATCTGGATCTGTCTTTACTGCCCAGTGAGGACTGAGGGAGATTATAACTGTTTGCTTCACAGTGCTTAACTCAACAGGATAAAAATGTAAAGAATATAAGTTTTTCACTCAGACGTCTCCCAAAGACCAGACTAGGTCTGGTGCACAAGCACAGACTAGGTAGAGCTAATAGGACTTGGCCACAGCCCTGAAGAAGACTAGCTGGGGAGAGGGTCTTGAAGAATCACATAATCACTAAACAGCTATGGACACCGTTGGCACAATTATGTTGTTCAGAGAGAGACAAGAGAGGGAAGGAAAGGATGAAAAGAAGTAGCCAGCAAACTTCTTCTAGTGTCTTCCGTATAATTGGATCTTAGGGATGTTATCCCAGAAGGATATGAANTTTCTAAGCTGAGGACAACATACTCTTTCTGAGCTTTAAATGACTTTGGGGACTAAAACAGTCCCAAAGAACTACCTGGAACTTAAATTGACTTCTAAGGGTAAAGTCCCAACCTTTGGAGGTTTTGCCCTGAGCACAAGAGGTAGGTAGAGGGGAAAGGTCCAGCCTGATCCTTTGGGTGTCAATGTTCTGAGCTCTCACCCTAGGACTTTTCCACTCTGAGAAAGCAGCTATTCTTCTTGGTCAACATGTTCCCAAGAAAGGTAAGTGCAAGCTTTGATCAAAGCCACGCCAAACTTTCATTAGCAGAACATTTCAGATGAGCCTGTCTACAACAGAAGGGCCCGAGGCGGTGTGGTGCTGTTCTCACAGAATCACAAAGACCCATGAGGGAAGCTGCAGGAGTCTCTNAGATCAGAACTGNGGAAANGGCTGGCCAGCCGCTCCCCTCTCCCTGGCAAGCTGTCTTCTCTCACTGTCCACTGGGCATTTTCTCATTTTTTAGCGTCCACAGTCTGATGGTACCAATGAGCTGGATTTCTGAATTTAGTGCTGGTCACATTAAAGGAAATGTCTCCTTTACAAAACCTGGATTCCTGGGGGAGACACAAGGGCTAACCAGAACAGAGTGGAAAACCAGCTGGGCATTGCCCTGCCAAGCCTATATGTTACACAGACAGTATGCTCTGTGCTCCTGGACTGTCTTCAAGCTTAGAGATTATTCTCACTATCAACTTTGTAGTCAATTCCTGGGTGATGTATTGCCTCTAAGAGATATTTTATATTTTTAAAACCCTAGGAGAAAAAGGTAGATTTTTTTGCTTATCTTCAAGCTGACACCCAACCATTCATGGGTATTTGGATTCCCGGATATTCATGGATG
>LZPO01005771.1:949905-964330 GCA_001675575.1 Neotoma lepida | reverse complement strand
ATCAAGCAAGAACATTAAATAGCCATTATAAAAATAATAAATGTTGTGAAGAATATAAAAGGGGGAGGCACGAATATTCTGAGGAGGGGAAGAGAGACATAGAAAGACACAAAGAGAACTTCTATACTTGACAAATATAAGTGACTGGGACACTCTGGAAGCTAAGACAGGAGGATTTCAAGTTTGATGCCAGCCTGAGCTACACTGGGAGACCCTATCTCAAAAGGAAATAAAAAGGAGGGATAGAATCATAAGGAAAATACACCACAAAACCATTAACCAAAAGATTGGTGGGAGGGGGCTGGGAACATAGGTCAGTGGTACAGCACCCACCTACCATGTGTGAGGCCCCACGTTCAATCTTAAAGACAGTGGGCAGGGGGAGACTTAATGAATTTTCTTTAACTAAAAGACAGAGAGATGGCTCTTTGCCTCAGAACAATCAGTTACTGGTGATTAAATCTTTTTCAAGTACCATATTGATCCCCAATCATTAATCATTTTTAAGTGAAACATTACACCAGCATTGTAGGACAGAAATATAGTGTGAGCCTCCACAGTGAACCTCATAGTTTTTCTAACAGCTAGAGTTTTAAAAGTTAAAAGGAATAGTGGTAGATAAACATTATACATTTGTNAAAGCACACAGACTGCACAGTCCCAGTAGTGAATCCTGTTGGTGTGTCAGTGCAGACGTGCTCATTGCCACAGATGCACCACTGGTGGAGGACATTGTTTATACATGAAGTTGTGCACACGAAGGGCAGGAGCCATGTACTTTCTGTACCTTCCATTCAACTTTGCTATGAGCCTAAAACTGTCCTAAAAAGTAAAGCCTTGGTTGAAAGGGGAAAAGGGTGGGGTAGCAGTAATGTAATACAGTGCTCATGTATAAAAGCCTCAAAAATGTTTAAAGAAAGGAAAGTCTATTGTTCTAGAGAAGTACAAAGCAGTCAGGGCAGGATGGGAAATAAGTTCAGCCAGTTATTCCCATGGCCCACAGTAAGATCTCTCAGTTCCTGAGTGTTCACAATATTCACTGTGTCAAGTACTGGCTTGGACATTCTAAATACAGTATGAAGCTGGGTGCCTATAATTTCAGCACTTGATCAGGAAATCAAGGCCAGCCTTGTCTTCATAGTAAGTTCAAGGTTAGCCTGAGCTATATGAGATCCTGTCTCCAAAATACAAATAGACATAATACAAATACAAATGTAAAATACAAAATACAAATATAAATAAATAAACACAATGTTCGTTGATCTTATCAAGAAGGCCGAGGGGTGGAGGGGTAGCCTCAGAAGTAAAATGTCCTCACCCATAGACACAGGGCTAGTTGGGGGTAGTGTGCAATCTGGACTCAGGAGTGTGTCAAGACCTTGCTCTTTCCACTGGAGGCATTGCTGCCATCTGACTCTGAGGACAGCTAACTGCATTTAGTGACCTGAGCAGAGGAAACTGGAAGTAAGCAATTGGCTTCACTTCTGAACAGCAAGGTAAGTCTAAAATGGGTTCGCTATCTATTCAAGAGCTGGACAGCCAGAAAGAGGGGAGCTGTTCCTATGGTGAATTAGCTTTGATTAGGAGACCCTCTGGAACATTCTCCACAGTTAGAGTGGCGTGGGAACACCCACCTCCAAATCCTCTCCAACAAAAGATGAATTTCAAGGCTNTCCAAGTCTAGTTATACAAATTGCCCTGCCCTTTTCTCTGGTATTAGGTATAGGTATAGGTATGGGTATGGGTATGGGTATGGGTATGGGTATGGGTATAGGTATAGGTATTAACAGTGCATGAATGGCACAATGAGGCCACCCTGCGAGTATGTAGCCTTTCAGCAGAGCCCTTTGACTTTGAGGGGAGGCCAGATGACACGCCTTCTTTAGGTGGAGGCAGCACTTGGACAGAATATTGAGTTTTCAGGAGGACGTAGGTAGCCGGTTCACCCGCTGCGGTTCAGGTTTGACCAAGCCTTTAGATTTCAGACCGACCTGCTAGGGCAGTCGCCTCTCAGCCGCGGGGGCCCCCTATTACCCCGGCCTACGGCAGAGGCGCTCCAAAGGGGTCTCTAGNCTCTGATTTCCCGTTTGGCAAATGCTGCCCGGGAGCCCGAGGCCGAAGGCGACACACAGCTGGCCCATAACAAAGAGCCAGGGTCCAGGGCGCTCTGCCGCCCCCCGGGAGGTTTTGGAAACTCTGAGCGGCCGGGGCGGGGCTTCGGGGAACCGCAGCCAATCACCAGAGGTCCAAGGAGCTGGGGGCGGGGTTGGGTGCCAGCGGCTGCGGCGGCCAGGCTGGGTCCGAGCATCCCGCGGCTTCGGACCCGCCCGGCCCGGACATGGCGAGCGTCCGGGCCTCCCCGCGAAGCGCGCTGCTGCTGCTTCTGGCCGCGGCGGGGGTCGCGGAGGTGGCGGGGGGCNTGGCCCCGGGCAGCGCGGGTGAGTAGCCGCGGGAGCCACCGTCGGGGCGGTCCCCAGCGAGCGCCTTAGCGCTCCAAGATGGCGCGGGGCCGGGGGCGGGGTGCGAGCGCCCCCAGACCCGCGGGCGGCGTGGACCCTCGCGGGGCTGGAGCGCCGTGCCGGGGTGGAACCCAGAGGCCGCTCCCCTCCCTCGCCTTCTCTGCGCTGAAGATCTCCCAAACCCGAGGGGGGGTGACTTGGGTTCGAGGCCTTGCTCTGTCACCTCCCAGACAGGGGCCCCTTGCCCTGCCCGACCCTGGTGCCCGGCAGGGGTCCCTGTCAGAAAGCAGGGAGGTGCCTGGCCTCCCGCTGGTCCCTCCGGGCGCACGGGATTCGTAGGTGCAGCCCTCTTACCGCTGCTCAGCCAGTTGTTGTCACTTTTAATTTGACTGACTTGGCCTGAGTGGCGGTTAAGTTCCACAAGGCTGCCGTGTGGGTGCACTGTCCGTCTGATCCTGGGCNGGTGGGACAGGGGTGACTACAAACCGCTAAATCACCCTGGGGCCGGCGCCAGCTTGAGGAGAGATGTGTTCTTGGGCTTTGGTAGAGCAGTTACCTCCGAGATGGAGAGGAAGCTTGGCCGCTTAGGATTGTCCCGCACTTGCTCAGCTTTTGGACTTGACGCTAACTTGTGCTTCCCCGGAGACCTCAGGCTGAGAGGTGGCATAAGACAGGAGCTCGAAGTAGTTCCAGTTCAGGCCAACAAATTCAGGGGAGAGGTGCGGGAGGGGCTGCATGTGCACAGAGGAGGGGCGACATTCACCTAGGAGATGACAAAGACCAAGTGTCTAGCTATCCTAGCCATCAAAAGATGACTGGGATTTATATGACGGAAGTAATGGATGGAGTGTGTTGTATACAGGGTGAGGCACCTGGGGAAAAACAAACTCAGTCTCAACAAGGTTTTCAAGAAAATCTGTAATATTAAAATTAAGGAGTTTTTTTTTGTTGTTGTTTTGTTTTTAAAGGCAGGATTTGAAGAAGGGAGGGATTTTGTCGGGATTAGTTAACTAGTTGAGTTCTAAATTTAGCTATACACTAATAAGGAAACTAATAGAAAAGGAAAGAAAGTAATATGAATTCTTGACTAATTCTTGACTAATTCTTGACACAGCTTACCTTTCTGTGTTCTAGTTAGCCCAAAGATATGATCTGTAGAATACTACTTGTCCTTTCTTATCTCCCTCTATTGTAGAGTAAGGCCTTTAGGAAAATTTAAGCAAGTTACTTTGCCATAATCTTTTTTTTACTTTAATATTCACACTCTTATATATGGTACCTTCTAGACACGACGACCCTTTTACAGGGGTCGACTAAGCCCATCAGAAAACGCACAGATATTTACATCACGATTCATAACGGTAGCACAATTACCGTTATGAAGTAGCAATGAAATAATTTTATGGTTGGGTGTCACCACAACATGAGGAACTGTATTAAAGGGTTGCAACATTAGGAAGGTTGAGACCCTCTCTTTGAGATTTTACTGTGAGGATTAACTGAGGTATTCATGTATAGTATTTAGCAGAGCAGACACCAAAATGTTAGCTCTTAAATATATTTGGACAAGCCAGGTGTAGTGGTTCACACATGTAATTCCTGGAAGGCTAAGGCAGGAATATTGCCACAAGACCCAGGCCAGCCTGGGTCACAGAGTGATACCCTGTCTCAAATAATAAAAAACAAACAAAAAATGAAAAGCAGAACTGGAGAGACAAAAAAAAATGCATGAATGTGAGTGAGACACACTACATTGTAGCCCATCTTATANGTTCACAATAAAACATCCAAGGAGTCCTTTGACAAAGACATGCATTTGCTGAGGAGTTGAAGAGTGGCTGCTGGACGTGAGTTTCTTTAGGGTGATAGAAATTATATAACTGAATATGCTGAAAATAACTGAATTTATGCTGAAAATAACTGAATTAGTACACTTTAAAAGGGTGAACTTCACAAGATGTGATTTATATCTCAATAAAACGGCTGTAGAAAGAAAAAATGCTTACTATTTAACTTTCTTTATAATACTTTGGAACACACTGGGCTAGTTATTTCCATCTCTAAGACATCTGTGACTTCGTATAGTTTGCATTGTTTGATAAAAAGAGTAATTCCAAGTTTGATCATAAATTGAGTCTCATTCCTCATACTAAATCCTGGGAAGCATATAGTGCGGGTTTCTTATGTGANGGGCATTGGATAATACAATAGACAAAGCTTCCACTGTGGATGTGTAGAGGTCTGAAGTAGAAGTTGAGAACACAATTATTAAATTGTGTTTCAGTGAAGGCCTGGTTTGTAGTCCTGTTGATACGGTCTCATTTCCCCTCTCATTATCCGAGATTGTCTCCTCTGGTACAGAGCTTTCCAGGTCACTGACCCCTTCTGCAGGATCTGCCCTGACTATTCTATTCTTGGAGGTGAAGGTAGCAGCTTGCTCAGTGATTATCTCATTGGAGGATGGGCTAAGAGCCCATGCTGCAGGCTCGGGTCTGTGTCTTACGGCACCTTAGTGGCTCTGTTTCTATTTAAGATGTTTTGTAATAATACAAAAGAGAGAAAGATGGGTAACATTAAGGGCCAAGATTCAAGGAGTTGACATTTGAGGGATTATGTAATAGCCTAGAATCCAGAAAAAGAATGTCATGAATTTTAAGTTAGGAAAAGGAAACGCCCATCTGGAGGAAAGTAATAAAAAGCAGATTTTCTTCCCACTGACTGTCTTGGCCCATGATGTAGAAAGAATCAGGGCTAGTGACAGACCAGATGCAACAATTCATCCTGGTATACCACTGGAGTCCCTCTAGTCAGGACTAGTGACAGACCAGATCTGACAGTTTATCCTGGTATACCACTGGAGTCCCTCTCTTGCATCCATAGGCTTAAGCAGTCTTTCTTTACTCCCACTTTTCACTGTTCAACACTGCTAGAAGAAAGTGAGAAGATGTCAAGGAGACGAGTTTATTTATTATAAATGTGACTTTTTAAAAGGGCATGACAGATTGAACTGAGGATTGTTTATTCANGAAATGCTGGCTGGTTACTGGATGTCAGGCCCTGTGGTAGGCACAGAACAGATGCCTTCAACTTANNTTCTGCGGGAGAAGAAATCGGTAATACATGGATAAAATGATTTCTGGGTATAAGTCTGGTATGAAGAAACTAAACCGCATGGTAACAGAACTGTGTAAGGGAGAGTGTTTCTTTCTGTAGAGTTGACAAGAACAGCCTCTTGGAGAAGGTGAAGTTTAGAGTGAAGCTGGAAGGCAGTGAAGGTGCTGTCTTATGAAAGGTGAGCTGGGGTTCAAGAAGAACAGAACCCTAAGACATAAGGACCAGAAAGCCTCTGTACTTGAAACATAGTGAGCCAAGGTGTAGGCTAGGGCTAGATGGTGCCTAGCTTTGCTGGAACCATCTGATTTTATTCTGTGTGCGAATAGAAATCAAGAATTTTACATAAGGGAGATATGGCTTGATTTATATTTTAACCACTGAGTCATCTCTCCAGCCCCATTGATTTATATTTCAGATCACTCTTGCTGAAACCTGAAATAAAATGAAAATAAAGCAGTCCTTATATATAAAAGAGTAAAGGGTAACTAGAAATCCGTTACAGTGTTTCAAACAGAAGCCAGACGTGGGTGGCCCACACCTTTAATCCCAGCCCTAGCGAGACAGAGACCAGCCTGGTCTACACAGTGAGTTCCAGAGCTGCATAAGAAGACCCTTTCCCAAAACCGAAGCACAACACAACCACACCAATAGAACCCCAATATTTCAAACAAGATACTAGTGACTTGGGAAAGTAGTTGTGGAAGTAGAAGGAAGTCAAGATATCTTGTTGATGGATTGATGTGGGGAATGATGGAAGGAAGAATTATGGTTACTCTTTGGTTTGTTTGTTTTTATCTTAAATGACTTGGTAAAAGTGATGCCCCTTTCTAAGGGAAAGATGGGGGAAAGCAGTATTGAGGAAAATTGGCAGGTGAGGCAGGAACAGAGTCAAAAGTTTCAATTAGGGGCCTGAGGATGTAGCTCAGTGGTATCNAGAATGCACAAAGCCTGAGTTCAGTCCCCAGCTCTGGAAAGGGTGGGGGCCAAAGTCAGGGGAAAGAGAAAAGTTCCATCTNTGTTTATGCTTAAGACAGATATTAGGAGTAACTGACTGCCCCAATTATTTGTTAAGCTGCTAATAGTGCTGGAAACCACAGCCCAAGTTACAAAGTGGTGTGGAAAAATAGATGTGTTCTCTACTTTTGCACGGCTTACAGTTTAGTGGGAAATTCAGACCTTTAACATCACCAGAAATCTAAGCATAGTGGCACATACTGGTAATACCAGAACTAAGGAGGTAGGGCATAAGCACCTGAGTTCAGCTCTCTAGCACTCACATAAAAAGTTGTGACCAGCATGGGCCTGTACACCCAGCACTGGGTCCTGGGTGTGTATATGAAGAAGTGGATCCCTGGAACTCACTGGTAAGGTCCAGGCTCAGTGAGAGGCTGTCTCAAAGAAAAGGAGAGTGACTGAGAAGGACCTCAGACATCAATCTCTGACCTCTACAAACATGTGCACCCACATGTGTGCACACACATATAAATGCATTTTTTTTAAAAGCCAGATGTGGCTGGGTTGTGGTGGCGCATGCCTTTAATCCCAGCACTCGGGAGGCAGAGGCAGATGGATCTCTGAGTTCGAGGCCAGCCTGGGCTACCAAGTGAGTTTCAAGAAAGGTTCCAAAGCTACACAGAGAACACCCCCCCCAAAAAAAAAGCCAGATGTGGCAGCACACACTTGAATACTAGCACTTGGAAGATGAAGGTAGGAAGCCCGGGAGTCTAAAAGTCATTCTCTTGTATACAGTGAGTTGGAGGTTAGCATGGGCTATGTGTGACCCTGGGTCAACAAAATTATAATTTTTTATATATATATATATATAAATTAAGCTGTTTACTGAATTGTGAGTGCATCACCGTAATGTGGTACTGAGATGATGAAGTGAGAGAAAATGNCCTGTACTTCTTTTACTGTTAAAAGGGAATTCTATGGGGCTAGAGGAATGGCTCAGTGGTTAACGGCATCTGCAGCTCTTCCAGAGGGCCCAAATTCTGTTCTCAGTACNGACATCAGGTAGCTCAAAACCTCCTGTAACTCCAGCCCCAGATCTGACACCCACTTCTTGCCTCTGTAAGCACCCGCCTACATATAATATACACACAAAGACATGCACACACATAAATAAGAAATAAAAGTAAGCCTTCGGGGGGCATGGTTAACAGAAAGGCTGGAGAGATAGTTCAGCAGTTAAGGGTACTGACTACTCTTCCATTCCCAATACCCATGTGGCTGCTCATAACCATCTTAACTCCAGTCCCGGGGGATCTGACGCCGCCTTCTGAGCTCCATGGTCACTGCACAAGGTACACATGTATACATGCTGACAAAACACCCATACACATAAATAAAATATAAAGGCATAATATAACAGAGCTGTGTTAATTTTTAATCGGTGAGCAGTTTTTGACTGAACAGTGTACCAGAGGCTTACNGTCAGTCTCTGATANCAAAAGAAGCCCTGTGAGAGGACTGGAGAAGAGCCCAGGGCTCAAGGTTCCACTTCTGCAACTTTGATTAACCAGAAAATCAACAACCAAACTAGAGAGGAAAGATTTAGTGTGGGTCCAGGTGGGACCCGGTAAGTGTACATTTTCTTCACTAAAATAATTCAAGTTTAAGGGAGGGAAAACTAGGAAAAGATTTGGAAATTTTAGAATCCGACCCGCAGAAGATAGGCATCTGATTAAGAGTGACATCATCATGTCTCTAAAAACAGGGAAAATTAATGTGGATGTTGTATTGGTATTAGAACCAACTGAGGCCATTGCAGTGTTGACAATGGTGGGGTGACCTGTAATGCAGAAAAAAACAAACTCTATCTGGTTATATGTATGTNTAGACAGATGGAGCAGTGTGACAAGATGTCAGCAGTACTGAGTGTGTGCTGGGTATATGGTTAGGCATTTACTCTTGGCTCTTCCTTGGCTGATAAAATATATAAATAAATGCATATCTTTATGTCTTTGTTTTGGGGAGACTAGAGGGGCTTTTAAATGGTCTTTTTAGACAGTTTTGCCTTGTAGCCCAGGCTTGCCTCCAACTCATAATGAACCTCCTACCTGAGCCTCCTGGGTGCTACAATTAAAGGCCTGCAGCACAGTGCCTAGCTTATGTTTTTAAGGAATAAGTGTGACAGTTTGCATGACTGTANTTATAAATTAAAGTTACAGTTGTCATTTAAATATTTTTAGTGATCATCACTTTCTAGGTTGTCTTAAAAGTCAAACTTTAAAAGATTTCACATATTAAAAATAAGATTCTATTTTTTAAATTTATCTTTTTATTTATAATTTCAATATTAGCCCAGATTTTGTTTTTTTCCCTATCAGTAGTGTAGGATAGATATGAATATATATGTTCTGTTTTAATAGTTCTTTAGGATGTATTTATTAGAGGACCTATTTTCTTTAGCACAGAAAACAGGAATGGCTTTGCAATGACAAAATTGAATTATAGCTTTTGGGAGGCTTCTGTGGAAAAATCCCTTTTAACTTCAAAAAGCCTGTAATTCTAGGGGTATTTATTTTTAGGTTATGGTGTGTATGTGCTTCCTTAAATGCTAGCTGGCCTTAGCAATTCCGTTTTCCAGTGTAGCCAGAGCATGTGCCTGTGCTCACTTGCCCCTCTGTAGTTTGCATGTGGTCTCCAGCAGCAGCCAGGCCGTGGGGTTTAAGATTATTAGATAATTCTGCTCGAATATTCCCAGGCTACACCAATTCCTTCTTAAAACCAGCAAGCATGGCCTCTAACAGTTCCCTTTTGGTTTTCATTAATTTTATAATCAGAATCTGAGACTAAGACTGCAAGATGACATCTGTATCTCTTTAATGAGAATAAAAACTATGCTTTTTACTCTCATGTCAATATCAGGTTTTATTTTGAACTTTTCTCTCCTTGTCCAGTTCCATTTTATGACAATGAGCAGAGTTTTAAACTACAACAAATTAGGTGAACAAATAGACAAATTAGAGTCAAATTATAAAACAAAATGTTTCTGGAATAACTTGCCTGTAGAAAACATTAAGCACTGCATTTTTTGTCCCCTGTCCTCTGTCACCCCAGTTATAGCTGAATGATGACCTAGTTAATCCATTTTAATTATTTTNAAAAAGATAAAGACCTTTAATTGCTACTTAATTGCATTGAATTTTTCATATCCTTAGTNAAGGCNTATGAATTGAGTATGGNTATACATTTATTTCTTGAAAAGGATATAGTNCTAAAGATTATAATAAGTNTTTTTGTTTNAAAGTAAGGAAAATGTGTAGCGTTCACAATCAGCGGGGGCAGTGTGATGGGGCTGCGGCTCCCAGGCCTGTTGGTGGAGGTGGCTGTCCTTTCAGGGGCGGAAGTGTACTATTAGAGAGGAATGCTCGGCCGAGAGGGGAAAGGCCTGTCTCTTATACACATCTGGCTGCGGCTCCCAGGCCTGTTGGTGGAGGTGGCTGTCCTTTCAGGGGCGGAAGTGTACTATTAGAGAGGAATGCTCGGCCGAGAGGGGAAAGGCGTTATTACTGCAGGACTTCAAGCCGTCCTCTTTCATCCTCTTTTGTCAGAAGTACTAGAAAAAGCTTTTGGAAAAGCTAGAAGGAAATATGCCAGAATGTCAGCAGAGATTGTGGTGGACAGTTGGAGCAGAACTCATTTTCCTTTTCATCTTGATTTTCCAAATTTTGTGGTTTCTTTTTGTGTATAATTTTTTTTTAAATTTTAGCTTTGTGCCAACACAAAAACACAACTGTCATCTCAAAAAGGATAAGTGACAGTTTATTCTGAAGCCACATAGAAGCGGCCATGGCCCAGGAACATAGAGTTGGGTTACCCCAAATTCCATGTTCCAATGCTGTAACAATTTGGTGAAGTTTGTATAGTAACAGAACAAAGAAAGTTATAAATCAAGGCCCTTGCAAAGACATTGGCAGGAACGTTAAGTAGGTGGGTTGGAGCAAAGCGGTAACTTCTGGAGGCCTCTGATGCTCTGTGGTGGCGTTCTTAGCCTTTTGGTTGGTGAAAACTAGGATTTTGTTAAGTTAATACGTCACAGGGTGTTTAGGGGCTAAAGACAGCCCAAGATAAATTGTAGTTAGGCTCTGGACCTGCAATATTCCAACCTGTCCACCGTCACTGACGNGAATTGTTAATCAGTATTGCAGAAGGGTCAGTTGAACGTGCAGTTTCTTTCTGGAAACTTCTCATTTGGAAGTCACTCCACAAAAATTTGACCTTCACTATTAAATGTAAACTGGGGGCGGGGCTTCTGTATTTCTATTTTAAATAAACCTCCAGTTGCTATCAGTTTTAATTAGAGTACATTTTGTGACTGTTTTAAATAGACCTTTACTTCAAGGAACTTTTTTTCAAAAATTCCTCAGCCAAAATCAGACTCCTGTCTGCCTGATTGTTTTCTTTTTGTTAAGTCTGTGTTTATTGGGACCATATGTTGCCCTGAGTTATCTTTGCTCAAAATCAGCTGGATATTCTGCCCTCAGATGACCTTTGTGTTAGAGGGTAGTAGGAAGTGACAGCCTCTAGAGCACTTCATAAGAGCACATTAGGTCAGGCAAGGGCCTTCCCCTTCCAGTGGGGCTGCACACAGAGCCTCTGGAGNTGTGGGGGATGGCTTGCTGTGAGGGGATCTCAGGAATGCTCCGGCCTTCCCTGGAGTTAGAGGGCTGAGAAGACTAATACAAGGCACTTTTCACCCTTGTAATCAAGACACTTTTTTTCCTTCTAAAACATAGTGGTGTGTGTGTGTGTGTGTGCATGTGTGTGTGCCTGTGTGTGTGTGTGTGTGTGTATGTTTGTGTGTGTGTTTGTGTGTGTGTGTGTGTGTGTGTGTATTTAGACTTTTCTTTCCATTTTTAGATTTAATTTTTTCCCCTTAAGCTCCCTCTGTAACCCAGGCTGGCCTTGAACTCCCTTCTGTCCCTTCTGTGCCAGCCTCCCGAGGGCTGGGATTGCAGGGCTGCATCATACACTANGCTGTGCGTGAGAATCTCTAAGTCAGACATTGAGAGCTCACAGAAGCTTTCACAGAGAATTCCCATGAGAAAGCTCGCATTCATGAAGACGAATTGTCCAGTAACGCCACAGGCCTGCCATTGCTTTTTGTAGAGATTGTCTCCAGTGCTGAGCTTAGCAGCCTGTTAGTAAGATCTAAGACTTCCTTTTTTATTCACTTGTTTGNTCATTCCTTTCTCCTCCAATACTAGTCCTATTTTCAATTTCAAAACCAGTTTTTAATCTCATTTATGTACAAGAATTGTAGATTTTATTTGAATGGAAGATTATGTTGTATATATTACTATTATCTGCACACATATCTAGGTTTACATATGTTTAAGCCATTGTACCAGATGTAGTTGTCTAAAATGTAAGTTTAAAAATGAAGCCTGTTAGAACACAATTTAAAAACCATGTCTACAGCTGGACTGGGCAGTGGTGGTGGCCCATGCCTTTAATCCCAGCACTCAGGAGGCAGAGACAGGTAGATCTCTGTGAGTTTGAGGTCAGCCGGGTCTATAAAGCAAGTTCCAGGACAGCCAGGGCTACACAGAGAAACCCTGTCTCGGAAAATCAAAAACCAAAACAAACAACAACAACAACAAAAACCATGTCTATGTTTGCCTCCTTTATGAGTTCTTACAGGGGCCAGTTCAGACCTTGACAGTTTCAGCTCAGGCTACATCTCAATCCTATAATAACCATTGTGTTTCACATAGAAGATAGATGCTGCCACCTTCCCTCCTCATTTAGCACTGCCTTTAAATCCTTTCCTTGGCTAGGATTTTATCCTGCTACAACAGGCACTTAGAAACTGCTGTTCTTTTTATTTATTTATTATTTTATGTATGAGTGCTCTGTCTACATGTATATCTGCACACCAGAAGAGGGCATCAGATCCCACTACAGATGGTTGTGAGCCACCATGTGGTTGCTGGGAATTGAACTCGGGACCTCTGGAAAAGCAGTCAGTGCTCTTAACCACTGAGCCATCTCTCCAGCCTCCATAAAAGGCAATGAGCTTGTCACTGACCCACAAGGTGACTTAAAAGCAAGACAAACCCTGGTACTTCCTCCTTTTGTCTCTTTACTTTGGCTCAGACTTGTGTTTGACTCTAGGCATGTTAATCTCTCAAGGAGTACCTGTCTCCCTTCAAGGCTCAAGTCACAGAGCTAAGCCATTGTCCTACCTGTAGGAACNGCCAAACCTTTCAGGACAGACCACTTTTCCTCTGCCCCCTGCAGCAGAAGTAATCACCCTATAGGAACCAGATTGGTCCCCTGGAGCTTGTGACAGCTCTAACAAGTTCTTAGGACCCTCTTTGGGAAGAGAAAATGGAGACAAGCGTCAGCCAGACCACACCTTAACCAGGCCTGCTTCAGAATATAAGCCTCTTGCCCACTGCTTCAGTTCCTTCTCTGTGTAAAATGAAAGTTCCTATCAGTACCCTACAGACAAACTTGGGGTCATTAGCCCCTTTTGTTTGTTTTCTTTCAAGAATTTATTAGCTCTCTGCTTTTACTATCACTCATCTCTTTAATTGGTGTGTTAAGATACACAGCCAACAGAGCCCGAGTGTCCTGTCTCTAAAACTCTAGTTACACTGCCACAGGCCTGAAATTTCCCTGAAGTTGAAGAACACACTCTTTGTTTACTACTATGCCTTTAAGCACAGTGCCGCCTCCTGAGCCCACATCTTCCATCAACCACCTCATTTCACTGTGTTCTTCTTGACCTCCAGTTGCATATGCTACAGTCCAGTTCAGCCATAACCACCCAGAGTCTGCACAGACCTGCAGGCTGAAGTGCATGGCCCTAAAGCCTGCTCACTACACTGGCCAGCCTTACTTCAGGTCCTTTGAGTACAGCGGAGCCTTTCTTGGCTCATGGTGACCTTAACTGGGAAACTGAGGACATTATACAGTCAGTCACCAAAGTCCCCTGAGCCAGTGCTTTTTGAGTGTGTAGTGTCTCATGCCCAAGAATAAGAACACTGACGAGGATTAATGGGAGCAAACAGATCTATTAAAGAACCATAAAAAAGGACTCCTGGGAGTGGGAAGGGCCCCACCGGAAGAGTGCCGGCTTGCTGCCCTGCCCGATGGTCTTCCATGGATTCTATGGTGGGGATTGAGTGGAGATTGAGGTATTTTCTGTAGGAATTGATCATTTTTGAGGACATGGGGACTATTTCATTAAGGTGTCCCAGGCCCAACCAGAGTTACTTACTTGGGGGAAGGGGTCATGTGCTGTACAACTGGCTCTTGGTCCACCCTGAGCCTTGTCCTTGCTGCCTGAGGGAAGCCAGCTCCTGTCTCACCAGCGTAACTCACTTGAAAAAAAACATGAGTGTATGCCGCGGTTCTGTAGGCGCCTGTAGAGGCTAGATGAGGGTGTTGGATCCCTGGAGTTAGAATTATAGGCAGTTTTGAGCCACCTAATATATAGGTGCTAAGAATTGAACTCCTGTCCTCTGGAAGAGTAGCAAGCACTCTTAACCACTGAGCCATCTAGCCAGCCCCCTCACATACTTTTGATCTGGGTATAGATCTGATGTCCCCATGCCCCAGGGTCAGTAGCTCCCAAGAACAACTCAGAGCTCAGGGAAGCAGTATACTTAAAATTACTCTTTGGGGAGTAGCTCCAAGGTAGAGTACATGCTGGGTGTACAACAGCTGTCTTGTATAAAGTGTATGAACCTGGACCAGCAAATAAAGACTCAGGGCCAGGTCTGGGAGGAGTACATCGCTTTCTGTCTCTTCTTTTGAGGAATCAATCTCTCTCTCTCTTTCTCTCTTTCTCTCTTTCTCTCTTTCTCTCTCTCTCTCTCTCTCTCTCTCTCTCT
>LZPO01005771.1:906155-933734 GCA_001675575.1 Neotoma lepida | reverse complement strand
GATAAAATTCTAAGGAAAATAAACAACTCACAGTTTAAAAAAAAAATCACAAAACTCACTAGAAAACGAGGTCATCAGACAAGAGCCAGCAAGGACAATAGTGAATAGAATTAGACCTCAAGGCATTTCTGTTATANAAATGATCACATACAAACCATAAAAATATTTAATATGATTAAGAAACATAATCCTAAAAGTACACAGAGCAAGTAGAGTTGGCAAAGAATTTAATAAAATTTTAGTATATAGAAAGAAAAAAACCTCTTCTGTAAGTTGACCTCTGACCTCTACACTCATGCTATAGTGTGCACTCACCCACACACATGCATACACACACACAGTTAAACACACATACAAATAAATAATTGTAAAAAACACTTTTAGATAACACTTCTTTGAGAATTACATATATTTGAATGAGATCACCAAGCTTTGTTCTAGGAGCTACCAAAACCAACCTTTAACTTGATTATTCACACAGAATCACATTCACATGCTATGGGCATTCTCAATTCTAGATTCTCCTGAATTTTTTCACAAGCATGGTCCTTGAGCCACCTGNAAGCATGGGATAGGTCATGATAAGGCTCATGGTGTACAGTGCTAGAACCTGAAATAATATTCAGAGCACCCGAAGGCTGGAAATTGAAAGGCCTTGGCACCAGCAATCAGATGGTTTGGTTTGGTTTTACTCTTTGGGGGGCCCACCACCCAACTCCCAAATAATCATATGGAGACTTATTCTTACTTATGAATGCCTAACCTTAGGTTGGCTTGTTTCTAGCCAGCTTTTCTTAAATTATCCCATCTACCTTTTGCCTCTGGGCTTTTAACTTTCTCTATTCTATATATCTTTCTTTACTTCTTACTCTGTGGCTGGTTGAGTAGCTGGGTGGCTGGTCCCTGGAGTCTTCCTTTCCTTTTCCTTTTCTTGTCTCCTATTTATTGTCTCTCCCTGCAGCCCCGCCTATCCCTCTCCTGCCTAGCTATTGGCCATTCAGCTCTTTTTTAGACCAATCAGGTGTTTTAAGACAGGCAAAGTAATACAGCTTCACAGAGTTAAACAAATGCAACATAAAAGAATGCAACACATCTTTGCATCATTAAACAAAAGTTCCACAGCATAAACGATGTAACACATCTTAAAATAATATTCCACAACAGTTAGAACAGATGTTGTAAGCCATAGCACAGCCAGTGTAGTGTGTGCTGGCTGAGGAGACATAAGCTGTAGTTGTTGCACTCTTTGTCCACAGTTTGTCTGTGAACCTTTTCTTCTGGATCCCAGTCTGGAAATTTTTGATTATTGTTATTTTCTTCCTTGATTATCAGAATAAACATTGTTAAAATGATGTGAGGGTAATGAAATGTCCAGAGACCTAGTGATGGCTTATGAGTTAGGTTTTAGTTCAGGATCTGTAAATTCATGTCATACCTTAAAGTCAGCCGTCCCTGACAGTGTCCTAGCATGTGACCTTTCCATTTGCTGTTCACACCACTGAAGTGCAATGCTCCAAGCTGCCTTCAGCCCTCCATGCTCCTGCTTGCTTCCTCTTTCTCAGCTTCTGCTCTAGGCTTTCCTTACAGGTTCCAGGACTGTCATTTTCCTGTCTCTTACTTCATGTCTGCAGTCTAGTTCTATGATGATTTTCTTTAAAGAAGGTAACAATGAAGAAAAGCCAGGAAGAAGTATTTCTCTGAATATTAGCCTTAAAAAGAGGTTTAGGGAGCTGAAGAGTTAGCTTGGTGATTAAGAGCGTTTGCTTTTTTTGNAAAGGACCTGGGTTTGATTCCCAGGACCCACATGGCGGTTCACAACCATTTGTAATTCCAACCCCATAGGGTTGGCACCCTCTGCTGATCTCTGGGGTCACCAGGCGTTTGTGTGGTACATATACATAAATGCAAACAAAACACTCCTAAAGTAATAAAACAATAATTAAAAATTTAAGACAAGAGTTTTGGGCTAAATAATTGCTAGTACAACTAAATTATGTTGCTGATGGCTACTTGTTCTGTGAGAATGCTAAGATAAAGGTAACACAGAGGCTCTTAAAACCACAAAACCAAAGGCGAGCCCCAGTCACAGCTGTCCACATCACTGCCAGCACATAGCTAGGCATGACAAGGTTCAGGTATGTGTAAAACTATTTTTTGAATATGCACATGGTTCACAATTCAGAACAGCATATAATCAAGTCTCTTTCCCATTTCATGTACCACAGCCACCAAGTTCCTGATGTTACCAGTGATGTTTTATGCCTAGAAAGGCAATGTGTATATATAGCCCTCCACCAACCTTTACCACTATGGTCAATTAGCNTGCACTTCACTCTGCCCCTGGATGCCAGTGTTGAGAACGTGTCTATATGCCTGCTAGGATTGTACTGTATTCCCAGCAAGTGTTACAGTAAAATGTATGCTTGAAGATGTGTTTGNATCATTTTTGTTCCTTTTTCTCAAATTAACCTTGACTCTAGGTTTACTTTGTGTTAGGCATAAAGGAAGGGAGGTAGGAGGTGATCTAAGGGAACAGGGAGGGGAGGGCCAGCCATGCTCACCAGCTGCCAGAGGGTCCCTAAGCTGTGGTGGCGTGGCAATCTGCTGCAGTACTTCTGGAGTGGCAGGTCACACCCTGAGCTTTGGGCAGCTGTGCTGTCCCTCACCCACTCAGCCTTTGGCTATTTTAACAACATAATACAGGCTGGGGATNTGGCTCAGGAGCCTTGCGTACACTCGCCCCTACACATACACAAAAATCAGATGGTACTTTGCCTTTCTAAAGCCTTAAGGACCTAGACAGAAAGTGTGTATTAGATAACGCTGAGAAAATGCCAAGAGTGCTTCGGGCGTAGTAAGTAGCAGCTGTGGTGGGAAGCTTTAGGTATGGTGAATTTCAGCATAGGTGTAAGTATCAGATCTGAGCCGTTACCTGCAGCTGATGAGCTCCAAAAAGAGCGAAACCTGTTAGGTCCTGCAGTACTGGCTTAGGATAGTAAGACTTGCTGGGGTCGCACTTGTNTGTCCTTCTGCTCTGTGGTTTAGTATTGTCCCAAGAGGGGAGCAACTCCTATTTTGTCTCCTTGTTGCTGTTTCATTTTCTTTCTAGTTCATACCTTAGCTGAGTGAGTGTATCCCTAAGGGCCTGGTGATGGCAGACTAGCCTGTGATCTTGTCGCATCTTANATGGTCTTCCACTGGGGGTCTCATCTTCTCATAGTCCATTGTTACTTCTTTTGTGGTACTGGGAGTTGAACCTAGAGTACCACGCTCTACCACTGAGCCACTTCCCTAGCCCAGGCTCCATAGCTTTAATTACCCCTATTTAATGACAGTTCCAGAATCTTCTCTGCTAACTTTCTTTTTGACACAAGATCTCACTGTGTAGCACTGGCTGGCCTGGAATTTGCTATGTAGACCATGCTGGCCTCCAACTAACAGAGACCCATTAAAAGACATGCACCACCACACCTGACCAACCCAATTAATTATTGATTTTCTGGTTCACTACTCTCTTTCTCTCTCCTTACCCCCATAAAATAACACCCATGTGTATGTGAATACACACACACACACACACACACACACACCCCAAAACAGATACTTGTCATCTTTCTTTTTTTTTTTTCGCCCGAGACAGAATTTCTCTATGAAACAGTCCTGGCTGTCCTGGCACTCGCTCTGTAGACCAGGCTGGCCTTGAACTCACAGAGATCCACCTGCCTCTGCCTCCTGAGTGCTGGGATTAAAGGCATGCGCCACCACTACCTGGCTTGTCATCTTTCTTACACTTCTTGCTGAGTTGCTGAGTACAGTCTTCCCAGATGTAACCAACTAAGAGCCAACAGATCTTGCCTACCCTTTTCTCTTTCTCAACATCTCCCACATATCACTGGCTGTTAAACCCTAAAGATTTGTCTACTGCNAGGTGTGGTGTGGACTCAGGAGGCAATGGGCAACACTCTGTGAGATTGAGGCTCCCTGATCTACATAGTGAGTTCCAAGACAGCCAGAGCTATGTAGAGAGACCCTGCCTCAAAAACCAAAAAAATTTTAAAGATAAAAGTATTACTTCCCTTTGGAGGCCATTTAAAAAAAAAAAAAGATTGTCTCTTAAGTATATCTTAGTTAATACTGAACTCTGGGTTCCTGGAGCAGAGCTCTGCAGTTGTCTTTGTCTTTCATTCATTTACTTGGTACTCATTGGCCTGATGATGCACACTGAGCTGACACACCAGTGTGTGTAAGGAACTCCTCAGTGATTGAGCCACTGTCTGCCAAAAANCTTGTGGTCTAGTGTGTGAGAAGAGAAATACCATAGACTTAGAATGCAGTGAGCAAGTACACTGTAGGAACCTGCTGGAGACACACTGGGACCTGGAGGGGAGCCCAGCCTAAGGAGGAAGTCTTCACAGCAGGTAAGACTGCGGATCAGTCAAGCTGTTGCCTGTACTGGGTGGTAGTGCTTTCTTAGGTGGGTTTTATTTTTGAGATGGTCACCCTGTCAGCCCCAGTACACTGACGTGTTCCTTGGGTTTCTGAGGTGGTGGTACACCCTCACTTCAGTACCACTGTAGTTTTTATCTATTCTTAAGTAAGATGGAGGATTCAGTGGAGGTACCATGGGTGTGGTCTCAGAAAGGACTCCACGCTAGTTAATGTAAACCCTTACTTCCTGCTCTTGCCACCAGATGGCGATCAGACATTTAAAAGACTTAATGGATTGGCTAAGACACCAGAATGGATGATTTAAAAAATGAAGTAACTATGAGCTGATGCTATAACTTCTACATATGTCTTAAGTCCTATTAATAATCAACAATAGCTCAAGAAGCTAAAAGTTACTGATAATCAGGCATGGTGACATGCCCTGTAATCCCGCGCTTGGAAATTGGAGCAGGAGGAATGAGAGTTCGAGGACAGCCTGACTTAAAAAAGGATGAAGATTACTTACAACAAATGTAGGAATCTTTTATCAAAGCCAAGTATGATCAGTCTGTAAAATCAAAATGGGCGTAGCAGAAGTTTGATGAGTTCATCTACATCACTAAAGTGACTGAATATATTTTTATTTATTTTTACTTTCAAATGTTTTTTTATTTGTTTTATGTGCATTGGTGTTTTGCCTGTATGTATGTTTATGTGAGGGTTCCAGATCCTCTGGAACTGGAGTTAACAGACAGTTATGAGCTCCTGTGTGGGTGCTGGGAATTGAACCCAGTTCCTCTGGAAGAGCAGCCAGTGCTCTTAACCACTGAGCCATCTCTCCAGCCCCAGAGAGAACATATTTTTAAACCATAGAATGAGTAAATATGTAGAAGTAGTATTTATTAACATTAGTGGTGCTTCTGTGTAAAATATCGAGTTTTCATTCAAAATATTCAGGAAAACCTATGTAGGAAAGTTCTGTCATTGAACATTAAGAGAAATGATAGTTGCTTGGGGAACATCTCTATACTCTGCAGGTGTCATCAAGGAAGACAGCTTTGTCCTTCTTTTTCTTCAGCAGTTTGCAAGCTTTCTGCAAAGGGCCAGTTTATTGTCCACTTTAGGCTTGCAAACCATATGGTCTTTGTCTGCTCAACTTTGCCATCATAGCATGGATAGCATGACGTAGCCATAGAAGATATATAAGCAGATGGTTGTGACTGTGCTTCAGTAAAGCTTTATAAACAAGTGGCAGGTGAAACTTGGAATGCATGCCATTGTTTGCCATGTGGGGAAGACTGGATTCTGCAGCTCTTTCTCCCTTCTGTTCTCAGTCTGTGGCTGCAGAGAAATAAAGACATTGAATTAGCTGATCTCTGATACTTGAGGCTTTCCTTGAGCNCCTTTCTCTTAGACTAAGTGATCACAAGATTGACCTAGAAGTGATATTTTTCTTACTTACAAGGTCAAATTTTAAAATTCTAGCTAGAACAAATTCATAATCCTTAAGACAAAGTTCCTGAGAGTTGGTGTGACTGATATCGCTATCTGGATCCCTAGAGACCAGGGACATCTGGCCTGTGCTTAGCAACATGGCCTCTACTCTCTAGATGCTAATTAATGCCCACCCCACCCCACTTTGGATAACAAAATGACTCCAGGCATCAAGTGTTCCCTAGGAGGNAAAGTCATGATGAGAACTATTTCTCTGCAGACTGCTTTTTAATATTGATTATTCTATTTTATAAATGTTTCTGAGGCTGGTGAACCCAGTGGAAGGTTGTCTGGGATGAAAAGTCACAATAAAACATGGGTGAAGAGAGACATAAACAAGCTCACTATTGAAGAACACTGAGAGCATATTTGCTTTTCCACTGTTTATAGTGATCTACCAGTTCTAGCAGAAATTGCTCATACTGGAGGAATTCAGTATCCCTTCCTATGAGGGCTAGGCCTTGTTTGTTTGCTTTTGACCTTACTTACTTTTTCTTTAAATGAATAACTTCGCTGTGGCTTATTCCTACAATGGAATATTTTTAGGTAGAGGAAGTGAATGCAATGCAGCATCACCAACAATGTAGACAGACTTTTTTTTCTCTTGGCCCTTTGAACATAGCCTTACACTGTAGCCCAGACTGACCTGAAACTCACTCTGTAGTTCAAGCTGGCTTGACACCAGTGACAAACCTCCCACCTGAGCCTCTCCGGTGCTGGGTCACAGGCGGTGGCCACCATGCCTAGAAAATCTTTGAAGCTGTCTTTCCAATGTTGGTAATGCTGGTCTTTTTCATTTGTCTAATTTTTCTCCCGTGGTTCCACCCCACCCCCGCCCTTTGGTTTTTTTGTGTTTTNTCTTTTTTTGGTTTTTTGAGACAGAGTTTCTCTGTGTAGCCCTGGCTATCCTGGAATTCACTTTGTAGACCAGGCTGGCCTCAAACTCACCGAGATCCACCTGCCTCTGTCTCCTGAGTGCTGGGACTAAAGACATGTGCCACCACACCTGGCCTCTCCCATGGTCTTTTGAGACAAGTTTTCAAAGCTCACACACTGTGTAGCTCAGTCTGGCTTCCGACTCAAGATCCTCCTGCTTCAGTCTCCCAAGTGCTGAGATTATAAGCATGCGCCACGGTGCCCAGCTAAAGCTCAATCACTTAGGGGGATTTGGCAGTAAGGGTACATCTGGTTCCCCTCATGTTTTACGGATGCTCGTTTATTTTAGTCTTCTCCTCAGTTATGAGTGATACTAACTCAGAGCTGACAAGCCTGGACATCCGAATGGTTTTGGACAAGGAGTTTTTGTTTTGTTTTCTCTTATTTTTCAAGCAATGACTTAATACAGGGTGGGTCTTTTTGAACAACAATATAAGACTTCTAGAAATACCAGTTCTGATATCGGGCTCTGCTTTAGGCAATTTCTGGGCTCTAGTGCAGCATCTTTCCTCTGCTGAGGGGTGCTTCCCTTCTGTAGAAAGCTAGGGAGTTTCCCCGACTCTGGTCACAAGGAGACTTTGTGTAAAATGTAGATTTCTGTCATCTGGGGTGGGCCGAGAAGTTTGGGTGGTTCCACTGCAGTCATGTTTGAGAACAATTAGAGGTAATGTCTGAGGTCATATCAACTCTAAAATGTAGTGGTTACAGGAAATAATGTATGTCTCTGAGTGTCCTTTATTATGTTATTTTCTAGAAAATATACTCTACAAGAAAAAAATTGAAATTAATACACTGTGATCCCCTCCACATATACACCTAAACACATTAATACATCTCATTTGAGCTTTGCTTGCTTGTCAAATGTCAGTTTGTAGCTCAGAGTGATCCCCACCACACATTAGATGATTGTTACTCTTTTAACCAGAAAGTCGTTTTGTAGTGTCTATGTTTCAGCCTTGCATTTAGAAAAGAATTAAAAAGTATGATATCCTGATTTCCATCCATAGAATTCTAAAATGGAATAAAATTAGAAATTCTGTTTGTTAATTTGTTTGTTTTTCTTTAATTTACAGAATGCTCTTTTCAGTTGCATTAGCAGAAATGAAAGTAAGTATGTTGTCAATGATTGTACAAGCAGTCCAAAGAGCAAGACACTTTATAGACATGGTTAGCAGTCAGAACTGATTGCCCAGACCCTTGGCATTACACCTGCTAAGCCATCTGAAGAAGCATGCACACAGGATTCTGTTAGGCAGTTGCCTGAGGGGTGTTCAAATCACTCATGTATTCTAGCAATTCCTGTGTCCCAATTGTAAGTTTATCAACCAACACTGTAGGTGAATGTGCCAGAGGAAGATAACACCAAATAATAGGGTCACTTTCTGAGGTGAAATACATTTACAGTATATGATGAAGTCCTTGCTAAGGATTGCCTCCCAGTTCAGTCTGAAGATGTTTATTTGGTATGTGCTTGGTGTGGGGCAGACACATATCTGTAGGGGACATGACCAGAACACAAAGAACTTGGAAATAGTGTAGAATGTGGAGTAGCACACTGATAAAATGCAGCAGTTCAGAGGAAACAGGGATCACATTGGAAGGGTGCTTAGAGGAGACCTCATGGAGTCCATAGCCTAACTGGGCCTTGAAGGTAAATAAGATATGCATGGAAGGGGGATGGAGAGAAGCAGGAAAGGATGTATGCAGTGGAGACTGGAGCAGCAGCAGACATGTGACAAGAATGTCAAGAGCTACAGAGGTGGGAAAAGACAACCAAGGAACAAGCGGTTGATTGGATTAGCTTGGTGATGTGGTGCATTAAATAAAGACTAACAAGCAGCCATGCATTTCTACCCTTTCAAACTGGGGCTAGTTCAGAAGGCACCATATCGTCTTTGGCAGGTAATCTTAGGTTCTCCCTAATGGAGGGATCAGAAGAGAGGCCTTTGGTCCTATTTTACTTCCCTCACTGTAACGCCCAGAGCATCACCATTGCAGTTTTACACTAATAAATGCAGCCATAACTTCTTTGTGTGGCTGAAGATACAGCACAGTAGAGTGTGTGCTTAGCATATCTAAGGTCCTTGTCATCTCCAGCGCCACACACATAGCAATACTGAGAAGCCCTTGTTCCCCACGATGAACATGAGCTCTTCAGCAGTAGATAAACATGAGAGTAGTTGCAAGTCACAAGTTAGTGCACAACAGGTGTGGAACAATGTCCTGGCCTGAGAAGCTGAGGTGTGTCCTATGTCAGTTAATTCAGCCCTTGCTTAGTTAATTTGCATGTGACTCATTATCATTTCTTCGAGTCATCTGAATTCTTCGTTCATTGGTCTGGGGAATTCACTGAATCCCGTTTCTCACTCCTCCATAGCCATTTCTGATATCACCTAGGAGTTCTTAGCTGCCTCTCTGTAACCCTTCCTACCACTCATCTACTCCACTCCTTTAACAACCCTCCACACACCTGTAGATGTTTGAGGCTCTCCTACCCTCCTCCGTTATGATTCCCACCCTGCACTTCCAGCCGCTCACTTCCTTCCCCGTGTTAAATGGCGCCCCAGTGTGTTTTTCTTTGTGTGTGTTTGTCTTCCTATGTATGTAGCTTGTTCTTGAACTCTAAATCTTGTTGCCTCTGCCTCTCAAGCGCTGGGGGTTACAAGTGTGCACCACTACTCCTGGCCATTGGGTTTTGTTTTTGTTGTTGTGTTTTGTTTCATTTTGTTTTGTTTTGAAACAAGGTCTCATATAGTCCAGGGTGGCCATAAATGTGTGAATGTTCTGCCTCCCATCTCCCAAGTGCTGTGTGATGACAGGTCTGTGCTACCACACCTGGCTTTTACTTATTTTCCAAATACAAAATCCAGTCACTTTCCTTCAAATAACCTTGCTTTGACTTGTACTTGAGACAGATTGTATCCGTTGTGAAATGAAGACTACTTCAGTATAGGAATATTCTTGCAAATATTCAAACTGTAGAAATTTTGAGATTTTGGTTTCAAAGTATACATTTGTTAATTTTATTAAGTTATCTTGCTACCTCTTAGTTTTTATTGGTCCTATTTTATAAATGTGAGGCACTGTGATTTTGTTTTCTTTGGTGTTGTTTTGCTCTGTCTATAAATCTCTACAAGTGCAGTGTGGAAAGAGGCTGTCCCATGCTCTCAGCATGGGCACTCTGGACATTCTGGGAGGCAGCTTTGGTTCTGTGACACTTCCAGGTGCTTTAGAGTACATTAGCAGCCCTGACATGCATTAAATGCCAGTGTATGCTCCCAAATTGTCATTACAACCAGAAATACTTGAACGTGCTTCTGCATTGCTCCAGCTGTACTACTACTCACAGGGATCTAGTTGACTAGAGAGTCTAAGTCATAAACTGTGACTGTCATAGATCAGTGAGCCCCTGACTGGCACCATGACGATGCCTGGAATAGTGCTGACTCAAGTGTTTATCCTCTACAGCATGACTGCACTTCTCCCGTTCAGAAAGGTGTACTGTTGACCATCGTGGTGCTGTTAACATTAACAAGAAGTGTCTTGCATTTCAGTGTCCTCTCTTTTTCCACAGTGGGCTCCGTGTGCTGCAGTTATGCAGGTCATCACACAAACTGCCGAGAATTCTGTCAAGCCATTTTTCGAACAGACTCTTCTCCTGGTCCATCTCAGATCAAAGCAGTGGAAAATTATTGTGCCTCTATTAGTCCACAGTTGATACACTGTGTGAACAATTACACCCAGTCTTACCCCATGAGAAACCCGACAGATAGTAAGTAAAAGGGCTGGATTCTTCTCATCTCAGTCTTTGATAAAATAGTTCACTCAAAAATTGGTACATTTGGGCTGGAGAAGTGGCTGAGAGGTTAAGAGCTGCTCTTCCAGAGGTCCTGAGTTCAATTCCCAGCAACCACATGGTGGCTCACAGCCATCTATAGTGGGATCTGGTGCCCTCTTCTGGCTAGCAGGGATACATACAGGCAGAACACTGTATACATAATAAATAAATAAATAAATCTTAAAAAAAATATTGATACGTTCATGTAGGTGTCTGTGCTCTGGTTCACTTGGGAAGCACCAAGATCCCTTTGGTGATTGATTTTCACAGACTGGATTTACAGCTGGGTAATTTTCACAGCTATAAGGTACCAAGAAAGAAGGGAATGTAGAGACCATGAGGAAAAGGAAATTCTGTTTTGAAGATGGGAGAGGTCTTTGGTATGGATATTTTGGTGGAAAGCCAGATCATCACCATTAAAATATCAGACCCGCTGGGCGGTGGTGGTGGTGCACACCTTTGATCCCAGCACTCGGGAGGCAGAGGCAGGCAAATCTCTGTGAGTTCAAGGCCAGCCTGGGCTACCGAGTGAGTTCCAGGAAAGGTACCAAAGCTACACAGAGAAACCCTGTCTCAAAAAACCAAAAAAAAAAAAAAATCAGACCCTTTAACCTGGAAATTCCATCTTGTCATTTACACAAGAAAACTTACACAAATTTGCAAACAAATAATATGGTTTCCATATGTATAGTAGCATATGAGAAAAACTTAGGAGTGACCCAAACATGCATCCGTAGGCTATTCATTAAATTATATTTCTGTGCAATAGCAACACTTCACAACTAACAAGAGTGTTTATACAGAAAGTCCAAGGTGTGTAAGAAAACAAAGCAAGTTTCAGAACTGAAAGCATAGTCTTAGTTATACTTAACTGTTCCACACTATATATTTCTATAATGCTGCAACTTTTATCAATGAGAAGTTCTTACTTTCATAATAAAAAAGTCATAAAAATAGGAGAGTAATATTTTTGAAAAACTGAGGTCTCCTAATGAACCTGTCCTTGTGGGATCTTCGAATCCATTCTGCTCATCTAGAGGAGTCAGATTTTAAAGAACTGACTGATCAGCAGACTGACGAAGACTGACTTGTAAGCCAGATGCTAGTGTCTTGCTTTATACTGGAATATTGTAAGACTCTTTGAATCTTGAAAGCCGTACGCCTTGTTTGGCCATGATTGAAATCAGAATCTGAGGCTTTTGACATTCTGTGATGTGGTAGTGTGGTGAAGATCAGAGATGTGGCCTTCATTTGTTTTTAAGCAAATCTGTGTTTTCTGACATTTAGGCTGCACTGAAGTGTTGCTGGTGGTGAGGAGATAGAAGCTTAAAAAAAAACAAAAACAAAAAAACAAGGCAGAAAGAGGTAGAACAATAACCTCTAATGTCTGTCCTAACACAGGAATCTAGAAAAGAAGGCTGCACATTGAGTATGTTTCTTCAAATGCAGGTACCTGAGAGAACCCTTCTGAAGTCTGTAGCGTGACTGAAAGTATTCTTTCAGTTTCTAGTTCTTTGTAGAAAATTAAAGCCTGGGTGAATGGGGACATAGTTCACAGGCAAATCCTGGCCCATTAGCATGTTTGAAGCCCTGGTTCAATCCCTATCATCAAAAAAGAAAAAATTAAAGGCAGAAATGAACTAAGATATTGTCAGAGTTCATATTATTTAAATTACAACGTATATTAATTAGCTTCTGTAGACTTAGAAAAGTCTGTGATGTCTTGGGGTATGATAAGTGGAACGTTTTTAACGCTGTGGAAGCCAGTCTTACGTCAAGAGCACAGTCCCTGCTAAACACAAGCAGGAAGTGAGCCCACTTTGATTTGTAGTATCTTTTCCAAGAACATGAAGTGGTTTACATGAGGCCGCGTTAGGTGGGGGGCGACTTTCATTTTGTAACGATGGTTCTCGAAAGCTCGTAACTGGGGACTGTGGTGAATTCTGGGAAGAGAAACGTTGCAAGGTTTGCACTGCAGAATGATGGAACGAGCTGAGCAGGCCCTGTATACTTGCAGAGACGTGCATAGAGAGCTTTCGTTGTCCACTTGCTGCCGTGCTCAGTGAGCAGTGTATGCTGTAACACCAGCTAATAAAGGGCTTATATCCTGCATGCAGGTTTATATTGCTGTGACAGAGCTGAAGACCACGCTTGCCAAAACGCCTGCAAGAGAATTCTCATGTCTAAGAAAACAGAAATGGAGATTGTTGATGGTCTCATCGAGGGTTGTAAGACCCAGCCCTTGCCTCAAGATCCTCTCTGGCAGTGTTTTCTCGAAAGCTCACAGTCGGTTCACCCCGGGGTCACAGTGCACCCTCCTCCCTCAACTGGCCTTGATGGGGCTAAATTGCATTGTTGCTCTAAAGCAAACACTTCAACATGTAGGTTAGTATCTCATTTTCCTTTATTAAAAGCAAGAGAAAACAGGATTTTAATTGGTGATTTTTAACAAATGTGTTACTCTTGTGTTGTCTAGGCTCAGCATTTGGGACCTGGGGACTCTAGTTCTGTGGTAGAGGGCTTANCAGGTACAAAGCCCTAGGTTCAATCTCAGTACAACAGATAAATAGAAGATAAAAAACAAAATCTTTAATTATTTTTTAAAGTTAAAAAAACATTTATTTATTTTATGTGTAAGTGTTTTATCTGCACATCTGTAAGAGCGCACCAGATCCCCTGGAGCTGGAGTTACAGACAATTGCAAGTTGCCATGCAGATGCTGGGAACTGCACTGGGGTACCCTGCAGGAACAGTGAGCCTCTTCACCACTAAGCCATCTCCCCAGCCCCAAACTTTTCATTATTATTATTTTATTCAACAAATTTTTACTGAAGACTGTTTAAATCAATACAGTATTTTAGGGCCAACAAGGTCACTTAGCAGGTAAAGACCCCTGCCACCACACCTGATTAGTTAATTAAATGATCTGAATTTTATTCCCAAGATCCGCACGGTGGAAGGAAAAGCCAGCCTCTCTAAGTTGGTCTCTTACTGCTACACATTCGTGAAAGTACATGCACACACACAAGTGTAATTTAAGTTAAAAATTTATATGCGTGTCTGTTTTCCTTGAATGTATGCATGTGTATCATATATGTGCCTGGTGCCCACAGAGGTCAGAAGAGGTCATAGGATCCCATGGAACTAGAGTTCAGCCCCTTAAATTTTTTTTGATAAAACAAGTACTGTTTTAAACATTGAGTGCNAAAAGCATTGTATTTGGGGGTGTGAAAGATTAGCCATTGAAAGGCCAATAAATATTTAAGATGATGCAATATTAGTAAGCTTACCGTATGTTGGGCCTGGAGACATGGCTCAGTGGTTAAGAGCACTTACTAGCTACTATTCTCAGCACCCATATTGGATGCCTCACAACTGCTTGTAACTTAGCTACAGGGGATCCAGTGCCCTCTTCTGGCCTCTGTACGAACTTTCCTTACATGTGCAGACACATACCTATACATGTAAATAGTTATTTAGAAGAATATGCTTTGAGCTCATATCTAAGAGGTAATCTCTTTATTAAATTACAGAATTTTGGGATGGGAAGTGTAACTCAGTTGGTAGAGTGCTTCCCTAGCATGTACAAAGCTCTCAAATACAACGTGAATTAGTCCTAGTGACACGTGTCTTTAATCCCCGCACTCAGGAGGTTGAGACAGGAGGAGCAAGGTCAGCCTCAGCCACATACTGAGTTCCAGGCCAGCCTAAGCCACATGAGACCCTCTGTTAAAAGGAAGGAACTTTGAATTTAAAGTCTTTTGTCATATTAGAACAACCTTAGCGGTATAGGCATCTGGGTTAGTTGGAGAATTACGTATGTGTTGGGGATGGGGTCTGTGACGAATATCTGCCATAAACAGATGAGGAANGATATATTTTGGTTCACTCTTTCAAAGGTTTAGTCCATAGTCCCCTGGCTCCATTGGCTTGCCCTGGGAAGAAACAGAACATCCCAGTGGAGGGGGTGTCGTGGATCTGAGCTGCTTACCCAGTGACCTGCCTTCTTCAGCTAGACTCAGCCTCCTCAAGTTTCTACTAACTCTCAAAATACAGTTGCCAGCTAGGGATCAATCCTTCATCACATGAGCCTGTGAGGAATTATTTCACATCCACATCATAGCAACATCACTTAGGTATTACACCTAGAGATAAAAAAATAATGCAGCTGTGAACAGAGGAAACTGCAGAGATTTAAAAAGTGAGGAGAGATAGCTAAGAGCGTGATGAAGAGGCTTGTCTTAAGTTCCTCTCTGTTGCTGTGATAAGACACCATGGCCAGGGAAACTGACAGAAGAAAGAGTTTCAGAGGGTTAGAGCCCATGAGCATCATGGAGGGAGCATGGCAACAGGCAGACAGGCATGGTGCTGGAGCAGTAGATGAGAGCTTCCATGTGAAACACAGTTCTAAAGGAGAGAGAGAGAGAGAGAGACAGACAGACAGACAGACAGACAGACAGACATAAGTCTTTTGAAACCTCACAGCCCCTCTCCCCAGTGACACACCTCCTCTAACAAGGACACACCTTCTAATCCTTCCCAACAGTTCTGAAGACTGAGCGTTTAAACATATCAGCCTATGGGGGCCTTTCTCATTGAAACCACCACAAGGATGTAAGACAAGTGCCTTATTAGAGGTGTTTTGTACAAAAAGGGGCCAAACATTACTAGGATACTCTGAGGGAAAAAGAAGATACCAGACATAAAACAACTTTTTAAATTGGATGGAACATTACAAAAAGAAACTATGCCTAGGATAGTCCATCCGACTTACCAAGGATACAAAAAGGTCTAAACAAAGTCAGTTGAAAGGCTTAAGTAAACCTGGCCCTGTGATTACAGAAATAGATTCTGTATAGAAGTTACTAAAGGTATTAATGAAGGGATGCTGTTTTTGAATGCCCACAAAGGAAGTTGATGTCTGTATTGAGTTGCTGGAGCTTGGAGTTTTTGTTGCTGTTTGTTTTTGTTTGTTTCTTTGTTTGTTGTTTTTTTCAAAACAGGTTTCTCTGTGTAGCCCTGGCTGTCCTAGAATGTACTCTGTAGACCAGGCTGGCCTCAAACTCAGAGATCCGCCTGCCTCTGCCTCCCCAGTGCTGGAATTAAAGGCGTGCACCACCACGCCCAGCTTGTTTTGGGTTTTGAGGAGTTTTATTGTTGTTTTTTTGAACATTTATTTAGGAGGGGGTCTGCTGTGGTTCACATGGAGGTGAAAGGACAACTTGAGTCACTTCTGTCCTTCTACCATGTGGGTCCCAGGGATTGTCAGGCTTGGCAGCAGTCCCTTTCACCTGCTGAGCCATCCTAACAGCCCAGGAATTAGGGGGTGATGAGCCATCCTAACAGCCCAGGAATTAGGGGGTGATGAGCCATCCTAATAACCCAGGAATTAGGGGGTTATGGTTTGCTGAGTGCTTTCCATTTCATCAGACTTGATCTTTCTGAAACCTTATGAGAGAATTGGGGGAATTTGTACAATTTCTGTTTTAAATGTTAGAAACTAACTCTGAAATGTTATCTATTCGTGATATTCATGGCAAATATAGGAAGTTAAAGGGTGGAGAAAGTACTGGCTTCCTCTTCCTCAAAATGTGCAAGCTCCCTCGTGAGCCAGGGGTCTCTGGTCTGTTTAATGATGCTGCATCGGCAATGCCTTGAACAAGCACGTACATAAAACAGCACTCATGAACACAAGGAGAGTGGGAAACAGACTGCAGAGTAAAGATCCCTTCTTTGGGGCTGGAGAGATGGCTCAGCAGTTAAGAGCACTGACTGCTCTTCCAGAGGACCCAGGTTCAATCCCCAGGACCCACATGGCAGCTCACAACTGTCTATAATTCCAGTTTCAGCATATCTGATGTGCTCTTCTGGGCTCCATTGGTACCAAGCACACACATGGTGTACAAACACATGCAGACGAACGTTTACATACATTTAAAAAACCTACAAAACTTCATAGGGGTATTTATGAGGGTCAAATAACTGTGAGGACAGCAGGAAATAATTATAATTTTGTATATTTCAATGATACCCAATTTTTATAGTAAACATGTATTACTTTTATAAAAATTAAACTAATGAATTCAATGTATAAAACTACTTTGGAAATGACCTAACAGTGTTGCTTTCTCTGTAGAAACACTTAAATTGCTTTGCAGTCATTAAATCCTGAACATCAGGATGTTGCCTCTCAGCTGCAATAGCCTGTAGAGGTTTTGAGGATCTTAAGGAATATAAGTGGTTTAAACAAACTTTAATCTGTGACTGCACCCCCACTTTTCCTGCTTCTAGGCTTGAACTAGGATCCTGAGTACCCATGGCACTCTGTGTTACATCCCTAACCATTAAAATGCTTCTTTAGAGAAGCAGTCTGCCTCCTGTGGTTAGCATAACCAGAGGAGATTATATCATGTGCTTTACTTTAAGTAAATATTGAAAAAAAAGAAGATAAGAAAGACATGAGAGAAAATAATTGTACTGGAACTAGGGATATACAAAACACCTTAAGGGACTGTAAAATGTAGTATTTAGCTTTCTATCAGTCATGGCAAAGGGGGGTTGGATTGTTTTTAATTTTTTGAAAATTATTTATTGAAATGTATTTATTACTGGGGTGGGATGGGGTGGGCACACATGCCACGGAGTCTGTGTGGATGTCAGAGGACAACTTTGTAGTTCATTCTCTCCTTCCACCTTTATGTGGGTTTGGGGGTCAAACTCAGGTCACCAGGCTTGTGTGGTGAGCTCCTTTACCCACTAAGCCATCTCTAAGTCCTCTTCTGTCCCATGGATGACTTTTTTCTTAATATACATATTGGCTGTTTTACCTGCACGTATGTGTGTAAACCACACGCAGTCTGATGCCCTCAGAGGCCAGAGGAATGTGTTGGGTCCCTGGAATTGGAGCTACAGACAGTAATGAGCTGCTGTGTGGGTGCTAGGAATCAATCTGGGTCCTCTGGAAGAGCTCTTAATTGATGAGCCACCACTCCAGCTACCCATGGATGACTTTTAAAAGTCCATTTTTCATGGAGATTACCTTTTCTGGCTCCAAATTCCAGGAGCTAGTTAATTGTACTTTTTCTTTACGTTCCTAAAGAGAGTTAATGGAGTTGGAGTTTTGCACAGATTGTGTACTCACNGGGCTCTCTCTAATGTTCTGCATTTTTTCTTCTGTTTCAGGGAGCTGTGCACNAAACTTTATAGCATGAGCTGGGGAAATACGCAGAGTTGGCAAGAGTTTGACCGCATCTGTGAATATAATCCTGTGGAGGTGTCCATGTTGACATGTCTAGCTGACGTCCGGGAACCTTGCCAGTTGGGCTGTAGAAACCTTACTTACTGTACGAACTTTAACAACAGGTAGGAAAAAATATTATATATGAAGATGGAAATACACGATCAGTAACTTACTTGTTTTAAGTAAATACCACTTTCTGATGTGCCCTTCTGGGGTAAAAGAAAGCGGTATTTCTTTATGATTTCATCTGNAAATGCTCTGTCCCTTCTCCATGGCCTCTAGAAAGGAAGTGTGATTGCAGAGTCTCTTCTAACCTAGAGATGCCTCAAGCCTCTGGAGTTGGGAGAGTATCCGGTGCCTTCAGTCCTTCTCCCTTCTGACTGGTGGAAACAGTTCACCGCAGAACAGGTCACTGGACTGTGTGGATATGTTCCAGGCTCAGATCTTGGCCCCTTTTCCCCTTACTATCCTTGATACTACAGGATACTCTGATCTGAATTGTTCTGTAAAGAAATATCTTTAAATTAAGCACATGACTCACTGAGCAGAGGCTGATGGCACCAGCCTGGTCTACAGAGTGAGTTCCAGGACAGACAGAGCTGCATAGTGAGACTTTGTCTCTAAAAAACAGCAGCACAAAGGATGATGATTCTAGTTAATAAGTATATCACATATGTGAAATTGCTAAGAGAATAGATTTGATGTGTTTACCACAAAAACAGGACAAAGTATTTGTGCTAATATGTATGTTAGTTTGATTTAGCCATTCCACAATATATACATATTTCAAAACATCATGATGAATGCCATAGAGTTAGCAGTTAAAAGTGCTTTTAAAAAAGAATGTATATGAAAAGGTTGGTCCTGCTACGTATGAATTAAAACTTCTGTGAATACCTCCTCATTTAGCCTATTAGAATGGCTAAATTAAAAGACTGGAAAGCGTGTGAAGTGTGTGGGATTCTCACTCTTTCCTGCTAGGTAAGTAATTTGAGTTATATCTGTGATCTATCAACTCTATTCTGAAGCATTTATTCACACAAGAGACTTGAAAGCATATGCCCAAGAAAGTCTCTTATGTGCCAGCGTTATTTGTAATCTCCCATATTGGGAGATGACCCCAAAACAGCCATCAGGAGAATGAAAAAATAATAGTAACATACTGTCGTGTTCCAAACAGNGGAGTAGTATACAGAAGGAAGGCAAACTCCAAACTCCTTTTGTTTTTTTGGTTTTTTTTTTTTTTTCGGCTTTGGTTTTTCAAGATAGGGTTTCTCTGTGAAGCTTTGGAGCCTGTCCTGGAACCTGTCTCTTATACACATCTAGATGTGTATAAGAGACAGGAGGTGTGCACCACCACCACACAACTTGTGTAGGGTTTTTAATTACATAGCTGGATACAGTTTTCAAACATTGTTGAACTAAATTTTCANTTCATACATTACAATGCACAGGATTAAACTCCATCAGATTTTTGTTGTTTTTTATTTGTTTGAGACAAGGTCTCATGTAGCCCAGGCGGGCCTCAAACTAGCTATACATCTGAGTCTGACCTTGAACTCCTCGTCCTCTTGCCTCTACCTCCCAAGTACAGGAATTACAGGGATGCACCATCATGCCTGGCTTTAAAGTAATGGTTTATGTACATTTAATTAATTTTTTCCTCATCAAAAGGCACTACCAGACATTAAAGAAAAAACCCATAACTTAACAGAAAAATCTATACTACATATGCCTGACAAAGGCCACGTCTGTAATGCATGAAGAACCCTTATAACTCCTTAATAATCAGTTTCGACTTTTTTTTTTTTTTTTTAGATTTCTTTTATGTGTATGAGTGTTTTGCCTACCTGTAGGAGTACCACATACATGCACTGCTCTCAGAGGCCAGAAGAGGGCATCAGATCTCCTGGAACTGAGGTTACAGATGGTTTTGAGCCAGCACATGGGTGCTGGAAACTGAAGCTGGCTTCTCTGCAAGAGCACCCAGTTCTCGAATCACTGAGCCATCTCTCTAGCCCTCAACTTTTTTTTTTAACATAATTTCTTTATTGATTTTAACATTATTTCTTTGGGAATTTCATATCATGTACCCTAATTCTGCTCATTTCCTGATCTCTCCCTATCTGCCCTTCACCCTTGCAGCATCCCCCCTCAAAAATAAATTAAAACCAAAACAAACAAACAAACATACCCGATTTGCTTCTCTGTCTTTCCTGCCTCTCCAACACCATCATTTGTCTTAGTGGCGTTGAGAGCCACTGTGTGTCATGCAGTATATCCTTTAGTCCTATCTGCTTTACTTGCAAATGTCCATTGCAATGAGTCANTGGTCTGGTTCAAGGCCTCTGGTGTCTGGTACACCATCATCACGGGACCCTCTCTGAAACTCCTCTAGTCTATCCCTCGGCCACCCCACGTCATGGAGATCCTGTGGATATCGTTCCTCAGGACCAGTCCCTTCACATGCTCCAGTAGGTCAAAGATGAGGTAGATGTTAGGGTGCAGCCCTCAACTTTTTAAAAGGGGCAGAAAAAAACATTTNATAAAAAGTAACATTTATTAATAGATCATATCTAACAATAAAAAGGAATAAAATATTTGTATATACAACAACATGGAAGTAAATCTCAAAAAGATTATGTTTTGATGACTATTTCAGGCCCCCAAAATAGAGTATTAGTTCACTTATATGAAATTCTAGGATAGGCTAAAGTAGTTTGTGATGTTCTATGTATGAGGAGTGTAGACCATGGGGTGATTGGACAGGGCACACAGGGACTGTTTGGTGGGATGGAAATGTGCCATTATGGNTTTACATGTGTCTCTATGAGCTATGCACTTGGCAAATCACATCAACTTTATAATCTGTGCATTTTGTTTTTTTATTATACCTCAGTTTTAAAGACACAGACTCATTTATTTTGTGAAATAAAATGAGATGGTCTGGGAATGTTAGTCCTGTCCAAAGCACCTTAAAGTTTTAAACATAAGAACCTGTGTTAAATTAAAATATGCAGTCAGTGTCTTGATGCTAGTGGCCACGTTGAGCTTCAAATGCTTGAAGCCGAAAGCCTATGATGGGTTTTACTCATCACTCTCGAAGAAAATCAATGTTACCTGATGTGTGAATTTACCAAGATTTTACTCATTGCTTCTATCTAGGAAAGAATTTGTCTCAATTCCTTCTGGATTTTTTTTCCAGGCCAACAGAACTTTTCAGGAGCTGTAATGCTCAGTCTGATCAGGGAGCCATGAATGACATGAAGCTGTGGGAGAAAGGAAGCATAAAGATGCCCTTCATCAGCATCCCTGTTCTCGATATTAAAAAGTGCCAGCCAGAAATGTGGAAAGCAATCGCGTGTTCCCTGCAGATCAAGCCTTGCCATAGTAAATCCCGAGGGAGCATTATCTGCAAGTAAGTCATTGTAGTCCTGGTGACTCGTGTGGGCCCGACCCTCCCTGATCTCTAGTAGAGCCTCTCTTCAGAACCTTCTCCCCTTGCCCATGCCCCTCCCCCAGGGCAATGCTTTCACACTTCATCCCCAGCTTGAAGTATGCTCCCTATCTTCTTGCCTGAGGCCTGCCCTTCTTGGCTCTTGTCAAATACCAGACATTCCTATGGAGTCTTCCCACATTCCTTGGTTAACACTAACTTATCCTTAGTGCAAATTCCCATAGAACTTTATGTGTACTTTGTTATGGAATCTAGTTTAAGAAACAGTTTCTAAATCCCTTCAGTGCACACTTACATTTTAAATTTTTATTGCATTTATTTATTTGGTGTGTGTTCATTTGTACATCTGTCACAGANCATATGGACATCAGAGGACAACTTGTGGGGCGGGGTATGTTCAGTGGGTCCCATGGACTGATTTCAGGTCATCAGAATTCACAGCAGGCACCTCTATCCAACAAGCCATCTTGCTAGCCCTGTTTTTATACCTTTAAAAGCACTTTCACATTTAGAGAGAANGAGGGAGAATATGAATGAATACACCTCGGTGAGAATGTGGGAGCTTCCAGGGATCAAGCTCAAGTTGTTCTTCAGGCTTGGTGGGCGGCGCCTCTACCCACACAGCTCTCTCAGGCGCTTCTGTAGTTTGTGTTCTTGTCTTATATACTTATATACTTATATACTTATATACTTCTGTATACTTATATACTTCTGTGCCGTTGTCTTTTTTCCTCTTTGCCCTTTCTCCTTTACGGCCCCTTTTATATTTTTACTATTCTCCTGGCACACAGTAGATGTCCTGTAAGTGCTTGATGAGTGAGAGAGTTAGTGAGTAGTCATTAGGTCCTGTTCCTAGTAAACAATTTTGAATGATTTCCTTAGGAAATCTAAGACAAAGTCAAGATGATAGCTGCCTGGTGGGTGAAACCAAAGCACTAACTCCACAAGAAGCTCAGCTGCTCTTCGAGCATCTGTTCTTCAAAAGCTTTTCTAAGACTGAGCCAATGCTGAGCCCTAAACCCTTTGTGTGTGACCCAGTACTGCTCAGTTCGGATTCACAGGGTCCAGCTCAGTTTTATTTTTCTCTTACTTGGTTTAGTTTTGATTTTGGAGTCTTACTGAGTCACTCTGTAGTCCAGGCTGGCCTTGAGCTCATGGCAGTCCCCTGCCTCAGCCTCCTGAGCTCTGGGATTACAGACATGAGCTATCATGCCTGGCTTCTGATCAGTTTTCCAGCATGACCCAGACATGACCTGAGTAAGGGAGAGAATGAGGTGTAACTCTGGGATGACAAGCCAAAGGCCTCAGGTGGAAGTATGTACTTAGAAACCTTCAACCAAAGAACCAAACCCTTACTCAATACTAGAGAAAAAATATTAAAGGTTTATTTATTTTACGTGTATGGATGTTTTGCCTACATACATGTATATGCACCACATGCATGACTGGTGCTCACAGAACTGTATACCTCTGGATACATACCTCAGAAGACATTGGATCCCCTAGAACTAGACTTACAGATGGTTTTGAANCACCATGTAGGTACCGGGAACTGAACCCATGTCCTCTGCAAGAGCAACAAGAGCTCTTAACTGTGGAGCCATCTTTCTAGCCCCTAGACTAGGAAGAAATTTAAAGTTGTCAACTGTCTTGTTCTAAAAGCCAAATACCTTAGTGGTGATANCTAAAACAGAGAGAGAGGGAAGGAAGCAACTGACACAGGCCCTAAGAGTAGGGTAGACTTTTAATCAGAGCAGCCTAGCTTGCTTTCCTCTTAAAGGTGGTAAAAGCTTCACCATGCTTGGAACAATAATTGTAAATTTTGAACAAGGCCTTTGATCTCAGATTACGGGAAGTTAGGCTTTGAATTTACCGAGCAGCTGGAAGTTCAGCAGCCTTATCCTACCCAGCTTGGCAGGTAGTGAAAACTTCTCCAGCGAAGCTTCAGAAACACAGTTTGAGCAGACAACAGGAGGCGGTGCCNTGAACCCACAATGGGCATGCATTTTTTCTTTTAAGATCAGATTGTGTAGAGATACTCAAGAAATGTGGAGACCAGAACAAATTCCCTGAAGAGCATACGGCTGAAAGCATTTGTGAGTTTCTGTCCCCTGCAGATGACCTGGAGAACTGTATACCTCTGGACACATACCTCAGTAAGTACTGTCTGAGTTTGCTCTTAGAGTTCCAGTGCTTCTCTCACGGTCTCTGAATGAGGACCTGTTGTTTGAGGATGCCATCCCCATTAGTTACTTTTCTGTTGCCGTGACAAAGATACCCATCAAAAGCATTTTGGGGAAGAGNGTATATTTGGCTCACAGTTAAAGGGTACAGTGATAACATGGCAGCTGGAGTATGAGGCAGGAGCATCTGACTTTGGGAAGCAGAGAGGCAGCTGCTCAGCTCACTTCTTCTTCAGCCCAGGGCTCCAGCTAATGAATGGCATGGTGCTGTCCAACAGGGCAGGTCTAACCTCACCCAGAGTTTTGTCTCCTGAGTAATTAGATCCTGTCAAGTTGGCATTGTCATCTTAAAATCTGTAAGCAGAAGTTGTATTTTATCTTTCGGAAGAAGTATGAACTGTTTACTTAGAAATCATTGTTATTTCTCATGATGTNACCAGAAAATGGAATTTCCCCTAGGAAGCTGTCAGTTTTTGCCATCAGGACCTGAGCTGGGCCTGGCTTAGACTTATTCATCCAATAGAGAAGAAAGAGCTATTTCTTGAGTTCGTAAAGAGAAGTGGAACTTGCCTCACTACCTTAGCTTCTTCCTGCCANATACTTGTGCCAAGAACTTCGTACCTCATTGAGGGATTCCTGGAGGAGCTCCTTGACAGCAGTGAGACCTGTGTAGGGAGGCCATGCACTTAGGTATTAAGATAAATTAGCATTTGGGCTGCCACCAGGGGGCAGCAGTGCAGAAGCTGGCTGGCCAACAGAGAAGCCTGCTTGCTTACTTTTCCCGTTATGATTACACCAGCTGCCAATCACAGAACAGATGGAAGCACAGGAAAGCCCAGAAGCAAGTGGTCCAGGATGTTTATGGTGGCACCAACACCAGGAATCAGGCTTTCAGCCGTTCTCCACTCTGCTCAGATCTACTTCATGTACTTTTCTGTCATACCATGGCTGTTGACGCTTTATCCAGCTTACTCTAGTTGGTAAATGGGAAGAAGGAGGAGGAGGAGCAGCTCCTCCTTAACCTTGAGGGGACACCTATAATTGTATGAGAAGCTCAGATGAGTGATCCTTTTAGCTTTGAGCCCGTGACCACCCTGAATAAAATTAAGGATCTATTAACAAAAGAGAAGAGAGGGTGTTGAATTTTTAGCTGGCAGTATCTGTTAGGTTCTCTCAAAATAAAGAAACCAGTATTGAAAAAAGAGCATGCTAGGTGGGAACCTCTGTGGCCTTGGGAAGAGTGCCTCCTGGGTTCCCGGTAAACCTGGACAGAGTGGTGGGGCTGGGTGAGACGTGCTGCCACAGCCTCTGTCTATGCTGAGTCTCAGAGTCTGAGTGGGGCTGACAATCAAGTAAGCAAACTGGTGTGTTCATACTCCTAGCCACATAGAGCAGTCAAGTCTGTGTAGAAGAAAATGATTCAGTAGGAGGAAACTGAAGGATGCGTTAGTTTGAATAGCAGCGCTCTCTAACTATCTCAAGTGCTTCAAGTGCTATTCTTCCTTGACAGGACTTTGGAAGGTAAATAGAATTGTGTTCTGAGGTTCTTGTTGCTGTAACAGACTGCCATTTATTGTTTTTTAAAGTGAAAAAGTATCCCTTTTAGACATGAATACGTATTTGATAACCACACCCCAAATGTCACATCTCTGAACTGCTTACTACTGAAGTTATATGAGTTTATCTGTTTATCTTATTCTCTTCCAGATATTAACCCATGTTAGCTTGTCTGTTTTGTCCATTACTGTATCTAGTACCCAGGATCTTCTGAGTGTATTGTAGGTACCCTGCTAATACATAAATGATTGGGTGTGTTGTGATAAAGTGACAAATGATGAGGAAATCCAGTGTTTAGTTAGGGCTTGTCAGAACCAGGCCTTGCTCTCCATTTATTCCAGCCATGATGAAGCCAGATAGCCTAGAGACTCGGATTCTTTTAGATGGGTTACACTGGTCTGTTTTGGGTTATTCAGGGCCAAGTGCTTTAGGTAACATCGTAGAAGAAGTGACTCATCCCTGTAACCCAAATCCTTGCCCAGCCAATGAGCTCTGTGAAGTGAACCGAAAAGGGTGTCCGTCTGGAGATCCCTGCCTTCCATATTCTTGTGTTCAAGGTAAGGGATGGGGGCTGTGAGTGTGAGATGGACATGGGACATGCTGCTGGTGTTTCCTTGTTGGAGTTGTCATTACACCCAGGTTACAGGGACTTTTCCTGTACTTTATTTTCCTGTAATGTTTAAGCGTTTCTCACCAAAATGTATTTATTCAAAAAAAGACACATAGAATTTTCATTGTTATTTCAATTATAAACTAATATTATCAATACAAGTTACAGGGTTCTGGATTACAGAAGAAAAGAGAAACTTGAGCCAACTTTTTGTCCCTTCTCTTCCATGCTGTAATGTTTGAAAAACAGACTATCCATTGTTCATGGTTTTCTTTTCTTCTCTGTAGCTCATGGAGGAATGTCGTCCTCACTATGACATTAATCATCTCTCTAAGGTTAATGTGGGCTGTGGATGTAGCTCTGCNGGAGAGTGTTTGCCTAATGTAGAAAGCCTTGGATTCATTCCCCAGCACCACAACAAAACAGGCTAGGTGTGGGGGTGCATTCCTATAATCCCAGTGCTTAGGAGGTAGATGCTAAAGTTCCAGGAGTTCAAGGTTAGCCCCAGCTACAGAATGGATTTGAGGCCAGCCTGGGTAATGTGAGACCCTATCTCAGTAAAAAATAAAAAGATTAATGTTATGTTGAAATGCATACAAATAACTGGGTGTGGTGGTGCACCCTTTTAATACCAGCACTGAGGCAGAGGCAGGTGGATCTGTGAGTTCGAGGCCAGCCTGGTCTACATAGCGAGTTCCGGGACAGCCAGGGCTACATAGTAAGACCTTGTCTCAAGAAAATAAAAACTAGCAACAAAAACAAACAAAACCGTAAGAAATGCATACAAACAATTGTTGTTTGGGATTACATATTAGTGGGCCACTTGAGACCCTTGTGCACTATAGAGATGTGCTTGACCACTGAGTCACACATTGAGCCCCTGAAAAATGTANTTCATAGAATTTTGATAGTCTTTATCTCTGTCACTTGTTCTGAATATAGTTGTAGTAACATTGTGACTCTTTTTAATCTATTTCTCTGTTGAAGATGTTTATCATGTTAGAATCAACATTTAAAAAATCTTACAAGTAAAAAGGAGCAAACGATGAACTAAGTGTGGTATCTAAAGGACCGTCTGCTTAAATAACATGATAGTGTGCCAGTTACCAAGTGCGATGAGTCTAGCTAAAAGGAGATGGTGAGCTGTTTTAAACCTCGGAGTGGTGTTTTACGTCCATTGACACTGTATTATAGTTTAGCCAGTATTTTCTTTACCAAGAAAATGGAATACAGTGACAATAGTAATTTTTCTATTACACATTATGTAACATGCAACAGTTCCAAATTGTTTTGTTCAACTCAGAAAGCCCATTTTCATGATAAATTTAAAATGTATTACCTAGAAAATGGGTTTTCCTTAAGCCCATCCAAATANTCAATTTTTCTTTGAATTTATAGTTGTATGCTTATGTTCCATCACTAAAAATTGTCCTGGTCAAAATTACTCTAAAAATAGTAAGTTTATATACTTCATTTATTAAAACATTTTGTCATTTTTCAAATATGTTTAGCCCAAAGAAATAAAAAGCTATGTTTTTGTTGTTTGCTTGTTTGTTTGTTTGTTGATAAGGTCTTACTATATAGTAGCCCAAGCCATCCTCCTGCCTCAGCTTTCCAAGTTCTGGGATTACAGGTGTGTACTACTATGCTTGGCCAAAGCTATGTAGCTTCACAATATTTTTTGTACTAAACTGTAGCTAACTTTGGGGTACAAGTCCTTAATCACCCATAGCACATGGAACTTCATTTGAGAGGATATATTTTTTGGTCAGTGAGCAAAAGCAATTCCTTAATTTGGTAAAAGTTCTATAACATAATCTTTCAAAAATATTTATT
>LZPO01005771.1:872152-882267 GCA_001675575.1 Neotoma lepida | reverse complement strand
ACAATTAATTTTTAAAATTTGAATTGACAACCAGAAAGTGGGGCCTGATGAGAGGACGTAGGTCACTGGGGGCATGACCTTTGGGACTTCTTACCCCCTTCCTGTTCCTACTCCTCTCCACTACCTGTCTTGTGCTCTGCATNACCTGCACACCCACAGTGGATTGAAGGCTTTTAAACTGTGACCAAATAAATAGCTCCTCTCTGTAAATTGTCTTCCCAGGAATTTTGATCACAGACATACATGACCATCTCTTTTACAGAGGAGGAAACTGAGTCAACTTACTCGTCCCAGTTCTTACTTTGGTTTCACGGAGTTCTTTTTTCATTTTGTTTTGTTTGAGGCAGAGTCTCACTATGTAGCCNTGGCTATCCTGGAACTCAGTCTGTAGACCAGNCTGGCCTTGAATTCACAGAGATCCACCTGCTTCTGCCTCCTGAGTGCTGGGGGTAAAGGCGTGCACCGCTAGACCCAGTGCAGAGTTCATTTTCACATTTTGCAGAACAAAAAGTTACAGGGGATTTAATACAAATAATTCTGCAGTAAAATAAGTAGCATTCCTTTTGCCTCTGTATGAAATTTTCCCCTTACATACTTTACACCTTTGCTAGGGTGTGAAAGTGGAATGTCCTCCACAGGCCCGTGCATTTGAACACTCAGTCTCCCACTGGTGGTACTGTTTGGAGGGTGGTGGAACCTTCCTGGAGGAAGTCCGGCCCCCACTTCCTGCTTGCTCTCTGTGTCCTCACTGTGGTTGCTGTGTGATCTGCAGCCTCCTCCTGCCGTACCTTCCTAACAGGAATGGATTGAGGAGTTTGTATCCCCTAACTACAGAGAATAAACACTTCTTCCTGAAGTTGCTTCTTATCAAGGAATTGGTAATGAAGACAGTAGCCAGTACACTTTGAAAATATATCAAAATCAAGTTTTACACCAGTAAAGGTTAAGTTTACAAACCATAAAAGTAACTGGGTTTTTTTTTGCTGTGTACAGCAATAGTCTTCTGAATTTATTGAAATTTTAAAAAGTTAAAAGATAAAAATTAGATGGCCTGGACTAGGGATAATTCAGTTCAGAGGTCACTTGCCTAGCATANGCAAGGCCCTGGGGTTCATCACCAGCACTACAATAAACAAACAAACCTATTCACTCACTGAAAGGAAAGCTAGGATGATTGCACTAGTATCAAACATACATTTCACTGGAAGAAGTAGAAGCAGAGAGAGAGAGAGAGATAGACAGATCTTTTTGAATGATAGAAGAACTAATTTATTGGGCCAGGGTTATAGCTCAGTGGTAGAATGCTTGCCTGGCATATATCAGTCCCTGAGTTTGATGTCTGGGGTGAGGGGTGAGGTCAACTTATCAAGATGATAAGAGTTATAAATGTTTATTTTCAAATAAAAAGGTTCAAAGTACATGAAGCAAACTGATACTCTCTGTGTCCTACTTATGGCCTGAGATCTTAGGTCTCAGTTGTTCCTGCCACCACACCTTGGTTCTGCCATCATGGACTCTAACCTTCTGGAGCTGTAAACCCAAACAGATGTTTTCTTTTGTAAGTCACCTTGGTCATGGTGTAACATCACAGCAATAGATGCTGACCCTGAGAGGAACTTGTTTGGGGTCGGGGGAAAGACTGGAGACTGGACCTGCAATAAGGACTGCTTAGTTACACACACCTTTGCCTCTATTCAAACCTAAACCCATGTAAAGATCCTAAGATGGTCTGGGGGCTGGGGAACATCATAGACCCTTCCTTCTTCCCAATGTGACCCACTGACATGGTCTACTTTTTCTGTGTTGTTTTGTTCTGTTATCCAAAATGTATGTGTTGGACTATATTCCCACTGGTCCAGGTGCTTTGGGTGCTGTTTCCCCTGCAGGAGCTTCCTTCTGTCAGCCTTGCTTTCTCGCCTGTGGCCAGAGCACGGTGGAGCAGCCAGCACCCAAGGCTAAGTTCGTGCAGGCTGAGAGCATGCNGTTTGTAGAGCATCCTGGGCATTTCACACTCATGGGGTAGGAGTCACGCTCCTCATCAGGCACTTTTTGTATTTGTTCTCTTCTGGAGAGGGAGGGACAGCCTCGTGCTTCAAGCATGTGCTGGTAGGGAGGTCCTGAGTGCTGGGAAGGTCCCTTATCTACTTTACACAAAGAAGAGGTAGAGGAGGAGGAGGAGCGGAAAAGAAAGGAGCTGGAGCAATGGGATAAACATATGTTAAACAGATAAAGAAAACAACACGGAAACGAAGAGCGGACCATGAGGCTGGCTCCACATAATCAAAANGTAAGACAAAGCTTTAGTAAGAGCCAGAACTGACGAGCTTCGGAAGAAAATGGGTAATCTCATGTTTGCTTAGTGATGATGGGGGGCAAACCCAGGGCTTCCCTATGCTGAGTATACTCTACCACTGAGCTACACCCTCAGGAAAATTTGATAAATGGATTGGGAGTTGGAGTCTAGAGAATAAGGAGTTCAAAGCCATCCTTGTGGCTAGTTTGAGGCCAGCCTNGGCTAGGTGACAAAACATAAATTGAGTTAATCTCTCTTCTTGCTGTCTTACCTTTGCTATGGCTTGTCCCTTGTCTGTCTAGGTAGTACCTCCCTCTCCAGCCACCCAGTTGTCCTTAGTAGAAATCGGACACCAACTATAGACTGTACAAATGCCACAGAGGCGGGAATTTAGCCTTGTCAGGTCTCTGGCCCTCTTCTTCTGAACTCACTTCTGAACAAGGTAGACAGGAGACTGATGGCCCCTGACAGCTGTCTTCTGCATGCAGTGGATGACTCCTGAGCTCGGCTGTTTCCTCAAGGCCTTGCAGTTCTGGTTCCTCTGAAATACCTTTCTAGAGATCCTATGTGTGATAGGGATCCCTCCTGGGTTNATTTGATTATTTCAATGGGAATTTGTCAGGAGAGTGGAACGGACGGAGTCAGAGTCCCTACCCAGCACTAAAAGTCCTCTAAGTCAGATGGGCACCAGTATCCACTCTGCTCCTGTTTGGAAGTGTTGGGAGGCAGTAAGTACATCTGAAGGACAGAGGGGGAGGAACAGTGAGCTCAGTGTGTAGCTCTGTGCTGACCTACTCGATACATCTAAACTCAATACTACAGGTTCTGGCCAGGTGTGATGGCACAACCCTGCCTGTGATCCAGCACCTGAGTGAGTATGGTGATGTGAGGTTAGTTTGGGCTGTACACTGAGNCTGTCTAACAAATGAACAGTAACCTAAAACAATACATTTAATTCAAAGAGTGTGTACAGCTAGGGATGTAGCCTGTGGTCACTGCCTCAGGAGGTGGAAGCAGGAAGATCAGAACTTCAAAGTCATGCTACACAGGGAACTCCAGACCAGCCNAGACCACAGGAGAGCCTGCCTCCAAAAAATCCAATGAAGAAGAGAAGAGAAACTAGCTGGTGAGACNGCTTATCAGGTAAAGGCGCTGGCTGCCAAGCCTGACCCCCAGGACTCACGTGACGGAAGAGAAGAACAGGTTCTCACCAGTTGTTCTCTGACTTCCACACACACAACGACACTCGAACACCCAACATACATCACCCCACCTCCACCCCCAAAATACACAAACAAAAATATCTAAAGATAAGGTCTCATTATGTAGACTAGGCTGGTCTTAAACTCACAGAGATCTGCATGCTTTTGTCTTCGAAGTGCTGAGAATGTAGCTACCATGTCTGGCCCAAATAAATGTATTTTTAAAATATATGTACACACACACACACACACACACAGAGAGAGAGAGAGAGAGAGAGAGAGAGAGAGAGAGAGCAAACTCTGTCTTTGTAATCTTTGAATCAGTTCAATTCAATCCCCATCAATTAAAACAGTCTTTAAATCTTTTACAGTGAGAAAAAGATATGTTTTGAATAAACTGAGACTCAGTTTAGACGATGCCAATGTGGGGAGGGGACACCACCATCCCTGTGTAGAAGACAACTTTCAAGAGTGGCCCTCTGTTTCCACTGTGTTCATTCCAGGAATCCAATTCAGAACTTCGAGTTTCCCCACAAGTGCCTTTACCACNGAGCCAACTCGCCAGTCCTAACGGCAAAGCCTGAACACTTATCTTCCACAAGGGCTTCCAACTCCTGTGGCCCACCAGTGAGGAAGAGTTCCCTCGGCATGGGGAGCTTATTTGGCTCTGCCTTGTCTTGGTGCTCTACTCAGGGATGAAGCTGAGCCAGTCTCTCCAATGTTAGGAGTGTACTGTCCTAAGCTTAGCGAATGGAAGGGCTGCTGAGACCTGAAGAAACTGACAGCCCCGAGAGAACAGGCTAGGAGAGCCAAGCNGCGGCAGTTCCTGCTGAAGGATGGGTGAGCAAATCCAGGATGTTTGGGGAATCTGGTTTGACAGGAGCGTGGGATAAAGTTAGAGAGATGAGGATCCACGTCTGGAGTCAGACTCAGGGATGAAGAATTTGGCTTGGTCTCAGAGGCNGTGAAGGTCAAGAGCACAGGTCCAAGTCCGGCTGTGCACATCTCCCTGGGGCGGCTGGAGCTGGAGGGCTAGGACGTGTTCAATTACAACCTGGGGTCGCATAGCGGAAGGGTCCTAGAAAGATGCCGTTGGAGCAGTGTCACAGAGGAGGAGGGGAAGCAGCACGCTGGCGGGACGGGAGGTGTCTGTCGCCCAAGACCGAGATTGGGAGGGTACCGACCCCTGGTGGCACCGGCGGGAACCGTACCTCGCCAGGCCACAGTGAGCACAGCAGTCTTCGTGACGCCTCTGTCGCGCAGGAGCCATGGGGAACCACCAGGAAGGCGCAGGCTCCCCTAGGTCTCACGTGCGCTTTCAGCTCGGAGAGAGAGACCGCTCTGAACGGGCATCTGCGTCCACATGGGGACTGCCCTAGCCAGCGGCGGAATCCCACCAAGCCATGTGAATTCTAGGGGTGTCTCCTCGCGCCTCCGCCTGCAGCTGCCCGTTGCCTTATAAGGCGGGGCCGGGCGGCGCCGGGGGAGTGGCTGCGGCCGCCCCTGCCCCTCCTGGCCCCGGCCAGCTGCTGGGACCCGCCACCCAGCTCAGCGCAGCCGCCGCGGAGCAGAGGAGCACACACATAACCGGCCATGGGCAAGTCAGGTGAGCCGCCCGTACAGCCCGCCGGGGTGCGGGGATGGCTCCGGGACACTCGCCGTCACCCTGCCCCGCCTGGGGTCTGGTCCCCTGGGAGCCCCTCGGATGTCCCCGCTGCTCTGGCTGCAATGCGTGACCCCTGGGTGGGGATGGAGAGCGCGCGGAGCAAAGCGCCCAGAGGCGCAGCTAAGGGCTGTTTCTGGTTCAACCTAGGAGCGGAGGTAGCAGAAAGACCACTGGGAGGGAGAGGAAGAAAGAAGGGGGAAAGCGATGGAGGGTCCCTCTGGCTTCGAGCCAGGGATTGCGTCAGGGAGAGTTTCCAAGCGCTGGTGGGGATAGCTCTCTTGAGTCTGCAGAGGCGTGGCTTTGCTTTGTGTCCAGGGGAGGACAAAGTTACAGTTGGAAAAAGTCACCAAACTGTGACAGCACCCCTGTCTGTGAAGCAGCTAGTACGGTCCCACCCCACTAAGGGCGGCTCTGAGAATCCTTTTCCTTCTCTTTGGGCTTATCTCATGAGTGCCTTCTGTGCCAGGTTGGGGGCTGTGCAGACCCGCTCCCGCTGTGGTCTCTGCCCTGCTACTGCCCATGCTCACCACTGTGGCTGTAAGGATGAAATTTGTGAAAACCAGCTCTCCTGCGGCTCCCCGCTTGCTCCTTTCCACGCCGCCGTCAGGCCCTCTGGCCACTGGCACCACCCACTTTGCCNCACATCTGTGCTGGCTGGCAGGCACTCAGGGCCCTTCCCCTGGGTGTCCTGACCCAGTCTTCACCACTTCCATCATCCAACCTGAAACTCTCCCTGTCCTGTGCTCAACTCCTGGGAAGGGGATCCCACCCCTAATCTCNCCCTCCTCCCTCAAAGGGACAGCCCACACCCTACTGTATCATTTGTCCTCACTCCTGCATGGACAAGGGACAGGTGCTGGGCAATGAATCTACTTCTCCCTCCTGGGCCTCAAGGCTTTCTATTTATTGGGACACCATTTCTGCCTCACAGGAGGTTTTAGAACACTGATTCTCAACCTGTGGGTCGCGACCCTCCACAGGGGTCGCCTAAGACCATCAGAAAACACAGCTATTTACATTATGGTTCACAAGAGTAGTGAAATTACAGTTATGAAGCAGCAATGAAAATAATTTTATGGTTGGGATTCACCACAANATGAAGAACTGTATTGAAGGGTCACAGCGTTAGGAAGGTTGAGAACCACTGTTCTGAAGCAACAATGGCGTCAATGGGCTGTCAGCCTCAGATGAGGAAGGCTGGGTCCCTACTTGGGTCTGCCCTCCAGGACCTAGACTCAAGAGATGCACAGGACTTGNCCTTCCCTGGCCTGGTCCTAAACTGCATTTTCTCCAGCTTCAGTGATGGGCCTGGCTTTCAATGCTGGCCCTGCTAATCATTTGCTATGTGATNTGAAGTAAGGTTTTGTCTTCCTCCGGGCATCAGTTTACACATCTGTATGAAGAAGGTGGCCCATGTGACCCCCAAGAGCCTTTGTGGTGGAAAGGAAGATGTCACATAATTAAGAGAACGAGATGAAAGGTCACCAGTGATGGGACAAATGATGGCGGACGTGAGAAGACCTTTTGACATCTCTACTTGAAAAATTAACTCCTTCCTCTCTACACTCAGGAGGCAGTCCAGGGATTCTCTAAAGCTACATTTCGTTTTATTAATATTTATTGTTACTATTATTGCTTTAAGACAGTGTCTTACCATGTACCTTGGTCTAGCCTGAAATTCACTATGTTGACCAAACTGATCTCAAACTCACAGAAATCCACCTGCCTCTCTACCTCTCTGGTGCTGGGATTAAAGGCAGACCACCCACCCTGCCCCCACCCCAACCCTAAAGATACATTTTATATGATTGTTTCCAGCCCCTGCTCTTAGATACAGTTTTCTAGAACTGCACCTGTGCCATCACCTTTCCACCCATTCTCCCCATCTCCCTCTGTGTCNCCTCCCTCCTACCGTCTGTCCTCTCTGCAAGCTGTGGACCCGGTGCAGTGGAGGGACAGCCCAACCTTTAGGAATGTTCATTTGAGTTGTGAAATGAATAAATGAAAGTGGCGGCGGGGGTTAGGGGGAANGGGGGAGAGACTCGGTAAGAGGCGGGAAATGATCCAAGCTCCAAGATCTGCAAGTGAAGGAGGGTGGAGGAGGCACAGGAGAGAGGCCCCATCTGTGAGGGACCATCAAAGGAGTGTGAGGAGAGCGATGGATTCTAGAGGGTCTTGGGAGGGTCTAAGTCATCTTACGGGATATGAGGTGCTGCTGAACACCTTAAGACCCGTGTTGTGGCAGAGTGCAGGATCAGAAGGGAGAGGTTAGGCAGGAGTGGAGAGACAGCCTCCCTAGAGATAGCAATGGTGTAAGCACCTAGGGCCCCGCTTCTGAAACTCTCTACTTGCGAAAGAAGTAGTTTCACCCAACAAATTGTTATACAACTCCAGGGATATAGGCATATAAAACAAGTATACAAATCAAATATTTACAGATAATAAGTCATACAGAAATGTGTTTTATTATGTGTGTATATATGTTCTGTGTGTAAATGTGTGTGTGTGTGTGTGTGTGTGCAAGCCAGAGATAGACAGTGGGTGTCTTCTTCAATTGCCTCCTCTTTATCTTTTGAGACAGGTTCTCACTGAACCAGGAGCTGGCTGGACTAGCTGGACTGCTGGCCAGTGAATCTCAGGATCCTTCTCTCTCTCCTTTCTAGCTCTGGGATTACAGGCATGGCTGCTGTGCCCAGTTATTGTAGTTTTATTGTTGTTGTTTTTAAGCAGGGATGCTGGGGATCCAAACTTAGATTGTCATGCTTGCACGGCAAGTATTTTACCAAAAGCCATTTTCCCTGCTCTAAGAAATTTATTTTAAAACAGTTCCTTAGGACACACACACTTTTGAGACATGGTCTCACTATGTAGGCTTGGCTGTGTCAACTAGCCTGGTCTCAACAAACTCATAGAGATCCACCCACCTCAGCCTTCTGAGTGCTGGGATTAAAGGCGTGTGCTATCACGCCCAGTTTATTGTTGGAATTTCTGTCCTAACTCAAGACAAAATTCATTCAGTGNTTTCTTGGGGGGTAACTAGGGATTGAACTCAGAGCCTTGCACGTGCCAATCAAGCACTCTACCACTGAGCTGCATCCCTAGCTCTCTGGTGACTTTTTATGACCCCCAAGTGAGTAACTCAACAGCAGTTTTTAAAATCAAGCATTCTAGGGTCAACAAAATGGGCCACTGGGGAAAGGTGCTTCCCACCAAGCCTGAAGACTTGAATTTGACCTCTGTAACCTACATGATAGGTAGAGAGGTAGAGAGTCAACTCCCACAAGTTGTCCTCTGGCCTCTGACCTGAAAAAATGTAACTAAATAAGTAAATTTCAAATTCGAGCATTCTAACAAGCCACAATCCAAAGCTATAGTAATTTGACTGAGAAATGACAGTAGGAAAATCCTGTGTTTTCTGTAATTAAACTACTATATTTCTATAAGAACAGACCACTTTGTATGTGCAGAAAAGACATTGAAATTCATAGCAAATGAGCTGAGCTACCCCAAGACGTGCCAGTGCCAGGGCCCAGTATGATGGTATGTGCGCAGTGCANAGCATTCATCTGGTGGCTTCAGAACCAAGGCTNCGGAGAAACTGACTACATGACCTGGTCGAGAACTATCAGAAACACCTCAGATTCATTCCTGTGTTTGATTTTGAGTCAAGTTTTGGTAGTTGTACATTCAGAAATCTTTTATTGTTGCCAAAATTCTCACCACCTCACATTCAGCTATGTGCCAACATGGGGTTCTGCCCACGGCAGCTGTGGTCTAGGACAAGGATGGGAGCCAGAGAGGAGGAAGGATGGACTTGCCACTGACAATCCTGGGCAGACTTTGTGACAACTTGCAAGGAACAAAAGGGAAAGTCAGAGGCATGAGTCCGCCTGCAAAATGGTGCTGATGTAGATTGCAGAGGAGACGAAAAGAAGAAGCTGGTGGCAGAAAGCCGGTTCCAGCTGGTAGAGCCCGGTGTCACCTCCACTTACTTGCTAGTCCTCTAGTCTTTCATAATCACACATGTCTGGCTCTTCTAAGTTCCCCAAAGAGAACGTGACTTTTCTGGATGACTCAGACCCAGTGAACCTTCTCCACAAACCCACCCTGAAGATCCAGGCCATCAATGGAGGCTTCGGGGAACTGTCTCTAAGAGATACCCATTTACAGTTCTATGCAGCTCCCAAAAGACCATCTAAGGAATCAGTTCCTGCCTTGTCTGGGCCTCAGTTTGGCCTCATGGAATAGACCTCAGATACACCCCCAGAGAGCTTCATGGTGAGTGTGAGAAATCCCATGAAGGCATCAGACAACTGCCAAGGCTCAAACCTAGAAAGCATGGGCCAGTGTTGGAAGCTCAATCCTGCCCACAAACCTGGTTTCCCTGCTGGGCCTCTGTGCAACAGGTGTGCTGGGACCTCAGACTGCAGTACCCTATGCCTTGAGTAATAATGATTTCCAATCATTTAGCCTCCTGTTGTGTGCTAGGCAGTGACATTAGACATCTTATATTACTGACCTTTTTCAGTGCTGTAGGTAATGACCTACAGCACTCTAGGTCATTACCATCTGCTCATTATGTAATGTCTGGGCCAGTAAGTGAGCAAATTAGGATCAGAATTGAGCTCTGAGTGGTGTGTGTGTGTGTGTGTGTGTGTGTGTGTGTGTGTGTGCAGAACCCAGCTCTTTGCCTTCTGAACTGTTTGCTTCCATAGCACACTGACCACATGCCCTCACCCCGGTCCCCATCCCAGATGGACTCTGGCTAGTGGGGACCCAGACACATACTGCAATCATCCCTAGGAATCTTGGTGTCTCAGACACTGGACTCCTAATATCAGAGGATATCAGAGCAGAAGACCAGGGATTTTCTACTGGGTGAAATCCTGGGACCACTGCAGGGAGGGGCCACGTGGGCCAGGGCAACCCCAGCAGTTCCGGTTCATCTGTTCTT
>LZPO01005771.1:841133-863750 GCA_001675575.1 Neotoma lepida | reverse complement strand
ACTGGCGTCCTAGCATGTCTGACGGATCAGTCATCCTACCTCTGGAGTTTCTTCTGCCTCAGCTGCTCTCCTAGTTGCACTGCTGTGGCTCCCTGGAGGCGGTCAGGAAAGGGCCAGGCTTGTCTTCCCTCCCCCTCCTTCACACCTCCTTCCTCTTCCTACCCATTCTCCACACCTCAGGTACTGGGTGGTTCCCCTTCCTCTTGCCTTCTAGGCTGTGGCTCAGGTGAGTCTAAGAATCAGAAAAACTCAGGCTNTTCCTAGCTCTGCCATTTGTTGTGTGAACTTGAGTCACTTCATTTTCCCCTATCCAAGGACATGTGGTGGCCTCCCAGGTGCTTCTGGGAATTGGTGACACAGAAACTGTGTGTGTGTGTCTGTGTGTGTGTGTGTGTGTGTGCAAGATGCATGTGTGTGTGAAAAGGTTGATGGCTAATGTCTTCCTCAGTTGCTCTCCACCTCATTTTTTGAGATAGGGTTTCTCACTGAATCTGGAGCTCAGCACCTTAACTGGATGCCCAGCCAGTGAGCGCCCACCTCACTCTAGTGCTGGGGTTCCAGTGCTGCTCAGCAGCTTTCTGCACCAGTGCTGAGGAGGAGCCAGTTCTCCGGCCCTGAGCAGCAAACATTTATCTTATTAAAGTCTGGGCAGCTTTTCTGGGCTCTGAGGTCCTTCCCCCCCATTTGTTGGCCCCACCGTCCCCCCTTGTCTTTCCTAAGAAGTGACTCAGACCCCTCCTAAACCCGGGACAGGGTGGGAAGGAAGGTGTATCTGATTCAAAGCACCAGAGAAAGGGGGGCAGTTCCCTCCGCACCCCAACCCCTACCCCACCATCCCATCTATCAAGTGGGTAGAGCCACTTGGAGCCTCCCATCCCCTGGCGAGTTTCTTCAGAAGCAGGAAATGGCATGTTCTCACTGTTTCCTGTGGCTTTACTGCTCACCCTGTCCAGGAAGGGTTCTTGTAACCCTAGGTTCAGACTGGGGACATTTCTTAATCAGTTAGCACCCTCACCTCCAAGGTTGCCAGGCTGAGNAGCAGAAAGCAGCTACCAGAGCTTCAGATGACAATGACCTTGCCACTGAATGAGGAGGAGGGCGCAGTGATTAAGGATGCGTAGGCAGAACCTTGCCTCCTTTTACAGCTGGTGTCCAGAGACTTTCATTTCATAGCTCGCTTTCCCCATGAATGAGGCGCTTGAGCAAGCAGACACGTGTTGGAGCTGGGTGTGGCCCTGCTTGGTGCTAATCAAGTGATTGTATCCACAGCCACACCAGCCTCCAAGCCGGCTGAGAGCAGGGCCTTGTTCTGCCCATTTAGCAAAGGTGAAGATTGAGACCTACAAAGAGGAAGGCTTTTCTTACCCGGCNCCTCTTCCATGGCCTCTGCACCAAGAGATGGTGCCTGTGCAACGCTGGGGACAAATGACACTTGAGCCTTAGGCAGGANTGGGACTGTATTTGGTGTTATAGAACTGTGGCTTCCGGAACCTTGAGGACTGTCAGGCCCACCCTGCCTGAATCTCTCAGTTCCTAGCTTCTTGCTGCATTCATTGTGTTTTGCGGTTCCCTGACCTGAGTTCATATAGGTGAAAGGTCTGTGAAATACATCTGTTTGGACTGACAGCCCTTCCCCCAGCCAGCCTTTCAGGATAAAGCCTACTCACTTGTCCCTGCTATGTGNTGCAAGGAGAAAACATTCCTTAGTTATTTTGTTCTGTTCAAGTGAGTAGATTTATTTGTTCTAAATGAGGACTAACCTGGCATGACATNGCATCTGAAAGTGATGTAAGCTTCTGGTTTCTTGTGTATTATCCTAAAGCTCTCCTGAGTTGTGAGTGTGTGTCCTCTTTTGCCCTGTCAGAGATTGTTTCATATCAGTAAAGAAGCTGTCTCGTTCTTTCTTATCTTCNTACATTATTTCTTTGCAGGGATATATTGTACTAGGTTCAGTGTGGTTTTCAAAGGCATATTCTAGGAAGTTTCGTCCTCAGCCAGAAAGAGGATGTGATCCCTTTAAGGGGTGGAGACAAAGAAGGAAAGAAAAAGGAACTGTTGGATGTTAGTGTTAGAAACCAGTACGCGTCTGATGTTGCTAAGGAAGCTGTGTCCCTTACTTCATCTCTAAATACCATAATGGGATTATCTGTGCAAATGGAAACCTCCACTGAAAAGATTGCTCAGTGTCCTCCCTTAAGAAGCTGCTGCCACGGGCATCTAGCCACTGATGCACACTTTATGTCCAACCAGTTGCTTGGCAACCAGTGGATGATGGAAGTTTCCTTCTTTTCTGGGAAACACAGAGAAAGATGGTCAATGGCCAAAGCCTGTAGTCACTTTAGAGAAGCCTGTGGGANAAAGGGCTTGCGCCCTGGCCAAGAGGCAGCCNGAGAGGCAGGATTGCCTGGCAAGGCTGCCCAGTGCCTGGAGCTGTGATCCACAACAGACCAACCAAGGGTGACCAGAGCCCATCTGTTCAGAGCTGAAAACCAGAGTTTATAGAGCTGAGGTCAATACAAGTTTAAAGATAAATAAAGATTTAGAATCATAACTGGACAGTTTTTCTTCTGCTTAAAAAAAAATAAATCTTTGAGATAGGATTTCATNGTATGGNTTAAGGAAGCTTGAATTTGTCACCTACTCCAAGTTGACCTGGAGCTCATGATCTTCCTGCCTCTGCCTCCTAAGTGCTGGAGTTTCAAAATTTTTAAATGATGGACNTNTGAGATGGCTCGGAGTCATTTGCCACCAATGATCACCCGAGTTTCGGTAGGAGAGAATTACCTCCTGAAGTTGTTCTTTGACCTTCACATGTGCTCCAAGGCACGCTTGTGTGCCACTCCACACACACACACTCACTCACTCACAGATGGAATTTTTGTTTTGTTTCTGCTTTTGTTTCTCAAGACAGCGTTTCTCTGTATAGCCCTNGCTATCCTGGAACTCTCTCTGTAAACCAGGCTGGCCTCTAACTCAGAGATTCACCTGCCTCTGCCTACTGAGTGCTGGAATTAAAGGTGTGTGCCATCAGGCCTGGTGACAAATATAATTTTACATTAAAAAAAAATAAGTATGAACCAGGCACAGTGGCAGGAAGATAGCCCCAACCCTTTGACTTCAAAGCCAGTGAAGGCCAAAGAGTAAGTAAGAATAGAAACCAGTGGGTAGGAATATAGCTCAGTTGGTAGAGTGCTTGAGGCCCTGGGTTCGATCCCCAGCACCACATAAGCTGGGTGTGGTGGTAGAAGTGCCTGTGTAACACACAGGAGGTCTTGGGTTCGATCCCCAACACTGCGTAAAAGCTGGCGTGCTGACACTGCCATAATACAGGAGGTGAGGCTGGATGATCAGAAGCTCAAGGTCATTCTTGAATATGAGGCTTCCCTGAGATACAGAGACCCTGTCTTAAAAAAAAAAAAAAAAAGAATCATTGCTAGCAGTTTCACCGCTAAGCCTGCCTGCTTTACTAACTCTAAGAACGAAATGTTTCCTTTCTCTCCATCTCTTTCTTAAATACCAGCCATATTCAATGAACTGTGACTCCCCTGGAGAGCCGTGCCCACACTTGGGTACTTGGGTATGTCTGTCTTCCTTTCTATGACTTTCTCTTTGTGAAGCCCACACTCTTGAGTATGCCTTGATTTCTTCTAGACACCTCCCTTTTCTACTTAACCTTCGTGTTTAAACCTAACTTAAACGATCTTCAATAAACTCCAACTCTGTAAAAACAAAACAAAACAGCAACAACTTGTTCTTTGCCATGTGAGGGCCAGAGGTGAAGGAGCCAGTAGGAATGGAGAAGGGAAAAGACAGGGTGTGGTCAGGGTAGAGAGGGAGGTGTTTGGTAAAGGAAAGGGTAGATTGTGTAAGTCTTATTTAAACAAACGACATTCAGTCAGAGACCTAAGGGACAAGAAACTGCTAGTCAGTAGAAGAGCTCCCAAGGGCTGGGAGTCCTACAGTGGTAGTACTTACTGGCACGTACAGTCTTGGGTTCAATTCCCAGTACTGGGGAAAAAAAATCCACATACAGGCTGATTGGAGCAAAGGTTCATTCCCACAGGGGTTCTCAATAGGAAGCAGCTTGCTGTGCTCAGGGAAGGGAAGGAGGCCACCAAGCCAAAGAGTTAGCTTTCAGTCCAGGCGCAACTAAGAGTGGAAGATTTTGACTTGAGGAAGTTAAACAGATAAGATTTACGTCTCAGAATTATCTAATTCATTATCTTTCCCATTCTCACAATGACAAATGAATTAGAGAGGATGGAAGTGGAGCCAAGAATAGTCAGGAGATGTTGCATCATCCCAAGAGAGAAAGTTATGAATGAAACCAAGGTTTTGGAAGAATATAGTCGAGCTAGATTTTAGAGTTGAATTCCTGGGAATTAGTGGTAGGTTGTTGTGAGGAATATCCAAGAGAGGAAAGAATGCAGGTTCATCCCTCAGACATGTGCACAAAGATGCTGTGGATGCAGATGGGAGGTCAGCAGAGGAGTAATTCCNAGGGACCAAGAGTGAGATTTGGAGAGATTGNATCTGTGAGTCATCCAAGTGGAAATGTGTGGTGATCGTGTCTGGAACAGAGAGCAGAGAACTGAACTGAAGAAATCCATCTGGGAGCCAGGGAAAGAGGAAACTGCCTGAAGGACAGAGTGTAGAAAGAAAAGGAGAGAGCACCTGGATTGAGGATGGAGAGGCCTACAAGATCAAGATGGAGACCGGAGGGGTGCTAAGAGACTGTGTCAGGGAACTCAGTGAGGGAGANAGCTTNGAAAAGAGGGACATTGACTGTAGTAATGTTCCTGAGAGGTCAACTAAGGCCCAGATCCAAACAAAACAAAAATCAGAAAATAACAGAGGTGTTTAAGGAGTTCAGTTTGGGGGTCTGGAGAGATGGCTCAGTGGATAAAAGCATTTGTTGCTATTGCAGAGGACCAGAGTTCAGTTCCTAACACCCACATGGTGGTTCACAACCATCCATAACTCTAATTCCAGGGGGTCTGACACCCTCTTCTGACCTCCTAGGGAACCATACATATGCAGGCAAAACATTCATACACATAAAATAAAATTTAAAAATCTAAAAAATAAGGAGTTCAGTTTGGGGGCACCGTTGAGGATTGATGCCGGTAAGCTGATATCACAGGTGCTGGACCACCGTGCTTTATCATGATCTCGGAAAGAGCGTGAGAGAGGTTGAGGTGGCTGAGGTCTGTGTGACAGATTGGCAGGACGTGCCACCATACTCTTTGTTTCNTCTTTATGNTTGNCATCTGCAAATATCTAATTGCCTCAGCCTGACAAGAGCCTGCAGGGCTCTGAGGGTCCCCTAGGCATCCTTTTCAGCGTTGGGCTGACTAACCCATCACTGCTCCTCTCTGTCTCCCACAGGACACTTCACAGCCATGGTATGGAAAAATACAAAGAAGATAGGTGTGGGGAAGGCGTCTGCAAGTGATGGGTCCTCCTTTGTGGTGGCCAGGTACTTCCCAGCAGGGAACGTGGTCAACCAAGGCTTCTTCGAAGAGAATGTCCCACCTCCAAAGAAGTAACCCTCTNAATGTAACGAGAAAGCGGAGACACACATACAAAGTGCCTACAGAACAACAAAGAGTCAGCGAGTGTCTGTCCCCACGGGCGGATGTACCCTTGAGCATCTCCTGTGCACACACTGTAGCTCCTGTGCATGAGCTCATTCCGGCTAAAGGGTGGGCATCTGAAGCATTTATCCAGCGGGTTACCTAGACCACAATTACATAGATTTGGGTAAGATCAATTCTGACATCTTTTGGCTGTTATTTTTTAAGCAGACTTCTTTTGTATCTTTCTTACTTCTAACATCCTNGGACTTTGTGTACTCTGAATATTTACCATGCTGAGAAGTGAGGTCGTTTTACATGAACTGCCTGTGTTGTAATCTCCTTTTGGTAGATATTGAAGAGTATTAAACCTTCCTCTAAATGTGACATAAAGCAACTTGCGTTAGAGACACGTGACCAGCTCCATTTCACAGAGTCAGTGAGATTTTTCGTTCTCGTTTGGAAGACATGATATCATCCCACATCCTCTGGGATTCCCTAATGGAATTGCCAAAGAGCAAATGGAGAAGGAAAGAAAAAAAACTCACTTCCTTGCAGTTTTTACCCTTTAAAGAGCAAACACCACAGTCACTAGCACCTTTCACAACTCACACATTTTTTTAAGTTTCAGTGCTTACAGCTCTACATCTGGCTTCTGGGGGCGGGGCTAGGGCTGGAATGCAGCCCTGCCCCCCTCTCTCATCTCACTGGACCCTCACACTGCTTGGGCTTTTGGCCAAGGCCTTGGACTATGAAGTCAGTGGTGTAGGGGTGAGAATGAGCTCACTTGGGGGCCCTGGAGGAAACCCCACAGCCTCTGTCCTTCCCCAACCCAGCAGGCAGTGACCACCCAGGNTTGTCCNGGCAGCTGTAGCAGCAGCTGAGCTGTAGCTCCCTCCTGGAATGTGTGACAAGCCCAAATGCTCCCGGAGGAGTCCCAAGCAGGGAGAGTAAGAACACTAATTTGATTCTGTGTTTTGGCTCAGACTATACTGAGTTCCCTCTGAATAGCTGTTTAAGCAGGTCCACTCGGGAGGGACCAAGCCAGAAGTCCAGAAGAGTGTCCCTGAAGTGATGGTATCTCCTTCTGCCAACGTAAGGGCTCCAGAAAGGGGNTGTTGACCTAAGGACAGAGCGAGGCTGGCGGGTCTTTGTTACACTGTGAACAGTATCACACTGCGACTTGGTTCATCCAGGGATGTCGCCTAGAGACAATAAAATCCTTTCCCTTGTGTACTTTCTTCCTCTAGTGATTTTAGTCTACGGCTGAGATAATTNGGGACCATGGACCATCTTGAACCACTCCACCTCCCCAGCCCCTCCCCAGGGGACTGCACTGCTGAAATAGCCACTTTGGAAGCATGTAACCTACTAGCTCACAGATGAATGGACTACCTGATCTGAGAGGGCAGACAGCCCCTGATNTGAGGGCAGACAGCCCCTAGGCAGGCCAGGGACAAGGAATTTGAGCTTAGACACATGCAGAGAATTTACTGGTGGAACTGAAAACTTAAGAGTGGTGTAAGTTTAAAATAGAGCCCCAGCAAACCTAAGCTATTTGTAGTCCAGTTATTAATGGTAAAGACAGATGAGCCTGGCCTGGAGGCACAGGACTGGAATCCTAGCTACTCTGAAAACAGAGGCAGGGAGTTCAGAAGTTCAAGGCCAGCCTGGACAATTTAGTGAGCCCCTGTCTTAAAAAGAAAAAGGAAGGCTTGCATGCCTGAGGCTCTGGCGCCAAGCCCCTGGGGTTCAGAGACAAATNTTGAGATGCTGACCGTCCTACTTGTAATTCTGTAAATCTTTGAAAGTGCCCTTGATTAAGGATTTGCAATATGATGACATCAATCTATAAAGATTAGAATATTAGGGTCTCCTCCCCAGGAAATCTCCAAATATGGAAAATTCTGAGCAGGGCAGGAAGAAAGGGTGAGTAGAATGAAGAGATCTGAAGGGGACTCTTTCTGGCCACACCAAGCAAACAGCCAGTGAGTTCCTGGTGACTCCTAGGAACACCAACATACATATGACCAGGTGGCGGAAGCTGGCCCAAAGCCAGTCTCTAAACTGGAGTCTGTTTCCACAGTTGGTTGGGACTAAGGAAAAAGCTGCTTTCCAGGACTGGANAGAAGCCAGGCAGTGATGTTGGCTGAACAGATGGACACGGGCACACCCATTTTCCTCTTACTATTTTGACAGTCTCACAGAATAGCCCTGACTGGCTTAGCCCTTGCTATGTAGACCAGGCTGGCCTCAAACTGATAATTCTACCCCAGCTCATTCTTTCTTTAAAAAAATGTTTTTATTAACCAGTCGTGGGGGTGCACACTGTTAGGCCCAGATCATGGAGACCCCCAAAAGACCTCCACGGAGACTGAATCCCATATGTAAAAGCAAAGAGCCTATATTACCTTCAAGCTCTGGGACTTGGTCTGTCTGTCCGACGCAGTGGTTCGAGAGCAGAGAGCCCTGAGCTCAGGTGGGGTGGGGTTCTTATCATAGCAGAGGTTGGGGTGAGGGGATTTCCAGGGTTCAGGACCCTGATTGGCTGACGTTTGTCTAGGGGTATAGGGAATGTTTGGAATGTCAGGTATTTCCCCTTAGATGTAAGCCCCGCTGGGTGGGGTCAGCTTATGCCTTTTCCTAGGTCCAGGTGTTGCCTGTCAGAAGCAGTGTCTGGGCCTCTAAGCCTGTCATGGCAGCTGTGTGGTCAAGGTGTTTTGGGGCCCCTCCATACATACCTTTAGTCTCAGCAGAGGCAGACAAACACAGGCAGTTGTCTGTGAGTTCCAAGCCAGCCTGATCTACCTAGCAAGTTCCAGGACAGCCCAGGCTTCATAAAGAGACCCTGTGTCTTAGGGTTTTTATTATACCATGACCAAAAGCAGCTTGGGGAGGGAGGGGTTTATTGCATCTTACACTTTCAGGTAACAGTCCATCACTGAGGGAAGTCAGGGCAGGAACCTGGAGGCAGAAACTAAAGCTGAGTCCATGGAGGAATGCTGTTTACTGGCTTCCTCAGGCTGTTTCCTTATACCACCCAAGACCCCTTGCCCAAGGATGGCCCCACCCACAGTGAGCTGGGCCCTCCCACAGCAATCACTAACCAAGGCAATACTTCCCAGACGTGCATACAGGGCCAATCTAATGGAGATATTTTCTCAAGATTTCCCTCCTCACAGATGCATCCAGGTCAACCAAAACACCCTGTCTCAAAGCAAGACTGTGTGTGTGTGTGTGTGTGTGTGTGTGTGTGTGTGTGTAAGAACAACTTAGGGAGTCACTTGTGTCCTTCTACCTCTATTGGGCAAACATTTTACCTGCAAAGGCACTTCAGNAGCNCTCCTTACACATACTTTCTTTAATCTCAAATACTCCAACCTGGCCTAGAACTCAAGACTATATAGCTAAGGGTGACCTTGAACCCCCAATCCTTCTGTTTTCATTTCTCAAGTGCTTGGATTACAGGCATGTGTCATCTAGTTTCTGTGGTTCTAGGGATCAAACTCAGGGCTTTGTGCGTGGTAGGCACATTCTACCCACTGAGCTATAATCCCTGTCCGGTTTAATGAACTTCTTTTTCCTTTTTTAATTTTTAACCTGAGACAGTCTATTACGTTGCCCAGGCTGGCCTGAACTTAGGATCCTCCTTTCCCGGTCTCCTGAGGGCTGAGACACGTGTGGACCACCACACCCCACTGCTGGTTTTGTTTTANGGTCTATGTTACCCAGGCTGACCTAAACTCCTGAACTCAGAGATCCTCCTTCCTCTGCCTGCCAAGCAACAGGGATTCTGAGCTTTCTGCCTTGAGTTTGTTGAGGATGGCAAGCTCTGAAATTAAGGTCAGCACGCATGGCAGTTGAACTTGAGTTGAGCAAGCCTCTCCTCTCCAGACCNCAGAAGTCAGATCCCTCAGGTCCTCCTGCACAGCCATGGTCTCTGGCTGGAGGCACACAGTGAGTGTGCTNCTTCCTGTCCTGGTGCTTTGGGGTCTGATAACCTTCTGCTTCTGGTAAATGTCCCAGCAAGTGGGGTCTGGCAGCCAGGATGCCGCTGGGAGTCAAGCATCCTAATCAGCATCGTGATGCTTCCTCCGGGCAAGTGGCCACTGCTTCTCAGATGATGAGAGCTGGAGAGGCGTGCAGAGCTGAAAAACTCTCCGAGAGAGAGACTGGACTATGAGGAACTGAGCTGAGCCACACAGAGAGTTCTCTGGAATGGGGCTGGAATTCCTCCAAATGGGGAGACAGAGGTTGTGAGTCTTTCTTTGGTATCACATCTAAAGAGACTATCTGTCCAGGAAACCAGGCATCAAAATGTGTATGTAACTTCAATATTAAAGAGTAATTGTTTTAAAAATAAACTTCAGATTACCAAGCCATCAAATAAAGACTCGGTTTTGAATGAAAAGATGAATGAGAATCAAAGCCAGCTAGAAAGGGGCTGGAGAGTGGTCGGGACGAAGCTTCCCTGGGGACAGTCTCGCTGGGAGGGGTACTCAGGAGGACCTAAAGGTCTGGAGTGGGCCTTAGAAACCAGAGTGGAAATCAGGGTCTGAGCCAGGCCCTCCTGACCAGTACAAGGTCCCAAATGACAACGCTCTTCTTTAGTGGCCATGCACCCCCTCTGGGCTGTCCACATCTGGAAAATGAGAACAGATGTCGGTCTGCCAGNCTGTGAGCCCTGGGTCCAGACGTGTGCGTTTCCCAGCCGCTCCCACACCAAGAAGTCCCAGGCGGGACAAAGCAGGCGGAAAGGGGCCCCCAGCGGCGGGTTTCCTCTCGCTAAACGGTTGGGGCGGCTGAGCGCGCAGGCGACGTGCTCCCGCCGGGAGGTGATCCTGCAGCNCCACCGTGCGGCCGCAGCAGGCTCCTGCAAGCTGCCGAGAGCTTCGGTGATGCCCACAGCCTCCCACCAGGGCCCGTTAGCGGCGGCAATATTGACTAAGAAACAACAGCTGGCATTTATTTGAACGTCTGCTACAAGCTAAGCGCTGTGCCCACTGCTGCCCAGTTATTTCTTCTCATCTCACAGAAAAGAATTCTGAGGCCCGAGCGAACTTGTCCAAGTAACTCTGGATGGAGAGAATCGGCCAGGCACTGTCCCAGGATTTGACTAAGATACTCGGTAACCTGAAGCAGGATGGTCCCAAGCCCTCCTGTCTTCCTGGTGCTGGCTGTCCTCTCCGTTTCTGCTCCAGTGAGTGTCGTCCACCTCTCCATTTTGAATGGAAGTGGTATCCTGACTACAAAGNTCAGAAGCCAAGGGTTGGTCTTCTCAGATGCCCAGGGACCTTGGCAGAGAAAGAGCCTTTGGGTCTAATAATCAGAACATGGAAAGTGGGTAGTTCCAGCTTCCTGGAAGGGGGGAGGGTNATGCCCTACACAACACTGGAGTTCTAGTGCCTGCTCTGCCTCCAACTGCCTCTATGACACCGGGAAGCCCTTTCTTATCAGGACTTCAACCTCCCTGGTAAAATAGGAGGCTTCTAGATAATGGTGACCTCTTCTCTGCTCCCATTATCTCCACTACACACAGCTGCCTTCCGCCCCGCCCAGACCAGCACTGACATTTCTGGTGAAGCCTTGAGCTGAGACTTGAAAGCCCCAGGTGGACATCGTGGTCCAGTCCCTGAGTTCCTCTGGAGCTCTGGCCTGAACTAGGTCCTTTTGGCCTCGACAGGTGGGAGCCAGCTGAAGAAAGGCCNCATGTCTCCAACAAAGGCCTGGGGGTGGGGAGAGAGCCGCATTGTGATGACCTCATCCATTCTATGACATCACCCTCTCTCCCACCTCCACCCCCCACTCCTCTCTGGTCAGCTGCTCTGCAAACAACCATCAGTCCGAATCCCAAAGGCCTGAAAAAGTCTGTCCTCCAGTACCTGCTACTGATCTCTGTCTCAGCCAACGAGAAGCACCATGAAACTGGAGTTCACAGAGAAAAACTACAACAGCTTTGTGCTTCAAAACTTGAACAAACAGAGGAAGCGCAAAGAGTACTGGGACATGGCCCTGAGTGTGGACCACCACGTCTTCTTCGCACATCGCAACGTGCTGGCTGCTGTCTCTCCACTGATAAAATGTCTCATCGCTAGCAATGACATGAAGACCACCGACGAGCTCTTCATTACCATTGATTCCAACTACCTGAGCGCGGACACGGTGGAGCAGCTCCTGGACTACTTCTACAGCGGCAAAGTGGTGATCTCAGAGCAGAATGTGGAGGAGTTGCTTCGGGGCGCTCAGTATTTCAACACCCCACGCCTCCGGATTCACTGCAATGACTTCCTTATTAAGTCCATTCGACGTGCCAACTGCTTGCGCTACCTCTTCTTGGCTGAGCTGTTCGAGCTCAAAGAAGTATCAGACTTGGCCTACTCTGGCATTCGTGACAACTTCCACTTCTGGGCCAGTCCCGAGGGCTCTGTGCACTTCATGCGCTGCCCACCTGTCATCTTCGGCCGCCTGCTCCGTGATGAAAACCTTCACGTGCTCAACGAGGACCAGGCTCTCAGTGCCCTCATCAATTGGGTGTACTTCCGGCAGGAGGAACGGGAAAAATACTTTAAGAAGTTCTTCAATTATATCAACCTTAATGCTGTCTCCAACAAGACGCTGATGTTTGCCAGCAACAAGCTGACGGGTTTGGAGAACAACTCCGCCCACGCGACCTTGATCGAGAGTGTCCTAATGGACCGCAAGCAGGAGCAGCCGTGCAGCCTGCTGAGCTACCAGCGGAAGGGGGCCCTGCTTGATTCTGTGGTCATCCTTGGTGGCCAGAAGGCCCACGGCAAGTTCAACGATGGGGTGTTTGCTTATATCATCCAGGAGAACCTGTGGCTGAAGCTCTCAGAGATGCCCTACCGTGCAGCAGCACTGAGTGCAACTGCTGCTGGCCGTTACATCTATATCTCCGGTGGCACCACTGAACAGATTTCAGGACTAAAGACAGCATGGCGGTATGACATGGACGACAACTCCTGGACCAAGCTACCTGACCTACCCATCGGGCTTGTCTTCCACACCATGGTGACCTGTGGGGGAACAGTGTACTCGGTGGGTGGGAGTATTGCCCCACGCCGGTACGTCTCCAACATCTATCGCTATGATGAACGGAAGGAAGCCTGGTGCCTGGCAGGGAAGATGAGCATCCCCATGGATGGCACAGCAGTGATCACCAAGGGTGACCGGAACCTGTACATTGTCACTGGGCGGTGCCTGGTGAAGGGCTACATCTCCCGGGTCGGAGTAGTGGACTGCTTTGACACCACTACAGGGGAAGTGGTCCAGTGTATCACTTTCCCCATTGAATTCAACCACCGGCCCCTGCTCTCTTTCCATCAGGACAATATCCTCTGTGTGCACAGCCACCGGCAGAGCGTGGAAATCAACTTACAGAAGATAAAGGCCAACAAATCAGCAACCTCAGTGCCTCTGTTGCCTAACAGTTGTCCCTTGGATGTGTCCCATGCTATCTGCTCCATTGGAGACAGCAAGGTATTTGTATGTGGGGGTGTCACCACAGCCAACGATGTCCATACGAAGGACTACACCATCAATCCAAATGCTTACTTGCTGGACCAAAAGATAGGTGAATGGAAGACCCTTGCCTCCCCACCTGAGGCCCTAGACTGTCCTGCCTGCTGTCTAGCCAAGCTACCTTGCAAGATTCTTCAAAGAATTTAAACAGCTTTTTAAGTGGGAGAATAAGTAAATGCATTATTATTCACAATTTAATGACAAAGAGCAAGAGAGGAAATGTGGCCTTTGGGTTCCTTTTAGTGTTAGTTAATGGTTGGGTCTGAAAGTGGAGCTTCTGGGCTTGGGATGCTCCCAGTGGGTAGAAGCTCTACTGGTGTGGAGTCTCTGGTTGGTGGGATGGCAACATCTCTCAGGTACTGGTCCCTCAGTGGGTAGACAGTTTTAGAGTTTCTCCAGCACTGGAGGGCTCCAAACTGAGACAGGAAAAAGAGCCCTCAGGGTGGGTATGTGGGGGGAGGGGACTGAGGTTCCTTCCAGACCCTGGGCTAGGGGATGTTCAAACCCCCATATTCTCTACCCCTGTAGTTACCTCTCAGTGATCTATTAGACAAGTGAGTCTCTGCTCAGAGTTGTGATGCTGCGGGCTCTTCCAGCGTATGNTTGCTTCAGGTCTTCCCGGGAGGCAGGAAAGGGCCCAGGTCTGGGGAGGAAGGTGGTGTGTGGGCAAAGCTCAGGGACAAGGGACAAGCAGAGTCAATAGCCTGTTGTGTTTGTGTACTGAGGGAAGTTTTGTGTCTCATTTGCGGGGAAGTTGAGGATTATTNACAACTGCTTCTAGTAGGAAAGGTTCACTGAGAACCCTCCCCGGGATTGGGGGTTGAGTTGGGAGATGGGAGAGCAGGCAGTAGAGACAGAAGAAAGAAATCCTTAGCTATAGCAGCGTGAAGCTAGTGGGTGCTGTGAGAGGGAGCAGGTGGCGCGGTTTGAGTACCAGTTCAAGCACCCACTAGGTCATTCTGGGTCAGTTAATTGATCTCTCTGTCTTAATTTCCTTTTCTNTAACAGAGAGGTAGTGAGCCAGCCTAACTACCAGTGTGAGTGTGGAGTTTTAATGACTTAGCATGTGTGGAAAGCTCAGCACTGGCTGCCCTTGCAGAAGACCATCAATCTACAACAGATCTGTTTAACCTGGAAAACGTACCTAACATGACTACAAGTTTGATTGTTGTAGGTGACTAACTACTAACCTGCATTTCTTACTTGTCCTAAACAGTTTGTAGTAGTAGCAGCTTTCAAGGACTGGAACATCATTACATTTTTAAATGAGTTGCATAGGTAAAATACCTTAAACAAGAGTAGAAACATATATACAGTATGTTGTAACAATAATAATCTTAAATTTGTACCAATATACAAAAATCCATACCAATGTAAAATATTTGAAACTAGNAGTTGCTTTTTAGCTTAAAAGTAGATTCAATAATCTACTCTTTTATCCTTTCATTCCTATATTCCCCTTTTTCTTTTTATCCCTTACCCCCCTTCCCCAATACAATATAGGGAAGAAAGAANGATAAAGGAAATAAAGAGATCCTTTCATCTAACCATCTTTATTGAGTTTCCTCCCTGACCATGACTAATAACAACTAGCAACCAACCCCCCTAAATGACAACAAACATCCATAATCCACTGAATGACCAAAACCACTCATCTCACCTCTCAGGAATGTGGGCATCATGTTCTTAAAATTGTTTCCTGTTGTCTGGGGGCAACATCATCTTTAGGGGATCCTGAGAAAATTAGAATAACAGTCAAGTCCTGGGAGAGCTAGCTGTATCATTTGTTGTCTCTGTGTGANGGGAAAGTGCAGGGCTTAACTGAAGTCCTGGCTGGAGAAGTGCATGAGGCTNGACCATCTTAGCTAGCTGCTTTGACGTTGTTCTAGATGCAGGTATCTTAGGAAATGACAATGGAGGCATTCTGGGAGGCTGGATCCCCTGGGCTACTTGTCTTCATTGGTGTCTGGTCCCTTTTTTTTCTGAAAACACACAAACTTTTAAAAGTAACATGTATATCTGCATTAACACAAGTATGAAGTGTGCAATGTGCACAAGTCAGTTAAAGATGATTTTTTAAAAATAATTTATTTAACTTTATTTTATGTGCATTGGTGTGAAGATGTCAGATCCCCTGGAACTGGAGTTACAGACAGTTGTGAGCTGTCATGTGGGTCCTGGGGATTGAACCTGGGTCCTCTGGAAGAGCAGTCAGTGCTCTCAACCTCTGAGCCATCTCTCCAGCTCCCGATTTTTTTTTTGTTTTATGTTTGANTAGGTAAAAGGCATCTATCAATGTTATAAGTCCATTTGGAATACATAACCAAACTATAATATAAATCGCCATCCATGCCATATGAAAGGATGGCATGTAATAATAAGTCCTCTGTAGCCAACAAGATTTATCATGTCTCATCCAGTCTCAGAGCTGTTCCCATGCAGAGGGATCTGCATATATGTCACTTCTCGTAGTTTTTCTTGGTTTTTTTTTCCTTTATGTCTGCAGTGTAAGACGGATTTTCTAAATGGTCTTGTTAAATAAAACACAGAGGCAGAGATAGGGGTGAAAGTCTGACAGAGATCAGAGGAATTAGGAAGAGCTACCAACCTAAACTTAGACTGCCGCCACTGCTTCCAAAATGGAGAGTGTCCCAATTCCTATCCCTCCACATCAATATCCCTTTCTGTTCTGTTCTCCCATTGGCTCTTTCAGCCTAGCTACATCACTTCCTCCTATCGCCCACTTCTGTCACTTCCCGCCTGTCTGTATAGACCTCCAGAATTCTNTGGTTGATGCTGGGATTAAAGGCATGTGTCTTTCTACAACTGTTTGTCCTGTAGAATTGTGTATGCTTGTAATATGTTTTATGTTGTAATATGCAAAAAACAGTTTCATTTTACTAGAGACATATGCTAGAGCATTGTCAGTGTTAATTTGTACAGGTATCCCCATAATAGCCATAACTTNTAATAAATGTATAATTACAGAATCAGTCTTTTCAGAACTTAAAGCAGTTGCCCATTGAAATCCTGAATATGTATCTATGGTATGGTGCACATACATTAATTTTCCAAACTCTGCAAAATGAAACACATCCATTTGCCAAATTTCATTTCTTTGGATACCTTTTTGGGTTACTTCCTGCAGGTAATGGAGGTTGGTTATACAAAGAACAAGTAGGGTATTTTGCTACAGGCTGCAGGAATATGAAATAGAGATTAGGCTGTATATGATAAAGCTATACCTAGAAAGATCAAGGAATCCTTCTGGAGGGGAAGTCAAATATCAAGGAATATTTGATGTTATTCAGCTTTTAATATACCAGCTGTTTCCTACTATCAATTTATTGTGCGACTATAACTCCTAGGCCATAATGGCAAACAATATAAGCTTCTCAGACCTACTGCTGATCTGAACTGGGTAACACCCCTACAAAGACAACACCTGTCTCCTAGGAGACAGGTGGATTGTAGATGCTGTTGGGGTCCACAGAGGTTTCCTAGTGACATCTGAGCTTGCTTTATGCAGCAGGGTTGCNTTNAGGGGNTGGCTTGACCACATNCATGGTCACNAGNTATCTGAGATGGTCTGCACTNGGCTGTGCTGGGGGGAAGTCTTTTGCTCTACCCCTTGGCATTCTTTTAAAAGCCCTTTGGCAGAGATGCTCAGGGCCTGTTGGATTAGGATCCAGGCCCTCCTGCTCCTGCTCAAGAATACCCTGGGGAAATGTGGGGGTGGGATGGCCCCCCACAAGATGCATAGCTTTGTTTCTTGTGCAAGTGAATCTCAGACCTTCCTTCCCCAGACANGCCAAATGGCATTCCAGAGCAATTGATTCAGAACTCAGAAAAAAAGGGTNTTTTGCATAACCAGGAGCAGTAAAGACTGGGGCANAANTTNTAGCTTGGGAGCAGAGTTGCATGGCCAGAGAAGAAAGAATAAGGCACAGTTTTTGCAGCTGGGAGATGGGTTAGGTCAGGAGAGGAGGAAAGGAAGGGACGAGCATGGATGGAGGAAGAAGATGAGATCAATAGCAAAAGAGCTTAGTTAAAGCTATGAGAGGACAGGAAAAGAAGGGACAGAGAGGAGCTGAGTGTGAGTTCAGAACTAAAGCTGTGTAGATAGAATTTTGTCTTAGAGAAATAAAGTGGATGGAAAAAAGAGCACAGTGTACATAGATTCTTTTCCCTCAGATTATCCCATGCCAGCCATAGCGTCTTCCCCAGGACTCTGGGAGGAATCTTCTCAGATTCCGATAGTATTGCCTTATAACTACCTTGGCTTGTTGCCAAGTGGTCTTTCTTTAAACCTTTGCTGTTAACATGGTGTTTCTTGTCAAATTCTGATACTTTTAGCATATTTCCTTTTAATAGCTGATCAAGTTCATTCATATAATGGTAAATTATAGATTAAGGAAACTGTTTATGAATTATTTCTAATGGCTGTTGTACAAAATATTGAGATAGGTAGGACTGTTTAATAATCCTTGTGGCAANATCCTGCAATGGTATCTTTTAACAGGTTGAGAATTATTATATGTAGACATTGTAAAGGCAAATTTTTCTCTATCTTGTTCATGCAAAGGGATTGTGAAAAAGCAATCTTTTGGATCAATTACCATAATAGGCCATGCTTTAGGTAATAAAGAAGTTAAGGGGATTCCAGGTTGTAAGGAACCCATAGGCCGAATGACTATATTGATTGCTCTCAGATCTGCTAACATCCTCCACTTTCCATATTTCTTTTTAATGACAAATATAGGGGAATTCTAAGGGCTGGTGGACTCTTCTATATGTTAAGCCTCTAGCTGCTCTTGGGCNAGCTGTTCCAGAGCCTGTAACTGTTCTTTTGTAATAGGCTGCCACCCTACCCAAACAGGCTGGTCAGCTAACCATTTTAGTGGTAAGGGCAGTTGGTGTTCTCTCAGCAGTGGAAGAGCCAACTTCTGCTGTGTCCTGCTTATGGACAACCTGGACAGTCTGTGACTGTCCTTGATAACATTTTTAGATGTCTTTATTGGGAACATCTCTTCTTTACAGCCTGTCTCTGGAGTTGGAAGAATGCTAATCTGTACTTCCCACTGTTGTATGATCTCTTTCCTGTAGATCTATGGCTGTATTAGCCACATATGNCTTTAATTTTCCTATTTGACCTTCTAGTCCTATGCATTTNATCCATTTTAGACTTCGTTTTACCTGAGACAATGTCTCAATTCCTAGGAGCTGAATTTTTGCCTCCTNAAGACGCCAATCTGAAGGCCAAGATTTTGGTGAAATTGTTACATCTGCTCCTGTTCCCATCAAACCTTCAATTTCAATATCACTTAAAAATACTTTTAGTTTTGGCCTCTGATCCTCTACAGCAGCTTGCCAAAATGCTTGTTTTCTGGTCTCTCCTGGTATTCCTGTTTTGTTTCCTGAAGCTGCTCTGACTTTGATATCTGAGTTATTAATGATATCTGAGTTATTAATCTTCAGAGCAGTGCTGTTTAATTGCTCTGTGGTTTCTCTGCTGCTGACCTGAAATGGCCAACAGGGCCTGCAAGAGTCCCCCAAGAGTGTTTCCTGACAAGGAGTTACCTTGTTTGTCCCTTGTTGATCTGCATTCATTAGTCCGATGCCAGCCTTTGCCACACCTTCTGCATACTCCAGAAGGCTAGGGCCTTCTTTTTGAATTATCTCTAGAAAAAGCATTGTTTCTGGGAATACCTTACCTACAATCCCTTTTGAAATGACCTTGCTTGCCACAGCCAAGACATTTGACAGTTTGGCTTTTCTTAAAACCTTTAGAGATTACTTCTCCTATTAAAGTTGCATCTTAAGAATGCAATTTATGAGAGCTCCAAGGCTCCCCGGGGTGACGTGAGCGCCTAGGAGGCAGCGGGTGCTGGCCCCCCCACCCCACCCCCACTGCCAACGGACAGGAGAATGGCCACGTGAAAAGCAATGGAGACTTAACTCCCAAGGATGAAGGGGAGTCACCACCCGTGAACAGAACAGATGAAGCAGCTGGGGCTACTGATGATGCCATCGAGCCAGTGCTCCCTAGCCAGGAAGCTGAGGCCTCCCCCAAGGAGATCCCCAAGAAGAAGAAGAAGAAATTCTCTTTCAAGAAGCCTTTCAAATTGAGTGGCCTGTCCTTCAAGAGAAATCGGAAGGAGGGTGGAGGTGATTCCTCGGCCTCCTCACCAACAGAAGAAGAGCAGCAGCAGGGGGAGATCAGCGCTCGCAGCGATGAGGGCACTGCCCAAGAAGGAAAGACCACTGCCACCCCTGAAAGCCAAGAGGCCCAGGCCAAGGGGGCAGTGGCTGGTGCTGCCTCCAAGGGAGGAGACACGGAAGAGGAGGCAGGGCCCCAGGCTGCAGAGCCATCCACTCCCTCGGGGCCGAGAGTGGCCCTGCATCAGCCAGCACTGAGCAGAATGAGTAGCTGGGTGGGGACAGGTGGGTGATCGCTAAGCTGCAAAAACTCTGCTGTCCTTGTGAGGTCACTGCCTGGACCTGGTGCCCTGGCTGCAGAAAGGTGCCTGTGCCCAGAAAGGAAGGGGCTTGTTGCCCCTCCCAGCCACGTTCCTCTCTCCCTCCTGTGGATCCTCCCATCAGCCATCTGGTCTTACTCTTAAGGCCAGTTGAAGATGGTCCCTTATGGTTTCCCAAGTTAGGTTAGTGATGTGAAATGCCCCTGTCCCCTACCTCTTACCCAGGCCCCACCCCTGCAGAAGGCAATTGCTGGCTTTTCTCCCAATTCTTTTCCAAGTATGTTTTGTTTATTCTATTTCCAAAACCCCTCAGCCAGAAGTGGGGGGCTTATATTCCCAAACCCTGAGTGTCCAGCCTTTCCCTGTTGAGTTTTTAGTCTCTTGTGCTGTGCCTAGTGGCACCTGGGCTGGGGAGGACATTCCCCCTGTCTGGGTTTTATAAATGTCTTACCGTATCTCTGACTTGATAAGCAAGTATTAGGCTTTGGGGCAAGCGGGAGGTCTGTAATATGAAACAACTTTTTGTTGTCTTTTTTTCCCTCCCATCGTTGTAAATAACTTTTAATGGCCAAATCCCAGATTTGTACTTTTGTTTTCTAACTGCTAAAACCATTCTCTTCCACCTGGATTTACTGTAACATTTGGAAAAGGAATAAATGTTGTCCCTTAAAAAAAAATGCAACTTATCCAATATCAACTGTATTTCTAATCTATTTATCTATTGGTGCGATTTTGCCTTTAGAGGCCTGATCACCTTTTTGCATTCAGAATTAGCACTTTTGAAAGCCAAAGATTTGGTTAATACTTGCCTAGCTTCTAAATCTGATCATCTTCTATTCATAGCTGAAGTCAATCTTTGAAATTCTTAAAAACCTCAGTGAGCGCTTCCCTTAGATCTGGTATAATTTTAGTAAATGGTTCAGATCTTTTTTCTGTTTCTTCAACCTTGTCCCCAGCACTTAAAGCTCCACAGCACCGAGGTGGCATCGTCATATTCAACCTGCATTTGTATCTCAGCATACTGACCATCACCAAAAATTGACCTTGGGAAATGATACCTCTAGCTCCATTTCTCTGTTCTGTCTCCTTAGCTTCTTCCTTCCACCATGATTGCCACTGTCACTGAGGACAAGCTTCTAGTATTGCTTTTGTCATACTGTTCCAGTCTTGGGGGATTACTCTATTTTGAATTACCCAAGAATTTAATATCTGTTTCACGAGTGGTGAATGCATACCATATGAAATGACAGCTTCTTTATTTTTTTTTAATCTAGCAACTCCTCTGTCTCTGTCTTAGTATTTTTCTCATTTTTATTTATAAGTCTAATTTTTCTTCTAAGGCTTGTCTTTTATCAATCTACCTTTTATATTTTTCTTTTTCCTGTATTTCTAAAGCTTTTTTTCTTTGAGAGGACATAGAAAGCCACTATGGCTATTAAGAATAAAATATGAAATACCAAGATGATAGGAATCATAATCACTATTTAAGCCAATCTCAGTTAAATCATTTATCTTTTCATTTTATGTTTCTGTTTTTAAACCATCTAATGTAGCACAATCTAAGGTCCAAATGCCTAGTGCTATGATATTTCCCATCCGTACAACCAGGAGCCTTGCCTACCTGCCCCACCTCTGGGAAGTTGCTAGACCCCTAGTCTTCCACTGAGTAGCACACTGGCTGCTCATAAGCCCTACTCAAGTGCTCAGCTACAAGGCAGGGTCTCTTAAAGGAGCCGCAACTCTCTACACTGCAAGCATCAGGCTTGCCTGAGAGACTGGGGTGCTAGGAAAGCTGCATCTGACTCCTTATCTAGAACTTTTTCTCAGCTTTCTCAGGCCCTGTGATCAGATATGGGGGCCCCACATTTAGGCACCAAATACAATGGGTCTTTCTTTTGACCACCAGTTCCCAAATAATGATTTGGAGACTTTTATTAATTATGAAAGCTTGGCATTTAGCTTAGGCTTGTTCCCAAATAACTCTTATAACTTAAATTAACCCATTTATATTAATCTACATTCTGCCATGTGGCTTGTTACATCTCAATATCATATGTCCAACTTCCTTTACATGTGCCTGGCGAACCTCCTTACCTCAGATTCTTTCCTGGAGTTCCTATCTCTCTCCAGAAGTTTCTCCTATCCTCTCTTGCCTAGCTATTGGCCATTCAGCTCTTCATTAAACCAATCATAAAGTGCCTTAGGCAGGTGAGGAAGGACAGAGACATCTTCACACAGTGTACAAAAAGATTATCCCAACAGTGTGCTATTAGACTATGTTATACCATGCATGGCTGATAAACATTTGGATGATTTTTCACTTTGGGGCTGTTAAGGATGAAGCAGCTTTGAAGATTAATATATACATTTTTATGACAATGTATGTTTTCATTTCCCCTGGATGCATACCTAGTAATTCTAGTAATATCTAGTAATTCTGTGTTTAACCAATGGAGGAAATGATGGACTTGATTTCCAAAGCAACTGGTATCAGTTTCTACCAGCACTGGGCTCAGAGGGCTCTGGTCTCCCATACCTTCACTCATATATGTCTTTCTGAATAGGGATGCAGAGTAGCTTCTCATCATAGGTTTGATTTGCATTCCCCTGATAGTTAAAGACAAAGAACACCTTTATTTGATGACAGTTATTAAATAACCTTGCCTCTTCTGTACTTAACTGCTATCAGAGAAATTGTTTCTATCAAAGAAAATGGATTTTATCTGAGAATTTTTATCTGAGGCTTTATCTGAGAACTTTATGAAGTTGGTCTTGAACTTGGGTCCTCCTGCCTCAGCCTTCTGAGTGTTGAAGGTTTTTAAGGACAAACAAAGAGTATGGCTGAGACTCTTGGAAGACCATAGTGTATCATTTCAGACCACAAAATAATGGGGAGCCTCTACATCTGTCAGTCTCTGTTAGCACAGTCCAGACTTGCTAAGAGTATGCTATAAGCCAATCATGGTGGCTTACATCTTTAGTTCCAGCACTTGGTGGGTAGAAGCAGACAGATCTCTGTGAGA
>LZPO01005771.1:811723-821915 GCA_001675575.1 Neotoma lepida | reverse complement strand
AATTAGGTTTAAGAATGGGACCCTTAGACCTAGTCCAGTAAGCATACCCATTACCCCATTGGCAAAGCTAGCACTTTCCACCTATGAACTTCTAGACAATGGCACTAGACTCCCGATTGGATTTTCTCTCTGAGCTCCNAGTCACCTCTGTGAAGTTGTGACTGCACACACCAGTTTGACTTGTTTGGCTCTCTANGTATTGATTTTGCATGTGGAGGGAGTTCTCTTCCAACAAAGACAGAAACTTTAGCCAGGAACCTGGAGGCAGGAACTGAGGCAGAGGCCACGGAAGAGTGCCACTTACTAGCTTGCTCTTCTTGACTTGCTCAGCTTGCCCTATTACAGCACCAAGTACTACCAGCCCAGGAGTGGCATCACCCTAGTGAGCTGGGCCCACCTACATCAACTGTCAATCAAGAAAATGCACTCCAGGTTTACAGNGCCCTCTTCCCCACTCCATAGCTCCATTCCCTGGGGACTCTGCCAAAACTTGTGGTGGACCCAGCTTCCCCCATCCCCACTCTGCCTTCTTTTGTGTCAGCTGGCTATACCTAGAAACACTCTCTACAGGATCCCCANTGGCCATACNTGGTAGGGACTCGGGCAGGTAAATCACACTATCCCTCCTGGTCTCACTTATCACCTTCAGTCCAATAACAACCTTCTTACAAGCCCCCTCCTTTCTTACAGGCTCCTCCCCTTCTTACAGGGCCCTCCTCCCACCTCAANTCCATTCATTGCAGACTTCAACTCTTCATTCAGACCCAGGGTCCCCCTAACCTTTGCACCCCATCTCTCCAGACAATTCACTATCTTACAGCACCCTACTTGCAGGATTTCCTCTTCTCACTCCTCAACTCCCTGGGGACCTGACTCTAGGTGTGAACAGGATCCACCTAGCTCTGTCCTCAAGCCTCTTAGTCTTTTCACCTAGCCCATCTCCATTCCTCTCTGCCACTGACCNACCTGCAGAGGCACTCCCTACCAGGCCACCCACAACCATCACATGTTCCTAAGCTCCAGAGAGAGCAACAGAAACCAAAGAGCAGAACACCCACCCAACAAAGACCAGATATCAACACCTAAAATAACCTCACCATCCCAACTAGAAGCCTAGACACTAGCATTAAAAAATAATAATTACTAGCATCCAGGACAAGACCTCTCCCTTAGGACCCAGTGGCCCTGCTATAATAGACCTGAGAAATATAGCTGCAGCACAAGACAAGGACTTAAAAGAAAAAGAATGATAGAATATGTTCAAGGACCTTAAAGAGGGTGTGAATGAATCCACTAATGAAGTCTGTGAAAACACAAACAGTGGAATGAAATAATGAAAACAGCTCAAGACATAACAGAAGAAATAGAACCACTAAAGAAAACCCAAAGAGATAAAACTGGAAATAAAAATTTTTAAGAAGTCAAAAAGCCTCAGAGGCTTGCCAATATTCTCTTGCCAATAGAATACAAGAGATGGAAGAGAGATCTCACGCACTGAAGACATGGTAGAAGAAATGGATACCTCCATCAAAGAAAATGTTAAATTTAAAAAAGTCCAGGCACAAACCATTCAGGAAATCTGGGACACTAAGAAGACCAAATTTATGCATTATAAATAAAGGAATAAAGGAAGGAGAAGAAACCTAGGTCAGAGGCACAGAAAATATTTTCAACAAAATCATGTCTTGGTCAGCGTTCTATGGCTGTGAAGAGACACAATGACCACAGCAGCTCTTATAAAGGAAAGCATTTAACTGGGGCTTGCTTACAGTTCAGNGGTTTAGTCCACTGTCATCATAGCAGGGAGCCCGACTTTCCCAGAACTACAGGCTTTGATGGATTAGGTCTTTGTTTGCATTTTGGCAGGTGATGCCATCTGCATGGTGAGTTTTACAGCCTGAATGGCACTTCCATCATGGAGTCTGAGTCCCTGTCCTGTTCCCTACTGATCTTAGTGAATGAGTCAAACTGTGGACTCAGGCTGCTTTAAGGAGGTGTAGTTGGTCCTAAGGACCATTGATTTTAATGAACTGATATAAAATTGGCCTTATCGTTTAAGATGGAGGGTCCCACTGTTAATCCAATCAGAATGAGAATTAAAGGCCCAGCCAGTGTTGAGAGCAGAGTACTTTGCCAGGGGGACCAAGAGAACAGAGACAGGTACCAATTATCTGATTCATGTCTTTGTCTCTTTTTTCTTTTTGGTTGAGGCTTTCCCCAACTATGGCAATTTTTTTTTAATTACTCCTGATTGATTAACATAGAACAGCAGGCTTCTCCCAGTTTCTAGCTGGGAATGATTAACCCTATCCCCAGGATCCCTTCCTGTGGCATGGAATCTGATCCCCCAAGTTCTCCCTGCTTCCCAAAGGCCAGAATCTTTTTAAAGGAATCTTCCAGGAAGCTTCAGTTTCACGACCCTAGTTCTTGCCATGGAAACTCTCTTGTTCCTGGGATCTAGGGGGCCCAGCTGTAAGGGCATAAATAGAATTGTAAACTCTGTATTTCTATCTCAAAAGATAGACTCCAACATCCTCCCTTTCTCCAATACAGACACTTAAAGTAGCCATCAGTAAGCAAAAGTCAAGATGAATAAGAGTTGCTGGTCTGTAGCCACACTAGCTAATACCTCCCCTGTATCTGTCTTCCTCAGTTCCCAGGTCCAGGCCTGAGAATGGTGGGTATTGGACCATGGCTCTGTATTCATACCAAACAGAAGACTCAGGAGGAGGTAGAGGGGCAGGGAATGGAAGGGCCTGGGGTTTGATGAAACTTTAATTTTAATGGGTCCAGAATCTGGGAGAAAGTCCACTTGGCAGCAGCATCTGTGGCTTCTGCTTTCTTGACCTGGGTGTGGTGGACCTGGTGTAATGGTAGCTTCCTTCACCGCCATAGAAGTGGAGTTACCACCTTGTAGGGTCCTTTCCAGGTTAGCTCCAGTGCCCCTTAGGCTACCTGCTTGGCCCAGATGGTATCACCGAACTCAAACGAGGGGAAACTAGTGATGGACTCGGAGATCAGCTGGGTCTCTCAGATAGTCCAATGAAGAGCATGTATGGACAAGAGGGCCTGTGGTGACTTGAGGAAGGAATGGTTAGAGTGATCTCTGAGCTTGGGAAGCAGTGAGGGAGCTCTTCCAAACATAATCTCATAGGGGGTAAATTCTTCCCTATACGGGGCTCAGGGTACCCAAAGCAAAGCAAAGCAAAGGAAGGAGATCTATTTACCCTTTGCTGGACTCTGGGACACACAGTCAGGAGACAGCCGGCGTTCTGGTGTTCCTTGGGGAAGGGCCTCAGTGACATGGGGTGCTGTGAGTATATGATCTTATCCAGAGTTAACTTCATTATTTGTTTGTTTGTTTTTCATTAGACTAGCAGTAGCTGCCACAGCTCTTAGACAGGTGGGCCATCCTGTGGCTCCCGGATCCAGTTATTTGGATGGTTATGCTATAATGCATTTCCATGGACCCGAAGATTGGGTTAAAACCCCTTTTGTAATGTCGTCTGTTTCCTGGACAAACAGATGAAAAGGGTTTGAGACATCTGGATGTGCTAGGGCTGGAGCTGAAGTCAGAAGTGGTTTTAAAGCCTTTTGTTTAGTCTCAGTCCAGATTAGGGGCTTGGTGCCTGCCTTCTTTGTGCTGGTGTATAGAGGCCTTGCTATTCCCACAAACTCTGGTATCCAGAGGCAGCAATACCTAGCTGCACAGAAGTCTCTAACCTGTGTCTTAGTCTTTGGAGTTGGGATCTGAAGGATGGCAGCAATCCTACTTTGGATTCCTTTTGCCTCCCCTCAGCTTATAGCCAAGATAGGTAGTCTCTGATGAAAAAGTTTCTTAGCTGACATTTTGTAGCCCAAGGTCTGTAACTTGCAGCACTTCCTCAGTGGCCCTTTTAGAATCTATTTTCTCAGAAAACCTCTGACAGAAGGGCAAGAGGTCAGCATTTATTGTCTCATCAAACAGGGTTGGAGAATTTTTAAATCTTTGGGGCAATCTGGTCCATGAAAGTTGCCCACTATAACTCTGGGTCTGTTGATTCAAAAGCAAAAATGATTTGATTCACCTCTGCCAATGTGAAGCTGAAGAATCATCTTTCTGGTCCATGACAGTGTACACCTGTTTCTCTGGAAGAATTAGACTCGTGAGAATCAGAGGTCCCAGGTTTCTTCACAGGCAGGAGAGGTGTATTCCACAGTGACTGGCAGGGCACCAGGATGCCTGTCTCTCCAAGCCAGGCAGTAGTAACTTTTGTTTCCAGGCTTGTTAGGTATTGTTTAGGAGTAGTTGAACTGATTAGTTGAGCAATTATAGGAACTTGGGGTTGGGCCAATCNTGTGGTGATGGTTTCTTCCCAAACCCCCAGGAATCTTTGTTGTCAATCTGAGAGATAGTCCAACTATATCTTTTAACTGGGGACAGAATTTTCAGCTGGGAGATTTTCTTCTGACAGGGAAAGACACCAAAATTTTGCTGGTATCTAACTTGTTCTGTATCAGAGAAGGTGATGGTGGCTTTCAGTTTATGCAAAAGGTCTTGTCCCAATCAGTTCCCTGTTGTTAAACACTCAAAGGGTGTTTAACTGGGACCTAGTATACCTTTAAATTTCTCTAATTTTTATAACTTTTTTCTCCTAATATCTGAAACCAACTGGGTGACAAAAGAAATCTTTTTAGCAGTTGTCTTTACTCCTTCTAAAAAGGACCTAGCAAAAATTGTCTAAAGTCTCCTTGGACAGTGTTGGACAGAAGGGAAAATCCATTCTGTCCAGCTGCATTGTCTAGTGGTGATCTTCCTGCCTGGCCCTGGAGAGGATTTTCTACTGTTTTCAGAGAATGGCAGATTTTGAATTTTCCAATTACATGGCTCATTGGTTGAAAGGTGACATTATTCATGAAAAAGGAGTAAAGCTTCCTCTCTTCCCCTTCCCAGAGGTTGCTTAGAGCAGGCAGAGGACTGGCAGAAGTCCCTGTGTGTGCATTCCACTTAGATGGCAGGGGGCCCTGGATGAGAGGTCCAGCCCCTCCCCACCTCCACACCCTGACTGAGCAGGAGTCTAGCAACAAAACTAGCAAGTACTCCCACTCCCTGGGGTGGGACAAGTAGAGGGATTTTGGGTTTTTGTTTGTTTGTTGTTTTTTGGTTTCTCTGGGTAACCTGGCAGAGCCAAAAGGATTTGGGTGCCCATCAGGAAGGAGCACTTGTATTAAGCCAATTATACCAGAGAAAGTCACTGGTCAATACTGGGAATCAGAGCTGACAGAAATATATAGAAAGAAACACAGAGACACACAGTAAAGACAACACATTTATACAACTGAACAGATAGGGGAATCTCACATGGGTCCTGGACACTGGATCAGTGGCTGTGGCCAACCTCTCCTATGTGTCCAAACAGAAGGCACCTTAACCAGACTTACCTCAGAGGTGACAGATTTTCTAATTTGTTTCCTTTTGGGATAGAAGTGTCAGACTCCTCGGAAGTATTAGGTAGAGATTGATCAAAAGGAGTACTGGGGACCTAGAACATTCCAGGTTGTGCACCTCAGAGGAGTCCTTTGACCACCACATTCTTCCCCACTCCAAGAAGCTCTGAGACCCCCAGTGTCTTGAGGTCTGGTCTCTGGGAATCTCGGTGGGGCCTCCAGAAATGTTGTGGGATGTCCATCAGAGAATGCTGCTTGGACATGTATTTAGCCAATAGAAACAAGGTGGTGTAGCCATTTTAATATCTGACAGAACTAGTTCAAACCAAGACTAATCAGAAGAGATAGGGAAGGACACTACATATTCACCAAAGGAAAAATCCACCAAGAGAATATTGCAACTCTAAACGTCTATATACCAAACAAAAGGGCACCCAAGTTCATAAAAGAAGCACTACTACAGATAAAATCACATATCGACCCTCACACAATAATAGTGGGAGACTTCAGTACCCCACTCTCACCAATATACAGGTCGTCCAGACAAAAACTAAACAGAGAAATGCTGGAGTTAGATAATGCCATAAATCAAATGGACCTAGCAGACATTTACAGAACATTTCACCCAAANATAAAGGAATATACCTTCTTAGTAGATCATGGAACTTTCTCCAAAATTTGTTGTGCGGTGTTCACCAGAGAAGACTGCTCAGGCATGGGTTTAAGCCAATAGAAAATCTTTATGAGCCGGCCAGCGACTACACTGGCTCTTCAGGATCCCAGTTTAGCCTTTTTCAGGGTGAGCTTTTAAGCACAAAAACCATGTTCTTGGTTTACACACTTCAGTTAATAAGAAAAGTTAGCTAGAAAAAGAACTATAGAAGCTAAAAAGCAAGGTTAGTACATTTGGAGACTTTGCCAGAACTATATGGACTTTGATAGATTAGGGCCTTTGTTTTTAGGTTTAGTAGGTGGTGCTGTCTACGTGATGAGTTTTACAGCCTAAATGGTACCTCTGTCATGGAGTCAGTTGTGCTAAGGTCTGGGGGCCTACTAATGTCTGGGGCCCTGTCACAAACTGACCACTTACTTCAACACAGATAAGTCTCAACAGATTCAACAAAATTGAAATAACTCCCTGCATCCTATCTGACCACCACCGATTAAAGCTGAATATCCACAACAACAGAAAATTAAAAAACTCATGGAAACTGAACAACTCACTACTGAATGAAAAATGGATTAAGACATAAATTAAGGAAACAAAAAATTTTTTAGAACTGAATGAAAATGAAAGCACAACATATCCAAATGAAGGTGGGTCTAAGAGGCAAGATCATAGTACAAGTGCTTACATAAAAAAAATGAAGAGATTTTTATAGTAACAACTTAATGGCACACCTGAAAGATCTAAACAAAATGAAGAAATAACACCCAAAATGAATAGATGGCAAAAAATAGTCAAATTCTGAGCTGAAATCAATAACATAGAAATAAATAAGAAATTTACAAAGAATCAATGAAATGAAGAGTTGGAACTTTGAGAAAATCAGTAAGATTTATAAACCTTTAGCCAAATTAACTAAAAGATGGAGAGAAAAGATTCAAATTAATAAAATTAGAGACAAAAAGAGGCACATCACAAAACACTGAGGAAATGCAGAAGCTCATAAGGATATGTTCAAAAAATCTGTATGCCACCAAACTGGAAAACCTAAAATAAATGGATAATTTCCTTGATATACATAACCTACCAAAGTTAAATAAAGATCAGATAAGCTACTTAAACAGACATATAACCCCACTAAAATATAATCAGTAATTAAAAGTGTCCTCCCCCGCAAAAAAATCCCAGGTCTAGATGGATTCAGTGCAGAATTCTACTAGAATGTCAAGGAAGAGATAATGTCAATAGTCCTCAAACTATGTCACAAAAGAGAAACAGAAGAAACATTGCCTAATTTTTTATAATGAGACCATAATTACCCCATACCTAGACCACACAAAGATCCAACAAAAAAATAAAATTACAAACCAATTTCCCTGATGAACATAGATGCAAAAATTCTCAGTAAAATACTTGCAAACAAAATCCAAGAACACATCGAAAAGATCATCTACCATGACCAAGTAGGTTTCAACCCAGAGACACAGAGATACTTCAACATTAGTACATTAATAAATGTAATCCACCATATAAACATACCAAAGACAAAAACCACATGATCATCTCATTAGATACAGAAAAAGCCCTTGAAAAAAATCTAACACTCCTTCATGAGAAAAGTCCTGGGGAGACTAGGGATACAAGGGCCATACCTCAACATAATAAAGATGATTTCCAGCAAGCCCATAGCCAGCATCAGCTTAAATGGAGAGACTCAAAGCATTTCCCCTAAAATCAAAAACAAGACAAGGTGTCCACTCCTTCCACACCCATTCAACATAGTATTGAAGTCTTAGTTAGAGCAATAAGACAACTGAAAGAGCCCAAGAGAATGCAAATAAGAAAAGAAGTTAAAGTGTCTTTATTTGCAGATCATATGATTATATACATAAGTGAGCTTAAAAATTCCACCAGTAAACTTCTACAGCTGATGAACATTTTCAGCAAAGTAGTAGAATACAAAATTAGCATGCAAAAACCAATAGGCTTCCTGTTTACAAAAGTCAAGTGGACTGAAAAAGAAATTAGGGAAACAAAACCCTTCACAATAACTTAAAAAAATATCTTGGGGTAACTCTAACCAAGCAAGTGAAAGACTTGTATAATAAAATCTTTAAGACATTGAAGAAAGAATTCGAAGAGGATATCAGAAGATGGAAAGATCTCCCATGCTCATGGACTGATGGGATTAATATAGTGAAAATGGCCAGCCTATCAAAAGCAATCTACAGATATAATGTAATCCCCATCCAAATTCCAATACAATTCATCACAGATCTTGAAAGGACAATTTTCGGCTCATATGGAAAAACAAAAAACCCAGAATAGCTAAAACAATCCTGAATGATAAAAGAACTGCTAGAGGTATTACCATCCCCATTCTCAAGTTTTACTCCAGAGCTATGGTATTGGATAAAAAAACAGACACGTTTATCAGTGGAATTGGAGACCCAGGCATAAATTCACACCCATGAATACCTGATTTTTGATAAAGAAGCCAGAAATACACACGGGAAAAAAGATTGCATCCTCAACAAATGGTATTGTGTAGTGGATAGGTATTTGGGCTTCAGCTACGTGGCCAGCACCTCCCCTTTTAAGGGCGTGGCAAAACACCTGAGCCCCTTGAAAAATCGAGGCAGCTACGTGACCCGTCCCTTGTCCCGTCTCGCCTGCCTTTTGACTGAGAGCGTTCCGGGTTCACCTCTCTCGCCGTCTAACTCCTCGCTGCTGCGACCTTAGAAGGCAGAGAGTTCACCGCTGGATCGCTTTCGTGTCCGTCCTTGTTTCGACCTGGTTTGTAAGTTGCTTGTAAATAAAGCTATTTTGATAAAATTAAAATAATTGAGCTAGCCGTATATTTACAGCATACAATTGGCTCCTACAGTACTGGTCGAACTGGATGTTTGCATGTAGAAGAATGCAAATAGATCCATGTTTATCACTTTGCACAAAACTTGAGTCCAAATTAAGTCAAAGACCTCAATGTAAACCTGATGCTCTGAACCTGAGAAGGAAAGTGGTGAATAGCCTTGAACTCATTGGCACAGGAAAAGACTTTCTAAATAAAACATCATTAGCACAGGCAATAAGATTAATAATTAATAAATGAGATCTCATGAAACTGAAAAGCTTCTGTATAGCAAAGGACACCATCATTTGGACAGAGAGAGAGCCTAGGGAATGGGGAGATCTTTGCCAGCTAATACATCCCATAGAAGGTTAATACCCAAAGTATATAAAGAACTCAAACAAAAGAAAGCAAAAACCCTGGCCATCAAGAAAACAAATAACCCAATTGAAAACAGAGTACAGAACTAAATAGAGTTCTTAAGAGATGAAATACAAATGGCATCTTTAATTTATTTAAAATTAAATATTTGACATCCTAAGTCATCAGTGAAATGCAAATCAAAATTACTTTAAGAGTCCATCTAACACCAGTAAGAATGGCAAAGGTCAATAAAACAAAAAACCCATGCTGGTGAGAATGTGTGGTAGAGGAACACTCATCCACCGATGGTGCAAGCACAAACTTGTAGTCACTGTGGAAATCAGTGTGATAGTGCCTGAGGAGACTGGGACTAGCCCTACCTCAAGACCCAGCTAGACCACTCTTGGGCATATATGCAAAGGACTCTATATCCTACTACTATAGAGAAACTTGCTCAACCATGTTCATTCATAACTCTATTCATAACAGATAGAAATTGGAAACAGCCTTGATGCCCATCAACAGATTAATGAATCAGGAAAATGTGGTACATTTACATAATGGAATATTATTCAGCTGTTAAAAAATGAAATAATGAAATTTTCATGTAAATGGATAGAACTAGAAAAAAAATCACCCTGAGTGAGGTAATGCAGATTCCAAAAGCCAAATATGGTATTGTGATGGTTTGAATGAGAATGGTCCCCATAGGCTCATATATTTGTATGTTTAGTCCCCAGTTGATGAATTGTTTGGGAAGGATTAGAAAGTGTGGCCTTGTTGGAGGGAGTGTATAACTGGGGGTTGGCTTTGAGGTTTCAAAAGCCCATGCCAGGTCTAGTCTCTCTCTCTCTCTCTCTCTCTCTCTCTCTCTCTCTCTCTCT
>LZPO01005771.1:797570-811139 GCA_001675575.1 Neotoma lepida | reverse complement strand
CCTCTCTCTCTCCTCTCTCTCTCCTTTCCTTTCTCCTCTCTCTCACTGCCTGATGTCTGTGGATCAGGATATAAAGCTCTCAGCTACTGCTCCAGTACCATGCCTGTCTGTTCCCTGCCATGATAATAATGGACTAACCCTCTGAAGCAAGCCCCCAGTTAAATGTCTTGGTCATGGTGTCTCTTCACAGCAATAGAACAGTAACTAAAACAGGTATGTATTCTTATATATGTGGATGTTAGCTTTTAAGCCTTTGATAGGCATGTTACTATATGAATAACCACAGAGGTTAAGTATATAGTAAAAAACTAGAGGGGAGGGAAGAATCCCCCAAGAAGGGGAAAATAGAATATATAGAAAGAAACAGAAGAGAGAAGAATGGAACAGAATTAAGTGGAGTAGGGACGGAAAGAGGGAGTGTTGGAGGAAATACAGGGAAGGACAGCTAACACTAAGGCCATTTGAGGGGGTTATATGGAAACCTACTACAGTAGAAACTTCTTCAATAGAATTCATTGTACTAGAAGGTACTCTGAACCCTGCCAGAGAAGAAATGTAAACACCAACCCAGCTACAAACCCTCTATCTACAATGGTGACCTGCCAGCACCATACATTGGTACCACAATAGTGGCACAGATGGTTTTGGAGTAACCAACCACTAATTGATTAGATTTAAGGCCCACTCCAGGAGATGGAATCCATGCTTGACACTGTTTAGATGGCCAAGAACCTGAGACTAGATAGGCCATGGACCTGATGAGATAGGCCATGGACCTAGGGGAAAACCAAACACAACTGTTCTGCTAAAGTAACATAGCAATAAAATGTGTCCTAAGAATATTCTGCTGAACCCATACATCAGTATGTACCCATACATCAGGTATCACTGCACCCATATATCAGTGTCTCACTCAGCTATCATCAGAGAGGCTTTTCCTGCAGTGGATGGTAACCAATACAGACAGAGACCTATAGCTGGACAGTGTGCAGAGAATGAGAGACCTTAGAATACTCAGTCCTAAGTGGAATGTCTCCATCAAGTCCCTTCCCTCAGGGCTCAGAGAACTCTGAGGAAGAGGAGGTACAAAGATTCTAAGAGNCAAGGAGATGCATGGTACCAAGGGAAGTGTCTTCCAGACACAACAGGATTGATATAATACAAACTCACGAAGTCTGTGGCAGTCTGCATAGAGCCAACCAGATGGGGTCCCAGCACTGAGATGGGGAAATAGGCATGAGCTTTCATCCCCAACAAAGAAACTATCTCGAACTCACACCTGCTCACAAAGGAAAAATTTGTTTCTCCAAGGGAGTCTCACTGGGGATATATCCACATGTTAAGAGAAGGCCCTGTGCCCAGCAGTACAACACAAAACAAACTCAAAGGTATCTTTGGAGATTTTTTTGTCTCATATTACTTTGTTTAGGCTTTTCTTTTATTTAAAAAAAAAAAACCTTACTGGTCTTTTGCTTGTATATTAAGGTTTCCAATTTTGAATTTTTATGGGTTTTCTGTGTGTGTGTACATTTCTTGTGTTCTTAGTTTCTTGTTGTTGTTGTCTGTTCATTTTGTTTTACCCTTGTTTGTTTGTCTTTATTTTCCTGTTTGTGTTCTTTAGAGAGTGAGAAAGGAGTTGAGTTTGGAAGGTGGGGAGGACCTGGGAGATGAGGGAGGGGAACCATTATCGGAGTACATTATATGAAAATAATTTTATTTTTGATTAAAAAATAAATTAACATTTAAAGATGTAAAAAAACATGGTACAAACTCACCTACAGGGAAATCTTACAGAGTCATTTTCTGGATCCCCAAACAACTCTAGCTTGTGTCAGTTGTTAAAACTAGCCAGCACAGCAACGAAAAGATGTTTCCCTGGGACCCTTTCATGGTAGTCCCTGCCAGTTTTCACAGGGAGGTTCCAAAGATGAATGAGGGAAATACTTCATATATCATTACCTTTTTTGTTTTGTTTTGTTTTAGGCATCATCTGCCCTGGCATCTGTCTTTGCTATGTAGTCCAAGCTGGCCTCNAACTTACATGTTTCTCCTTGTCTTAGTCAGGATTTCTATTGCTGAGATGAAACACAACGACCAAAAAGCAAGTTAGGGAGAAAAGAAATTATTTGGCTTACACTTTCATATTGCTGTACGTCACTGAAAGAAGTCAGGACAGGAATTCAAACGGGGCAGGATCTGGTGCAGAGTCCATGGAGGGGTGCTGCTTACTGGCTTGCTCAGCCTGATTTCTTGTAGAACCCAGGACCACCAGCCCAGGGATGGCATCGNCCACAATGGGCTGGGCCCTCCTCCACCAATCACTAATTACAAAGATGCCTTACAGCTGGATCTTATGGAAGCATTTTCTCAATTTGAGGCTCCCTCCTTTCGGATACTTGTAGTTTGTGTCAAGTTGACATAACACTAGCCAGCACACTCCTGCTTCTGCCTCCAGAGTGCTCTCGTTACAGATATGAATTAACTTTCCTCGAGCTTTTCTTCTAAACTTTTCTTTAAATTTTTGTTTTTACCTTTATCTTGTGTGTACTGCGTTGTGAGTGTGCAGGTGCGCATATATGATTATGCTGTGGCAGCCAATTCAGGTCATCAGGCCTGGCAACCAACACCCTTACCCGCCGAGCCATCTTGCCAGCCTTCTAAATTTCTTACATTCCATACTTAGAAGGGCTTTAGAAGGCTTGGGGATGGAGTTCTGTGGTACGAGGGGCTTGCCTAGCAAGTGTGAAGCCTTCTGTCCCCATTCGGTTAAAACAACAAAAAGACGTGTTGTATGTAGTTACTTTTAAAGAAAACAAAACACCAAAGACATTAAAACACACAGGGTTGGCGAGATGGCACACTGGGTAAAGGTGCTTGCCACCAAGCCTTGAGCTCCATCCAAGGAACCCACACGGTAGAAGAACTGCCTCCAACAAGTTGGCCTNTGACCTACACACACATTTGAAGTACTATAATTAAAAAAACAAAACACACATTTGTGGGAGGTTTTGTTGTTGTTTCTTTTTGGGGGTGGGGACAGTAAAGGAGAAACCATACTTCTCTTGGCCTATGTACCCATACATTTTTCAATAATCAATAAGGCGGGAGGCACCACAGAATCCTTTTCCCTGCTTTCCAAGCGAGGACACTGGGGTTCAGGAAGACCAAGTGGCCGCGCACATCCCTGCGCCCCCCACACACCCTCAGAAGACCGTCCCGGTCACTCCCGCTCCCGAAGTTCTTTCTGCAAGTCCCAGCTTTCCGATCAGGTGGCGCTCCGCGGCTCCTCCCTCCGCGCCCAGTCACGAGTTGTCTTCAGGGCTCCGCCCCCTCGCCAGCTGATTGGGCAGCTCCCGTCCTCTGATTGGCTGTTCCTTTTGTGGCTCGCCAACCCAACCGGATATAGAAACAGGGCTTCCGCTTCCAGCTTCTCCCTCCTCTCGCTCGTCCTCCGGTAGCAGCCGCTAGCACAGTGTCCGCTGCCGGGCCCGGTGTCGGCGGGTCGGTCGGTTGGCGTCGGCTTCGGTGTCGCTGCGGTTGAGTTGGACCGTCATGGCTGAGCTGGATCCATTCGGCGCTCCCGCCGGTGCGCCCGGTGGCCCCGCGCTGGGGAACGGGGTGGCGGGCGCCGGCGAGGAAGACCCGGCCGCGGCCTTCTTGGCCCAGCAGGAGAGTGAGATTGCGGGCATCGAGAACGACGAGGCCTTCGCCATCCTGGACGGCGGCGCCCCCGGGCCGCAGCCACACGGCGAGCCGCCGGGGGGTCCGGGTGAGAGGGTGGCGGCGTTCGGGCGGGACGACTTGCGGGCACTCNCGGGCCGGGGCGGGTCTGTGCGCTTCCGCGGGACCTGGGTTCCCGGCTGAAGCTGGAGATTACCGAGGAACGCAAAGAGGAAGCGAGACCCCGTCTCGGTCATGCACAGACCTCCGCTGCTGCAAGGCTGCGGGCGTCGGTGTGCCTGAGTGCAGCTGGGCCGGGGCGGAGGGANCGCAGATGCAGTGACTGTCAGGATCCGGGCCCGTTCCGTCTAACTTTTCGCTAAGCACTTGGTGCGCTTGAAGCCTAGTCTCGGAAGCCACCGCATTGGCGCAGTTTGGCCAGACTTAGAGACATGTCTGAGTCCACTCAGAAAGAACTGCTTGTTGGGGAAAAGTAAGACTAGTATAGTTTTTGAGACACACATGCAAACAAAAATGGCAACGTAATTTAGCAACGTAATTTAGCATTAAGACATATAAAATGTTGGGTTGTGGGGAGGAAGAGAAGAAAATCAGGAGCTCAGAAAAGACAGTCTGGCCGTGGAGAAAGAAACTGGCCTAGGAGGATCGGTGTTAGATTGCTGAGTGTATGGAAGCTAGGACTCCTGGCGCTTTTTTTTTNGAACAGCTCTGGAAGGAAGTATAGCTTCAGGAAAAGCCTGGGTTAGTCCAGACTANCCAAAGAGGAAAAAAACATGAATGTAAGGTGCATTGTGGGCCTTTCCACAGCAGAACTCGAGCAAAAGAAGAGAGGCTGGGGTAGAGTGACAGTTTGGCCTTTGAATGCCATAACTTGTGGGATGCTTAGGATTGTGGTGTGGGAGCAAAGATTGAGTGGGAAAGACCCATTCATTAGTATAAGAAAGTAGGAAATTCGCTAGAATAATGACACAATGGCTTTTCATTGACAAAAAAAAAAGTAGCTTGGCTGTGGGAGCATGCAGTCAGGTGTTTGGGAGGGTGGTGCCAGAGGTTCATCACCAGCCTGAGTGACATAAATCGAACCCTCACTCAAAAAATGCAACATAAAAAGACAATGGCCCTCCCTGAGCAAGTAGGAATATCTACACTCTACACTCTGAGGCCAGGTCACAGACGAGAACAGACAATATTGAGACAGAGAGTGTTGCAGACTTAGGCTTTGGTTCACCAGATGGTGCTTTTTGTGTAATTGAGGCACAGAAATCTCAAATTACCATCCTTAGCAAGCAGAATATTTTGGGACAGAGATGCTCCTAGTTTGCAGCCTCTGTTTTGTTTTTGTGTGTGTCTGTGTTTTTTCCTTAAAAACAAAACAGGACACTCTGCTATCTCCTAGACAAGTCAGCCCCAGCAGGAACTTAGAGGGGACATGTGCTGTGCCCAAGTCTGCTGTTTACAGCTTGCTCATTGGACAGAACTGGGCTGTAACCTAGAACTGAAGCTGATTNTAAGTGGCAGGGGCTGTTTTCTTTTGGTGGTCTTTTGCATTTGCCTGAGAACATTTAAAATTTGCTTTTTGGCCCTATAACTTCCTTTCTTCATTTACTAGGAAACTGAATTGTAGAGAGAGTTGTGACTTGGTTAAGATAAAAGGCTGAGCCTCAAGTTTACCCTCTCAGACTGTACTGCATTGTGTCAGGGTGTGCTTGGGTGGAGGAAAAGCTTTGTGGGTGTTTTGGGAGAAGTAGGACCCCTAGTTAGAAGACTAGTGACTCTCTGGACAGTTGGTATTCAGTGTCAGCACATTTGGATTACTGAACAGTGCCTGACTATAGTAGTCGTTTAACAAATAAATGGGCAAAAAGAGCCCTGTACAGAACACACAGCTTTTGGGGGTAGGCAGTTTGGGAAAATAAAAGGGGGAGACTAGAGCCACACTATTGGGCCTTTCGTGCAGCAAAGGGAAGGAAAGGGGTGATTGCTGACTTAGTTCCTGGGAAAGACATTTTTATGAACTAAGCATTTAATGACTTATGTCAGATTCTACAGTATGTTGAGGTTGGTAAGAGTGCCGTCTCAGCACTTCCTCTGGGATTAGAGAGCTTTCATACTCACAGTCATGGTTGGGGTTTGGGGCTATCCTATGCTGCTGGAATGTGAACTTAGGTAGGTTCTGTAATTACCATCACTGCCCAACCTGCTTTCTTCTCTATCAAAGGTGCATGGTGTATACTGTGTGGTGTTTCAGGGTTCCGTTAATATGTAAAGTGCTTACTGGTGTGTAGAAAGTGATCAATGAAGTCTCCTGGGAGTAGGAGGAAGAGCAGTTACTAGGCTCTTGGTCTTTGGGTACACTGAATAAATGGAGAGAGTAGGCAGGAGCTCTGTAAGACCTAAACTTGCTCCCTCTGTGGGGAAAATTCCTGCAGGAGATGAGCACAGGTTAAACAGAAGGCTAGGCCAAGATGTAAGTTTAGAAGTAGGAGATAGCTGGGTGAAGTGGCAGATGGTCAGGACCGAGGCGGCCCAAGTCCAGGTGCTGGAAAGTCTCAGTGGTGGGGCCTGGCAGGAGAGGAAGGCAGAAGCGACGAGAAACTAGAGAGAGTACTGCGTGTCTGACAAGTCCCTTTTCGGAGCAGAGAGGAGGGAGATGAATTAAGGGAGTGTGTCTGAAGGGAGATTAATTTTATTGGTAGACGTGGAAGAGCAAAGGGAATGCTACGCTTGATATTTAAATATACTGTACACTTACTGCATACCAAATACTCCTCATGCCTCTGGACCATGGAGTAACTGCCAGCTAAGCTCAAGTGTGGACATATTTCAGATGAGAACTGATTACTGTGCAAGTTAAGCAGCNTCCGAAGGTAGCAAAGCTTTTCAGTGGTTCAACCAGGAGTCACCCCTAGGTCTGCTCAACTTCATACGCTGACGAACGTAAGTTCAGGGTGTTTTGCTNTATGGAAACCACTCTGGCTCTTGGTGTTTTCTTTTTTGTGGGAGTGGTTGTTTGAGACAGGGTCTCTCTGTGTAGCCTGGGGCTCTCCTGAAACTTGCTATGTAAACCAGGCTGGCTGAACTCAAATCCACCTGCCTCTATCTCCCAAACCCTGAAATAAAAGACATGTGCTGTTGTTCCTGGCTTGGCCCTTGTTTCTTTTGGGACTTCCTAAGATGCCTGAGAAAGTTTCCTTCTGGNNCATTGGAGTTAGCGTAGCTGTCCTAAATCCAGGGCTCTAGNTATAATTTCTATTGTTTCTGTAGCAGTACATTAGCCTTTGACTTGGACCATTTGATTCATGTAAGAATGTAAGAACGTTACAACAGAACTAGAGAGCTGGCTCAGTGGTTAGATCACTGGCTGCTCTTCCAAAGGCTCTGGACACAGTTCCTAGCATCTACATGGTAGCTGTAACTCCAGTTCATGNGTATCGGATTCCCTCTTCTGGCCTTCATGGGCATTGCACACGTGGTTCACATACAGGCAAAACACCCATAGGCATAAAATAAGTCTTTACAAAAGAACGTCAAAAGAGTAATATATCTAATAAAGAGCTCATCGCATGTACCAGAGGGTCTGGGTGAATCCTTACACCCCAGGGACAGACTGCAAGTAGTTTATGAGGTATGGGGTGTGCATTGCTCCGGTTTTATGTATGGAGTAATGGCCCTGGGCTGGAGTCTATAACTGGACACTGTGTTAGCTGTAACAGGTAACCATACTGTAAGACTGGCCAGGCTAGCCATTGTAAGCTCTAGGATTTAAAACTATCTCATTCTTCTACCTTACACAAAAATAAATTCCAGGTGAATTAGAGAGACATTTTTAAAGTACCAGAAGAGGGCCAGAGAGATGGCTCAATGGGTAAGAGGCCTCTGCTGTCAAACCTGATGGCCTAAATAAAGTATAATCTTTTTTTTTTTAAGTACCAGAAGAAAGATACTATTGTGCGATAGCCTGCAGCATAAAAGCCCATGCAGAAATCACAAAGGAAGGNTTGGAAACGTTTACATACAAATTAAACTGTAGTACTAAGTATTAAATGTCATAAGCCAAATTGAAAAACAAAGTGGGGTGTTGAACTGTAACTCAGTTGGTAGAGTCTCCCCTAGTGTGCATGAAGCCCTGGGTTCAGTTCCCACTAGCATATAAACTGAGTGTGGTGGTTCATATCTGTTCATATCTGTTATTCCCAGCACTTGGAGGGTGGAGGCAGAGTATTAAAAGTTTAAGGCCATTTTCAACAACATAATGTTTGAGGNTAGCCTGAGCTACAGTGAAAGCCTGTGTCAATTTTTTTTTAAACTTAAAAAACCCACAGAAACAAAATGGGGGCTTGGGCTTGGACTCAGCTGGTAAAGTGCTTCTTGCACAAGCTTGGGGACCTGAGTTCAGATCCCAAGTACTCATGTAAGACCTGGCTGCTGTGGTGCATGCCTGTGATCCCAGAGCCAGGAGGAGACAGGCAGAGCAGCCAGCAGATCCTATCTGCAAAAATAAGGTTGNAGAGCAATTGGGGAAGATAGCCAGCAAGAACTCCACATGCATGCACACTTGCCCAGGTACACATAGGAGCCTGGAGGGAGGTGGACAAAATGGGGAAAATAGTTGCAATATAATAGGATCATTAATAAAGAAAATATAGAGACCAGAAGACAGTAAAAGTAGGCAAATCTCAGTAAAGAAAAAAAAGTTGTGTCAGATACATTATTACTTACGACACAGGGAATAAGGACCTTCCCAATAATACATACCCTGTGTCCCAGCAATTCTGCAACAAGGAATTTATCAGAGGGGTAGTTGACTATACCAGCCAAATACTTTTATTCACTGTTTAGTAAACTTCATTAAAATTGTTAGGATGTATGCTATCTACCTTTTAGTTTCTTGTTGTATGGCTCAAGCTCACTTGGAATTTGCCTAGGCTGGCCTCATAACCCTTGATCCTCCTACCTCAGCCTCTGAGTGCTGGTACTACAGGCTACAAACATGTATTACCATGCACAGTTCAATACACACACTCGTGCTTGTGTGTAGGCCAGAAGAAAGCTTGCAGGAATCCTGTTCTCTCTTACTATTTGGGTCACAGGAATTGGACTCAGGGTGCCAGGCAATTTTTTTAAAAATGTATGTGTATGAGTGTTTTGCCTGAGTATATGTTCCTGAACCACAAGCATGCCTGGTACCATGGAGGCCAGAAGGAGGGTGTTGGATCCCTTGGAACTGGAGTTCCAGATGGTTGGAAGCTGCCATGTGGGTGCTGGGAACCAAACCTGGGTCCTCCAGTGGAACAGCCAGTGCTCTGCCTTGGAGCCATACCCTCCCCCTTCCCATACCCTTTCCGGCCAAACTTTTCCCATTCATCCCAGGGCCTCACTGAGGCATGCATGCTAGGCAAGCTGTCTGCCACTGAGCTATACTGTATCCCTAGGATCACTTCTTAAAGGCCNTTAGTAGCTCATAGTCTCTGCAGCACACAATACTGTGTTCTACTGTATAATTCTTAATCCATTGGCCTTGCGTTTAGTTGTCCTGATTGACAGGCTGAAATCTTATGTCTTGCAGATGCTGTTGATGGGGTGATGAATGGTGACTACTACCAGGTACAGAGTACTCTTAACTATATTAAACGCTAGTGAAGTAGAGTGTAATTCATGTGATTTGAATTGATTGACCTAGAAAGAGACCCCACTGCTGATACATTATCTACCAAAGTGGAAAGTGGCATTCATTGATAGGAAGAACTTAGAAAGAAGAAAGAANCATTCTCACTATATTGTCCTGGCTAGCCTGTAACTTGCTATGTAGACCAGACTGGCCTTGACCAGGCTGCTTCTGCTCCTGAGTGCTGGGATTAAAAGTCTGAGCCGCCACACTTGGCTTTCATTTTGCTTTTCTAGGACAAGATCATATGTATAGCCCATGTTGGCCTTGAACTCATGACATTCCTCCTGCCTCAGCTTCCCAAGTATTGGATTATAGGCATAAGCCACTATGTCCAACTGAGAGCACCAATTTAAAGTTAATCGAGTTTCACTGTCTTTTTTTCTTCAAGAACTGATCCTTCATGATGATGATGGCCAGTTTAAACACGTACCATGTCAGACACTTAAGTCACTAGTACTTTATTGTTCTTGTCTTTGTTTGAGACAGACAAAAGCAGTGTGTAGCCCTGCTGTCCTGGAATTCACTAAGTAGACCAGGCTAGGTTACCTCCCAGAACTTTGCCGCCTCTGCTCCTGAGTGCTGGGATTCAGCANCAAGCCTGGCAGACACTAGAACTTTCTTGTTTTGTCTTAGAGTCTGATAAGGCTAAGTTGGTCATGTAGTGTAATTNTCAAATCAGTTAGCAGCTGTGAGGTTTTGTCAGCTCGTTATTAGCACTCAGTCTTACCCACATAGAGAAGTGTTCTTGTACCTTCTGACTGACAGCTGCCACCTTTTTATTCCTTCCCTGGTTTGGCTATAGTTGTTGTTGTACATTTTATTTTGGATTCTTTCTTAGAATTTACTGTTTTGGTTAGATGGTATTAAAGGACTTTCCTACATGATGAAATAGCATTTGAAGTCTTTAGTTCTAGGCTTGGCCTTGCTGTTTATTTAGCTCTGTTACTTTGGAGATAACACATAATCTCTCTGTCAAGTGAAGAAACAAACTGATAACAGTTTCCTAATATGTCCCTTACCCACACAACCTCAACTTTCCTATCACCCACTCAAGTCCCACTTACTAACANATACAACTACTCTGCCTCCCTCATGAGAGTGCAAGGATTCATCACAGTAGTGCTGAAAGCTCTGGTGGCTTGTAAGGTTCTACTGTTGCTTTAAGCAATCCTTTAATGTTTTATGACAGCTAGCCGTGCTAGCTGAGGTTCTAATGTGTGTGGCTTGAGGTTCTAATTTTTATGAAGAACATTTAGGAAGGCATTGAGTACTGATGAGTATGTTATTGTTTTGTGTTAGGAGAGTAATGGCCCAACAGAGAGTTATGCAGCTATTTCAGAAGTGGATCGATTGCAGTCAGAGCCTGAAAGTATCCGTAAATGGAGAGAAGAGCAGACGGAGCGCTTGGAAGCTCTTGGTAAGGAATCCTGTTATCTTTTGTGTGTCTGTTTTCAGTGGAGCAATTGACCTGGACTCTACTGTTATCGCTTTTAAGCTTAGATTAGCCATAATGTCCTTGTCTGGTCTTTAGGAAGTTGTATTTGTCGGCCTAAAAGTCACAAAGTCACAAGGCCACTGACGTGGACATGCTTCATCATAGGCTGTTACATGAGGAACACAGTAGTAGGGAGCCAGCTCCCCCAGGAAGAGCCCNGGACTTGAAGTGAAAGGCTAAGTTAGGATTTGATCTTACTGTGTGGGCACTAGGTTCAGCTCTTTCTCATTCTGTTAGCATCTGAAGGGAAACAGTGTTGCCTCAAGCTGAGTGCTATTTACAGACTTTATGGAGACTTGAGTCTGCCCTGTGAGTGACATTCACAGTTCATTCATCATTTGAAAGGTGAATCAAATATTAGGAAATGTGGTAGTAACTTCCTGTTGCTGTGATGACATAGTATAAAATCAGTGTAAAGGGGGAAGGTTTAATTTGGCTCACAGTTTCAGAAATAGGCCACTGGCTCTATTACTTTTAGGTCTGGTAAGACAGAAACATCATGGCAGGCAGGACAGACAGAGGAAATCTTTACCTCATGGAGCTAGGAAACAGAGCCCCGGAGGCCAAGGACAACATGCNGCTTTAGACACTGTGCAGCCACTACTTGAGGCCTTGCCCTTCACTGTTCCCATCACCTCCAGGTGGTCCATTCAATTGTGAATTGATCATGGATTGATTCATTGATTAGGTTACATCTCTTGTGTCCAGTCACTTTCCAACAAATAGCTCCATGAGCCTTTTTTTGTTTTTGGTTCACAATTGAATTTATGTGTATGAATGTTTAGNCTGCATGTGTGTCTGTGTACCATCTGTGTGTCTGGTGCTCGATGTGTAGACCAGGCTAGCCTAGAAGTCGGAGCTCTTGCTTGCCTCAGCCTACTGAGTGCTGAGATTAAAGGCCTGCACCATCATGCCCAACTCTTAGATGATTTTCATCGTAGTTATATTGTGTATCTGTGTGTGTGTATTTTATTTATTTTTAGATTTTGTTTATTGTATTTTGTGTGCATAAGTGGTTTGCTTACTATGTATATGTACCATATGTGTGTCTGGTGCTTTCAGAGGTCAGAAGAGGGTGTGGGATCTCTTGGAATTGGGATGGATGGTTGTGAGCCACCACGTGGGTGCTATGGATCTGCTGTAAGAGCACCAAGTGCTCTTAACTGCTGAGACATCTCTCCAGTCCTGTATGTATGCCCTTTTGGGGGGTGGGGGTTTCGAGACAGGGTTCCTCTGTGTAGCCCTGGCTGTCCTCAAACTCACAGAGATCGTCTGCCTCTACCTCCCAAGTGCTGGGATTAAAGGTGTGTGCCACCACCGCCCGGTCCCTGTATGTATGCTTTACAGAGCTATTTGCACATACTCCTTTGGTTTTGACTGATCTACTCTATCATACAGACATAACTTCCTGTCTAACTTTTTTATTCTATAACTCTAGAAATACGCATTCTTCATGTACCCACACCAGCAGTAGGTTTCTCCCAGAACACTGACCTAATGAAAACATGACTCTTTGTTCTTCAGATGGGGTAACTGACACCTGGAAATAGGAAAGAACTTGACCCAAATAACCTAACCAGTTAATGCCAGATCTTTTATCCCTAGTGCAGTTTCAAAGCTTTCAAAACAAAGAGTGACCCTGAATAGCAGTACCTGAGTGTCCTTTATTCAGTGGAAATACTTGGTATCTATACTGTTGGCCAGTTTGGTCCTTGTTTTTAATCAAGTTTGTGCTGTGTATATGGCAATACACAATATTATAGTAGCCCCTCACCAAAGCTGTGTGTATGCGACAATACACAATACACTAGCCACTGATCACGTGTGGGTATTCAGGTACTTGTGACTGGAATTCAGAAGCTTAGTTTTACACTTTGTTCATTTTTCGTAAGCTTACACTCCAGTAGCAATGTGTGGCTGGAAGCTACAGTATTGGAAAGTGCAGCTTTAGGGGAGATGAAAACAGGCTGCCAGGTGTCTTAGCAGCCATAGTCTTTGCTGCTTGTTTTTTGTGTCTTTGCTGAAGGCTTGGAGACAGAGTCTTCACAGACAGACTATGTTTTGGTGGTAGGAAGTTTCTTTTTTAAAAAAAATTATCGTTTGTATGTTGAACTATTTGAAGAGTTTTCTTACTTCAACTCAAGAGGTCTTTCCCCACCTCCACCACAGAGCCTCACAGTGTAGCCGTGTTGTATGAACCAGACTGGCTCTAAACTTACCATCCTCCTGAGTGCTGAGGCCACAGGTGTGCATCGCCACTCCAGCTCAAGATAGCTTCCCGAGGGAAGTAGAACATTTGGCCTTGTATTCCAGTCAGATTGTCCCCAGACTAGGGATTTCTGCAGTTTTACCCTTTTCTCTGCAAGAACTGTGAGAAGGCACNGCTGTTAAAATAGAGGGCTAACGATGGCCGCTAAGCTGGTGGCTGTTCTCAAATAATCTTCCTGAAAGGAGCAGTGAGGGTGGCTGGGGAAGAAGGTGCCTTGCTCTCCAGGGAGACTCCTTCCTTTCTGTCCCAATTCATGCTTTTACATCTCTGTCCCATCAGGATAAACACTGAGGATTCTGAATTACTTCCACTACTACGTCCTAATCTGTAAAGGTCAGAAGACAAATGTCCTGTTACAGATGGTCACGGTTTTACTTCAGTTACACTAATCCTTCTTAGAAAAATGTCCCTATATGCTAATCCCAACATTTAATAAAAAATATATGATACACACCT
>LZPO01005771.1:786265-796720 GCA_001675575.1 Neotoma lepida | reverse complement strand
ACCCCCCCCCCACCTTTGCTCATAGAACCCCTCTTCCCTCTCTTGGACTGGACTTGTGATTGGTTGTGGATCTCTGCATCTGCTTCCATCAATTACTGGATGAAGGCTCTATGATGACAGTTAGGGTATTCACCAATCTGATTACTGGGGTAGGTCAGCTCAGGCACCCTCTCCACTATTGCTAGTAGTCTAAGCTGGGGTCATCTTTGTGGATTCCTGGGAACTTCCCTAGCACCAGGTTTCTCTCTATCCCCACGATATCTCCCTCTGTCAAGGTATCTCTTTCATTGCTCTCCCATACAAAAACAATTTTTTTTTTATTTTGGTTTTTCGAGACAGGGTTTCTTTGTGTAGCTTTGGCGCCTTTCCAGGAACTCACTCTGTAGCCCAGGCTGGCCTCGAACTCACAGAGATCCGCCTGCCTCTGCCTCCCGAGTGCTGGGATTAAAGGCATGCGCCACCACCGCCCGGCTCACAAAAATAATTTTAATGATCGTTAGAATACATAGAAAGGATATACACTAATCGAAGAGCACTTAATTTTTTTTTTAATTTTCCTTATATATGTGTGTGTGGTGTGTACACACTTTTGCTATGATGTGCATGTGGAGGTCACAGGAGATAGCATCAAGGAGTTGGTTCTCTCCTTCCACTGTGGGGATCCAGAGATTGAACTCAGGTCATCAGGCTTGCACAGTGAGTGCTTTACCCACTGGGCCACCTTGCCAGCCCAAAAAGGTCTTTGTGGGGAGTAAGTCAACTTTGTGTCTAGGCTTGGTAGTAGTTTTTTAGTTCCTTGAAGCTCACATGGCTTCATCAGCTTCCGGAATCTGATCACAGTATAGTTCATCCTCTGTTCTGTGTATGCCTTGGGCAGACCATCGGGAGATNCCTGGCTATATATTATAGTCTTTAGTGGAAGCTCCAACTCAGTGATTCTCCNGTGAGTGCTAGGCCATCTTCTGATGAGGTAACAACCAAATGAAGACCTTATCGTTGAAACTTGGTGATGACGCCTGTCACCAGGCTATTCCAACTAGATACAGCCTTGTGCTGGTTGTTACTGCATTTCTTGCAAAGGTCAAATGCCAGGNAATGCTTTCTTTCTCTTCAGCTCATTACTTGGTGCCACCTTGCTTTCTACTCTCCGTCTCCAAGATACTAACTACAGCTTGGGCACTTGCTCTGCACTTTGAGACTCTTGGATTACTGGTAGTCTTGAGAGTCACATCATGTGATTCTTTCCAGGTTTGCATAATGAAGTAAGTCAAGTGTGAACTTGAGAGCAGATTAGGTCTTTGCTCTGCCCCCTTAGCTGTGGCAAATGCACTCAACTTCCTGAGGTGGTTGNTTTTTTTGTTTTGTTTTTGGTTTTTTTTTTTCCCCTCTCTGCTGAAAATGGACCTAGAATTTATCTTCTTGGAAGTGTTGTACAGATTGAGGTGCATGTAAAGCACCTGCTAGAGAGGGTGCACTTAAGACTAGGTGTGACTAGTAGAGTGAGTTCAAGTGCGTCACTAGCTGTGATAACACTTCTCTCTCACCTGTGACAGATGACCGTCAACTAAACATTTCGGGAAAACCACATTTAATCTTAAGAAATTTCACATTGGAACTGGAAAAATGGTTCAGTGGTTAAGAGCACTTGTTACTCTTGCAAAGGACCCAGGTTCAGTTCCCAGCACCCACATAGCTGCTCATAATTCCCTGTAACTCCATCTCCACAGGTTCTCATGCTTTCTGGTCTCTGGGTACCTGCATTCTCGTACGAGCACACACACACACCTACACACACGAACAAAAAATAAAAAAACTTAGAGAAAAGAAGTTTCATGTTTGAGAATGCAGACTAGAAATGCAGACTAGAAAACCTGCATGTGTGACTTTTCTCAGTCCAGTGTCTTGAAGCTTTTGGGTAATTGTTCAATAGTGATTCTGTGTCCTTGGCNCCTGCGGTTCCTCCATGCCTGCTTTCTTTCAGAGCTGGCTCTATTACAAACTAGCTGCACTCTGAGCTGGAGGAGACATTCTGTGGTTCTGTATCCTAGCATTCTCTGATTCCCAAGTCATTTCTACCTCTGCTGATTTTCCTGTTAGTTTCCTGCCAATGCTTCTACCATGTTCATAGTTAGGAGAGTAAGTGTGTGTTTTATAAAAACATGACTGATTACNGTGGATGTCAACCGGACACAGTTTGTGAGAAGAGAAGAAGATACTGTTACAGTTGGGAGAGTGTTTGCCTAGCATGCACAGAGTCCTGAGGCCAGTCCCCAGCACAGCNTAAAATTGGGCACAGTTGTATGTGTCTATAGTCTGGCATTTGGGAGGTGGAATCAGGAGAACCAGGAGTTCAAGGTTATCTAGGTTCAGGGTCCTCCTGGGCTATATGAAATACTGGCTCAAAAAAAAGAAAAAAGTTGTATGTATGCCTGTGCACCACATGTGTGAAGTATTTGTAGAGGCCAGAAGAGAGTGTCGGGTCCTCTGGAACTGGAATTACATGTGAGCCACCATGTGATATGGATGCTGGAAATGGACCCTGGTCTTCTGGACAAGCAGAGCAGCCATCTCGCCAGCTGCTGCCCATCATTTTCCCAGCATATACGTACACATGCGTTCCCATACTTAGGTAAATTCAGTAAGACCAAAATATTACATGTTGAAATGAACTTAAATTTGTGCTTTCCCTCAGTTGTGTTCTTTTCTCTCCCTTAAAAGATGCCAATTCTCGGAAGCAAGAAGCAGAGTGGAAAGAAAAGGCGATAAAGGAGCTGGAAGAATGGTATGCGAGGCAGGANGAGCAGCTACAGAAGACAAAAGCAAACAACAGGTCAGTCCACTCTGGGTCNCTGAGACTGAATCAAATCCGTTTTCCAGCACACGGTCTAGGTTCTTGGCTGTGCCAAAAGGCTTTGGCNGACTTGGAAGAAACTGCTAGAAACAGGCTGCAAGTCTCCTGGGTCTTATGAGCATAATTCAGCCTGAATTGAGTTAAACTGGGTNTAGTTTCATCAGCTGTGGCGTGATCCGGGAAAGTTAGCGCTGGAGAACTCTGAGATTGCAGTTGCAGAGTCTCATTACTTTGGAGACAATTATAGCCTAACTTATGCNACATTCCCTAAATGTAGCCTTGCCCTCCTAAAGAGGCTTCGTGAGGGTCCTTCGCATGGGCATGCTCTGTAATTAGGGACTTCAGGATGGTCCAACATGGACTACAGAATTAAGGGTTCGCTGGCTACTACCTGTGCTTAAGGACTTGAGTTAGTTTCCTAAAAATGGTGTTTTCAGAATACATTTTTGACTTACTGAAAGTTAATAATGTAGGGAGAAAACACTCATTTTCCTGTTATTACCAAGCAGTAGCTGTGGTATGCACTCATTTCTTAGGAGCCCTTCCTTGGAATATCTTCCTTCTTGGAGGCAGCCTAGGGAGATACTTGTAGTATAGCTCCCTGGAGGCAAGGCAGATTAGCTTACGTTCTGCTGGATTCAGAGCCACCTTTTACTGAATAGGAAGCATGTCACTCATTTCATTGTTTAAAAACACAAAAACAAAACCCAAGGCAGACTAGGCTAGGGCCTTAAGTTGGTCTCTATGGGCTGGGTCTGGTGTTGCCTTTTGGGCAGCTCTTAGATGGAAATCTGTCAGAAAAATGTAGCTAACCCTGCCACCAGCCAGCTGATGCCATTGTGAGGCTACTGTGACAGAACAGATGGGCTCTTTCAGGGCAGTCCTTTAAAACCCCTTTGATGCCAGGCCCAGGCCTCTTAACCTGGTCATTTCTCTGATGGATACACCCTAGAACAGTGCCTTCAGGTTCCAGTTGAAATTTTGTGTCAAGTAGGATGGAAACTACTGTCTGGTCAGGTTTAGTTACCAGGGGTACAGCTNCCATCCAGCTGCTCTGCGATTCTGTTGTGCTGGTGTTGGGATTCTGAGCATGTAGCCAGACCGTAGTACTTTACTTTTCTTGGAATTGTAGACTGTTGAATTGCCTGATCCTCTCAAGTTCCAGAGAGAAAAGATTTCTCATGGAGTGTTAACATAATGCTGTTACAAACCAGCTCGTATGCCTTGTGAAACCTGCTCACAGGCTTGGGTCTGTGTGCAGAAAGCTGGAGCTGTGCTTGCCAGCCATCCCCACAGTCCTAGGACAGAAGATTTGTTTTTCACTCTTTATTCCAGTGGTTTTGTTTTGTTTTGTTTTTTATTTTTTATTGAGATGGTCTCTTTATGTAGTCAGGCTGCCCTGTAGCTCACTATGGTGAGCTCCATTTGGTGGCTGGCCTCCAACTCACAGAGATCTGCCTGCTTCTGTCTCTGGAATGCTGGGATTGCCACCACCAAGCTTCCAGTGATTTCTTCAGAGGGTCAGAGGATGGTGGTTAGGCACTGCAGATCATTTGAAGGGCTAGGAATGAAGCTCTGTGGTAGAGATAGCACTTGCTAACAACATACGCAAGGCCCCATGTTCAGACCACAGCACCACAGAGTGAAGGAGGGGTGGAGATCAAGCCGTTTGTGGTGCCACACACTCTGAAGGCTGAGGTGGAAATGAATGTTTGAGGCTAGCCTGGGATACATAGACCTTGTCTCAAAAAAACACCTCACCAAGACATTGGGAGCAAGTCTAGGCCTAGTCTTGCAGAGTGGGGTATGGAAGAGTCAGCAGACAGGAGTCTTTGTTCCCATATCGATAGTACTGTGTTATCAGTGCCAAACTGCATCTCCCTTTATCCCAAGTTATTCAGTAGTAGCCTGTGAGAAAGAATCCCCTTTCAGAGAGTCAGAACAGCGATAGTCTCCTGCAGTTCATTCGTGGAGGACAGCCCTACAACAACTCCTTTCTTCCCGGACAAGAAGGGAAACATCCTCCATGTTCGAGGTCTCTTACATTGGGCCTCTTCCAGTTCCACCGCAGCCTGAAAACATTTGAGGAATCTAATTATTTTTAGCAGTGGTAGACTTCTTTTTCCCGTGCACACTGTGGAGCTGTTTATAGACTGAAGTTCTGAATTGTTATTTTAGGGCCATGGAGCTTGTCCTGTGGTCAGGCACCCCACTCCCCCTTTCCCAGGCTTCCCTGAGCTCTCTGACAGTCGCTGATTCCAGGTCCGCCTTAAGCAGGGAGAAGAGCAAACAGGTGGGGTGCCTGTGTTTGCTGTGTATAGTTTTCTGTTTGTCCTTCAGAGGCCCTTTAGTTTTGGGGCTAGGTACAAAGAGGCAGAGCCTGACAGAAGCCTGTGTTGTCAAGTGATGCCTTGATGGGAGGCACTAAACCTTTATTCTCCTCCAGTTGGAGGAGGCAGAGTTGAGATGGATTAGGCTAAGCCCTTCTATAAACTAAAGGGATTAGTGTACAGGCTGCCTGCCCTTCTGTCTCTCACTTACTCACAGCAGCCGCTTCCCCGCTGAGTCACTGACTCACAGCCAGGCTGCTCCTTTCGCTTTCTTTAAATTTCCACAAATAGCTTCTGTGTAGAGAAGTAGGAAAGAGTAAAGGGTATGTGTGCATTTTCAAAATAAACTGAAACTCCACTGAAGGTGTAGTTTAGTCAGTAGTGATTGCATAGGTTTTGTGAGGCCCTGAGTTTGATCCACAGTGGATGTGATGGAGCATACTCGTAATCCCAGCATTCCTAGGATTGGAGATGTGGAGGCAAGAGGATCAGAAATTCAAGGTCTTCTTCATCTACTTATCAAGTTTAAGGCCAACCTGGGCTACATGAAACCCTGTATCAAAATGAAATAAACTAAAATGTAAGTTACTAGAATTAACCTTTAGATAAATGTGTGCTTAAGTTAATGAGTGAGCATTGATTTTCCTTGAAAAATGACCCAGCCAGTTACTGCTGCCTCACTCTTGGGAAGCCAAGACAGGGGAATTATAAGTGAGTTTTTGGCTAGCCAGGGCTTCAGTGTAAGAGAGGCCCTGTCTCAAAAAACCAGACATTTCCAATTTTTCATCCTAAAACAATCTGGCAAAGGCTGAGACTTAGGTTATTTGTAGTATGCCTTCTAGACACCTTGTATCCCTGGTTAGGCCAAATTCTGTCATTTGATCCACTTCCGCCTGGGTGTATTAAGACTTGATGAAGTTTGGGGTTTTAAGCTATACTTTGTCAAAGCCAGCCAAGACTAACTGACATAGGTGTTTAGAAACTGTCCTGGTTTTCTGAGCAGAACAGAAGCCTGGGCCAGAGACTAGCTTCCATTTCCCCAGACCAGCTGCTTTTATCTCTAAGCCTGACAGTTCGCAACAACCACAGGCTATTTATTTCATGNAGCAGTGATTGGGACCAAGATTGGGGATTAAATCNTTGGGACTGTGTTCATCTGTAGCTTGGCAGTATTCATACCCAATGGTATTTACTGAGGCTGGCAGAAAGGTAGCTTGCTATCCTGAGCTTGGAAACGACTTTAATTTATAGTATATATATATATGCACTACGAGCCACACTGCTACTGCTGTAGCTGACCAGGTCTTCATCTCTGAGCCCCAGTCATCTTACCCTTGGAGGAGGGCGAGAACACTGGCAGCATAGGTGGTAATGGTTGAGGTGTGTGGAATGGCATGTAACCCATAATTTGCTGGTAAGGCCCAGAGCTGAAGCTGAAGCGCTCTCTTGTGGAGAGCCCCTGAAGGCCAGCTTCCAAGATGCCTCTGCACTGGAGTGTCCACCGCTGGAAGCCCCCCTGGGGTTAGAATGGAGCCTTGGGAGCAGCAACCCAGGGCGCTCTCACACCTCTATTGTGGATTTTAGATGTTTCTGCTTCTCAATGTTTTCTCTTTTTTCCTGCCTGCTTGCCTGCCTTTTGGACTTCTTGCTGTCTAGGGTGGCAGATGAAGCTTTCTACAAACAACCCTTCGCTGACGTGATTGGTTATGTGTATGTTGCAAAACTAATTCATTTTCTTGTTTTGATTCTTTTTGTTTAGAGTTAATGCTCCTTTTTGTCACAAGTTGCTTTGCTTTTTAAAATATTTCACATTGGCTCTGTGGGGCTGCTTGACAGTTGATAAGCTAGATCTGACCATTGCTAATCTTGCAGAATTATCACTCCACGCACTCCCTGGTGACCATTTGCATACTTGGGATCCTGGAGGGAAGAGCTTTCAAAACATGGTCCTTCCTGATCTGTCTGGGAAGGGTCTGGGGCTTGGATAGGTCTGACCTCTTGCTATTGCTGCCACTGGTACTGCTCCAGGCCCTGTTGCCTGGCTGTGCTTAAGATGGGAAGGCGAGTCTCCCACATGGAGAGGTGATGACCTAAGATGTTAGGAGCCCATGGACAGCAGCACCATACTGAGGAGTTTGGGGCAGGGAGGGGGTGCTCTGCCTTGTCAATTCTCGATCCTTAAAGAATGTGAGGTGAGTGTTGCTCACTCAGGCAAAGTGGGTATCTGTCACTTTTTCTCTGGCCTTAGATAGCAGAAATTGCTCATTTAGTGGCCAGCTTCTGATGCCCTGTCTCCCACCCTAGCACAGATGCTCCCGCTGTGAGGTCAAGACAGTCCAAAGTGTTCAGTAAGAACTTCTTCATTTTTCCCTCGCCCAGAAAACCGTATCTTTCCTGGAAAAGCTTTTTGTTTTTAATAAGGATCCTTGTTAATGAAAATAGTATTGCTGAGGACTTGGAAATAGTCCTCACTGATTTCCTTTTTACAATAGAATTAGGGGTAAAAACAACCACCACTTGTGAAGGTGGGTGGTAGCCGGAGAGCCTCGTAGGGCCCATGGCCCTGGGATGAAGACAGACGGGATGAATTCNCAGTGAGACTTGTGAAATGCTGGACTTACAGGTGGTGTTTGATTTGACTTTTACACTCTGGAGTAGAAATGGAGACTGGAAAGGTTGAGTCTGGGTTTGCTGGACAGCAGGGTGGCCCAGCAAAGCCAGCTGCACGTTCCCAGGCCTAGGTAAAGCCAGCGGCAAGGGCATGGCTAGCTTACTGACCATCTGCATTGAGTTCACTCTCATTTTCTCTATCTGACCTAAAGTTTCTCCTTGTTTCTTTTCTTCTCTTCACCTTTAAGCACAAACATAAACCATCCTTGCTACAGCCTAGAACAGTTAAGTAAACCTTTCTCACTGCCCCTAACTGTGTGTGCCATGAAGTCGCAGTGTTGTAGTGGCTCTGGGCTTCAGCAGTGTTTGCCACGGCCATCCCTGTGATAGTGCCACCCTTGTCCCCACAGACCAGTCATCTCCATTGCTTTTGCTTTGCCCGTGATGCTTGTTGGAGTAGATGAACTACATTGTGTCTTCCCACTTCTCCCACTGTCCTTTTGGGCTTTTGCTCCTGCCAGTTAGTCTCCACTGGGGGTGGGCTGATCTTGATGGGAAAGAATGTTGCAGTGTGGCCTCCTGCCAAAAAGCAGCTCATGTTGACTCTCCTGCCAGGGCACTACCTGAGTGGCACCAGGCACCTGGCTGGAGAGAAAATGGCAGACTTTTGGCTGAACTGGTGAACGTCCTAACAACCCCTTCCAGAATGGCTTTAGTCTCTAGTGCCTGCTAGCATGGAAGCTTGGTTTTGAATGCCTTTTGCTCTGCCCTATTTCTCTCCAGCCTTAGGAATAAGTTTCAGGCTCTTGTGCAATGACCCAAAGACTTCTTAGAAGTCTCAATTTCCTTGAACCTCAGTATAGCTCAGCACAAGCTACTCTGCAAGCCTTTGATCAGCCTGCTGCTTTGTTCTTGTGCAGAAAAGCAATGCATAGGTGGCCAAGGACTTGCTTTTCCATGCTCTGAGGAGGCAAAGACAGCCATAGGGACAGACTGAGCCCTGAACCAAACACCTGTATTCCACCATTTCATACAGCAGCCTGGGTACCTATACCGAGGAGAGCTGGCCATGTGTTGTCTGTCTGCCCCTGCTTCTGAACTGAGCCAGGAGCTGATACTCTCTGGAAAACCAGAATGCCCCTGAGTCAAAAGAGACAGTCACTTACTTTGGAGCAAGTTGTAGCAAAATAGCCACCAGATTGCTCAAAGGTTTTTTACATTAAACCAACATACTTTGTTTTGCTTCCAGGGCAGCCGAAGAAGCCTTTGTAAATGACATCGATGAGTCATCCCCAGGCACTGAATGGGAGCGGGTGGCCCGTCTGTGTGACTTTAACCCCAAGTCCAGCAAACAGGCCAAAGATGTCTCTCGCATGCGCTCAGTCCTCATCTCCCTGAAGCAGGCCCCCCTGGTGCATTGAAGAGCCACCCTGTGGAAACACTGTGTCTGCAGTATCTTAATCCTACTCAGTGAAGCTGTTCACGTAATTGGATTAATTATGTTGAGTTCTTTTGGACCAAACCTTTTGTCTTTAGAGTTGATCATTGTTTGTGATTGCATGTTTCCTTCAACTGTGTTCTCCCTGGCATTCAGAGAAAAGAGGGGAGGAGGAGGAAGGGAGGGATGCTCCCGACAGTAGCCTCAACCCATGCTTTGTGCATTATTCTGAGAATAAATTTCTGTTTCAAACAATATACATGAAGCATCTTTATTGATGTCAAAATGGTGCTGCAGCTTGGGGGCAGCCTTAAAGGGGTGACAGTGATTCTCAAGTCCTTGTGGGGCTGAGAAGGCACAGCCAATGAGCATCCACCCCTCCTTAAACTATAGTAACTCCANATTTCTGGTGTTTGGGGGGCGGATGGGGGTACTGGAGAGTGAACCTAGGCTCTTGGGTGTGCTAGGTAAGCACGCTACCACAGCCTCATCAACAGCCCCTTTTTACTTTTTGAGATGGGGTCCAATTTAAGAACGTCTAAAGGCCCCTCCATAATGCCTTACTCCTCTCCCCTGAATTTCCATGACCCTAGAACAGCTTGGTTTGGGTATTGTCTACATGCCATTGTCTGGGTTTCTTGGAGGCAATGTGACAGTTTTAAAATCGGATATTGTCCAGATGAAGAACNAGAGGACAGAAGTGATGGTGTGTGAGTTCCAAGGCTAAACTGTAAAGGGCAACACAACTTATGGCTGATGTGTTCAAATTTTCTACCTGGTAACCCTGAGCCACTACATGAAAAGCTCTACTGCCGTGAAGCCACCATGCAGCAAAGAAACCCAAATTCGCCCAGAGACCACCCAGGAGACCCCCATAAGGAAGAGCAGTGAGTGTTTCATCTCAGCTCTAGCTACTAAGTACAAGTGCAGGACTTTGGGGCCAGATTTGCTGAGCAAAGCCTTTCCCAACTGCTGACCTACAGATGACATAGNTGGGGTTACTGTTGCTTGGAATCCTTTGCATCTTACTTTGGTCACTCAGCATTTACAATTCTTATTTAACCATATGTAGCTTCCTAAGAGGAGGAAATGAGGGAATAGGCAGGCCACNACGCACAGGCCTTTCATCCCTGGACTTGGGAAGCAGAGGAAGGTGGATCTCCTGAGTTCAAGGCCAACCTGGTCTACATAGTGAGTTACAGATCCACCAAGGAGAGACCCTGCCT
>LZPO01005771.1:757002-769696 GCA_001675575.1 Neotoma lepida | reverse complement strand
AAAAAAAAAAGCTAGAATACCCACCAAGAACATAGACTGATTCTTCTGGCTGTGGAGCTGCCACACCAGGAAAACAAACAAACAAACAAAAATCTAACTTCCTGCTGCTGAGGTGTCTGTGAGTAAGTGAAGTGATGTCCTACCACACACCATCTATAACCACCAACTGTCAAATTCATCTCCATCTTTAAATCTCCCTGACACAGTCCAGCTCTTTGTCTTCTCTGCTTTGAGGATCTAACTGGCATCATCTGACCACGGCAACAGAAAACTCTTAATTCCATTCTTCCCCACTGTTTCTTCTTCAGCACCCCATGGCATGCAAGTACACTCCACTGCTCAGTACAAAATCTAAGCATTGCCATTGGTTCTCTCCCTCCATCTGCAGCTCNCATGCACTAGGAAGCTTAGTCACAACATCCAAATGTAATTTTTCTCTATCTTTAATACACCACTGTCTTTCTTTGGGTTACTATTGCTGTGAGGAAACACCATGACCAAAGCAACTTGAAGAGGAAAGAGTTTATTCTTATGCTTCCACATCACAGTTCATCATCAAAGACAGTCAGGACAGGAACTCAAACAGGGCAGGAACCTGGAGGCAGGAGCTGATACAGAGGCCATGGAGGGGTGTTGTTTACTGGCTTTGTGCCTCATGGCTTGCTCAGCCTGCTTTCTTAAAGAACCCAGGACTACCAGCCAAGGCATGGCACCACCCCCAATGGGCTGGGCCCTCTCACATTGATCACTAATTAAGAAAATGTACTGTAGTCTTACTATAGCCTGACCTTACAGAAGCATTTTCCTAATTGAGGTTCCCCACTTGGGCAGGAGGTTCTAGGATATATATCTGTCTCTTATACACATCTAGATGTGTATAAGAGACAGATATATATATATATGAAAACAAGTGAACAAGCCATAAGGAGCAAGAAGTAGTTTTCCTCTGTGTCCTCTGCTTCAGCTCCTGCCTCCAGATTCCTATCTTGAGTTCCTGCCCCAGCTTCCCTTCATGATAAACTATAAGCTGTAAAAGGAAATAAACCCTTTCTCCCCCAAGTGTTTGCCACAGCAAAAGAAAGCCAACTAGGACATCACTATTTTAGCTTATAAAAGTCTGTCTCAGTTGGGGTGGTGGTGCACGCCTTTAATCCCAGCACTTGGAAGACAGAAGCAGGTGGATTATTGAGTTTGAGGCCAGCCTGATCTACATCGCAAGTTCCTGGAAAGCCAGTGCTACATAGAGACCCTATCTGGAGGCGAAAAAGTTTGCCTCTTCTTTCTGCCTCTCTATGTAGTCCTGGCTATCCTGCAGCTTGCTATGTAGACTAGGCTGGTCTCAGCTCACAGAGATTCTCCTGCCTCTGCCTCCTGAGTGCTGAGATTAAAGGTGTGTGCCACCACACCGGGCTCTCGTCTGCTTCTTAGCTAATAGTTTCCAATCAGGTTGACCCAGTATCAAGATTATATCCTTGGCATGGGCTGTTCATCTACTTCTGCCTGATTCAGCTTAGAGTGTCATCTTTCACAGAGGTTTTCCGTTAGCATTTCATGTAGCCCAGCCCATTACCTTGCATTCCAGTCTATACAACACCTAGAGATCCTAGGATCTTCCTTTGGGGCTGCTTATCTTCCTCACACCACTCAAATGTCAATTATACAAGAGCACAGCACTTGGCAGTACCTACAAACTACCAGGAAGTTCTGTTGGGTCTGCCCGTCTTTCTGAGTTCTGATTCAGAAAAGCATAACTTTCCCTTTTCTTGCTTTTCTGTTTCTTTCTTTTTGGATGCTAGCTAGAGCCAAAGCACACCTTTTTTTTTCTGGTAATGTGGGCTTCCTCACTTCTTTTCTCAAGCTTTCCTCCCACTTTGAGGCACCAAGCACTCTTGATTTCTTCCTCAAAGGCAGGGTCTCACNTAGCATAGGCTGGCTTTGAACTTGCTACGTAGCCAAGGACATCTTGAACTTCTGATCCCTTTGCCTCTACCTTCTGAGTGCTAGGTTTACAGTAGTGTACCATCATGCCTTGGTGCTGGGGACTGAACTCAGGGCTTCATGCATGCCNAGTGAGCACTCTACCAACTGTGCCATGTCCTTAGCTCCTTAGTCTGGTACTGCCATATCCCAGTGCCTCGTGCACTGTGAGTGTTTTCGTAACAGATCTGAAAGAATTTCCATCCTGGACTCCTACTTTCTCTATAAAACAGGAAGCCGAGTAATAGTCTGGGTATGACGTAAAGATAATAGAAACATAGGGTGGTGATGAAAAAGAATGGAAGAAACAGCAGAGCTGGAGCTAATCTCCTTGATTCTAGTCCAATTCTTTTTCCATTAATGACATGCATTTTCCCATTAGTTACGGATACATATTTGCACGTAACAGCATCAGAACCTGACTAACACTAATAACATACATAGCTCAGTTAGCACATGCATTAGTAATCCTACTTAAACTTTCATTATGTAAGACTGTCATACTCTACAGACTGAAATATACTGACACTATACCAGGCTCAGGATACAGACTAGCATTCATCCAGTCAAGACACATTCAACTACGGTCTCTCTTAAACAAGGCCAAAGACCATCATTAAGAACAATTTAGCTCTAATTAATTTTACAAAGCAATAAAAATGCAAATAGAGCTATGAATGTGGCAATCATCTGTGTTTTTATAGATAGTAGACCACAATTGGTCATTCACTTCACTCACCTACTTGTTCACAAAAACATGGGGCCAAATATACCTAAAGCATTACCTAAGTGTATAAAGCTATACCTAGACTTAACATCCTATGACAGAGATGCTTGCTCACTGCCACTCTACTCACAACAGCTAGGAAATGGAAACAACCTACATGTCCTTCAGCTGATGAACAGGTAAATCATGAAATGTGCAGGTAAACACAGGGGACTGGAAAACATTATACTGACTGAGGTAACCCATGTGTAGAAATACAAACACTGTGCGTTCTCTGATTTGTGAACCCCAGCTCCCAATCTTTAGATCTGGTAGAAAGGGACCATGGGGAGAGGAGGGNTAGTGTGACATAGGTGCTATATGGGGGAAGGGGACAAATGGGGGAGGCTTTAGCTGGGGAGTGTGGAGGGAAGGTAATACAGAGCGACAGAGCGAGAGGGAAGAAGGGAGGATAAATAACACCAAGAATGTTTGAAAACGCCCTCGGAAACTGCATAATTTTGTAAGATTAAATACATACATAAATACTTTTTAAAGTAGAGTTATGCCACATGACATGGTAATGCTCTCCCTGTCCCCACACACATGCAAGAGACATAGACTAACAAAAGCCTCAGTGCCGAGTATGGGAAACATCAGGAGGGTTCAAAGGATCCCAAAACAATACAGGCTGTTGCCACTGCCCTTGGTGCCTTCCACAACTGGAGCATAAAGACCTACTGCTAAATATACCAGGCACTTTGGACACAAGACTTCGAGGAATCCAGCTGGAACTGACCTAGGAGCCTCCTCCCCAAGGATTGGCTCGCACAGTATTGGAAGGTGCTATGCAAGACGCCGAAGGAGAAAAGCAACCAGTAGTCCTTCCGATGTAAAGCACAACAATGACTCCGCAGCAAGCTATCCCAATGGTGTAATAGTGGCATTTTACTGGGGTAACCAGCAGCTGTTTAACTGGACTTAAGGCCCACTCAACAGGAGGGAATTCATGTAAACTTAGCCAACTGTCAGTAGCTGGAGATGTCAGAGACCCTACAGGAGAGCCGCCACGTTCCTANCCAATATAATTTCTAACTACACTCTAAATAGCTATCCTTATCCCCACGGGTAAGTAGCTCTTACCCCTCATCAAAGGAGCTTCTTTCTGCATCAGATAGAGACCATTGCAGATTCATAAGTGGTCAAAAGGCAGAGAACAAGTGACTGTGGGGTGGCCATCCTCAACTGTGCATCTACAAAACAACCCTATATTTAAGGCTCAGGGAAAAATCACTGAAGTGGGTACAGAAAGGTTTTAAGAGCCAGAGGACCAGGACATCTACTTTGAGATAGTGACAGGGAAGCCGCACCCATTAAATCTCAACAATATGGTTGCCTAAACAAAACCTGCATAATGGCAACACCAGCTGACACAACAATGTGATGGGGGAAATTTCACAAAGCCTCACCCCTAGAGAGAAGAACTACAGGCTCAATGGTTGTTGAGAGAGGGAGAATCAGTTTCCCCGGCACAAGCTCCTTGATAGGTTGTCTAATCCCAAGTGGTCAACCCTAAACACAAACAAACAAGCAACAGTAAATGGATTCAATAGGGGGGTGTGTGTGTGTGTGAAACAATACATCAGAAGTCACGACTTTGAGAGGGAGTGGAGGGGGGGAGAGAGGAGGAGTTGGAAGGGTAAGAGGGACAGAAACAATGTAATTACAGTACTCATCTGTGAAGTTCTCAAAAAATGAAATAAAAAGTGAAAAATGTGACCAGCACCAGTCCATCACATGGTTACAGAGACATTAGTGAGCTGAGACACAGGCAAAGGTAAACACACCTGTTTCTCTTCCTATCTGGCGTGTTCCCAGGTTGATCACAGGTGTTCCAAAAGCGCCAACNTCTCGCACTCCACAGCTGCTGTTCCCAATCATACAACCAGCATGGGCAACCAGCTGTATAAACTGGTCAAATGGGACATGCTTGACTGCACGAAAGTTGGGGTGATGCTCGATGCCCTTCTTCCGCATCACTCGAACCATCTCCTTGCTCCCTGTGAAAATGAAAAGGTCGAAGGATTAAATGCAACCATTTAAGTGAACGCAGGGCCTCTAAAAGAACAGCACAAGCTTTTAACTCCAGCCCTGGCCGGGAACTTCTGAGCCTCCTGTCTCTGCCTCATAGGTGCCAGGATTCCAGGTGAACGCAGCCACACCAGGCCTCTGCTGTTCTTGCCATGCGAGGACAAGTGGTTCATCTGACTTAGGGCAGACAATGACCACATGACGCTCACCAATGGACAGAAGTCATCGAGCCACCAGAAGCTGTTTTTAAAACTTTCTCTATGTGGCAAGACAGGCAGATGGGCTCAGGATTCCAACTCCCTGGAAGATGACTGGCCACTTCCCTCCCTACATGCCAGCCCTCATCTACAATTAGGGAGAATATGGTGCTCCAGAAGGTCCTCCTAATCCAAGGCTCCACTTTGGTTTGAAGCCTAAGCCACATGTACTTACTAATCTAGTCTTCCCAAGAGCCCACCTCCCTGGAACTGTGGGCAGAGACTGACAGAGTCCCCTGTTGCTCCATGGACAGCAGATGTGCAGGGGCATGACTCAACAGTTCTCCTTTAAATCAGAATGCTTCTTTCTTTGAGTCAGCTCTGAGTAGCTGTAACTACAAATGCATACCACACTACACATCAGGGTCCATTGTTTTAATAGAAGAAAACTATCTCTAATTCTAACGTGTACACATTCCGGAAAGTTACTACAAATAGAACACATCATTTGGAAGTAAGCAGATATATTATAATTACTTATACAGAACTTAAAGGAACCAAAAGAACTATAAAGGATTTTAGAATATTGCTGCTTTATCTGATAAAAATCTGGGTTGAGGGTCCTGTTTCTTCTAATAGAAAAGGTTCTTCTGAAGATGCCAGTATCTTAGCATTTCAAAGCAAAGATCCCACTTCTATTACCAAAAGTATCCTAAGAGCTCTGCAGTGAGTGATGTCAGCTACAACAACCAGGATTTGAAAATTCCTCAGTGCCAGGCTCTAGCCTAACATCTGTCTTTTGTATCTTAGATCCCCATCACTTGCCTAAGGTCTCACTTCTCTGGAAAGTTCACTGCTATCAGGCGGGTGATCAACTACAGCAGGCCTGAGGGGGCTGGGGACTCCAGATCCAAACTACTGAAGCTCAAGATTATACTTTGAAGCATAGCTAACATAAACAGGAAAGAAAACAAAAATTAATAATGAAGGTTATCTTACTGCAGCCAGTGGCATCGTTAGTTGCCTAGAGACGCTCCTTGACCTTGCTGACCTAAGGTTTATATCTCACAGCCTTTAGAGTTTCTTCTCAGTGGAAACTGGAGGGGAAAGACTAAGCATGACAGCAAACTGCAGAGCAGTGGGATTCCTACAAACTATTTACTTCCTGTTGTTTCTACTGGAGTTGACTAAAACATCACAACGTTTTGATCTACAGCAAGATAGGTAACCTTTAAATGGGATGCATTTTCGAAGGGCCTTTAACAATAAAATGGGCAAGAAAAGGCGACAGTTAAGGAGAGGCAAGTAACAGAAATTACGGTCTGAAAAGGTAGATGGCATAATTTCATTTTTAAGTTCCATTACCTGCATCAATATTTGGAAACAGAACTAGGGTCCTCTTGTTAAATGAGATAAGTGCATCCAGTGTTAATTCAAACATCTTTATGGAATGCTTAATGTCAGTGGTCACAGGGTGCTGCAGTGCAACAATGTAATCTTTACATTTTACATCGTCACCTGTTTAAAGAAACGGAACCACAGTGCTTCATTAGTTACCACTCTTGTTGTTGTTGTTGTTGTTTGAGGCAGGTCTCACTATGTAGTCCTGGCTGGCCTGGAACACATTTTCAAAAGTGAAAAGGGAGAGAGCCTCTCCTCTTGCGGTTAAGCAGAAGTCTAAAGGATGAGCTAACGTAAGTGCAGATGACGTAAGTGCCTGTACCATATCTGATAAGGCAATACAATGTAGCTGCAACACATGGTGCCATAACATGAATAAGCTTACTCCTGATTGGTAAATAGAGGAATGTTGTCGGCCTTTAACATGGNAGNTAAGGTACTTGTAATTATCCTTACAGTAGTAGCCAGAGCACAAATNTCTANGTAGACAGTAAGCTACGAAGGACACACTCTCCTCTCAGAGTCTCTTCACCCCCATCCATCATCTTCATTCTTTGTCTACCTATTATCTTGAAAACATATAGAAGGCAAGTCTCTGCTCTCTGGGCTTTTCAGGGATTTTCTCTGAAAGTGAGAGGATTCCCCCTCACACACACCCAGGGGTCTGGGAATTAAACCCAGAGTTCACTAGTCAAGCAGCCAGCTACTTCATTAGCCTCGAGGGTTGGGATGTCAAAGAGCTTATCTAGTCGCANTGGAAGGACCATTCTGTACAATTTATTGGTAAGGAGTAAGCACAAGCCTCAGAGGAAGAATTCTAACAGTTTANTCCGTGAATAATTTCTACTTCTCATTTACCTTCTGAGTGTAATTTTTTTAAAAACTTTGTTTTATTTATTATCATTATTAGTGAGGGTTCATATGCATGCTATGACTTGTAGAGCATAACTTGCAGTAGAACCCTCCTTCCATCGTGTGGGTTCCAGGGATCAAACTCAGACTTGGGGTCAAGTGCCTTTACCAGTTGAGCCATCTCACCAGCTTTGATTTTTTTTTGGAGACAGGGTCTCACGTATTCCAGGTTGGCCTTGAACTCAATATAGCTAAAGATTACCTTGAACTCTTGATCTCCTCCCAAGAGCTAGGATTACAGGAATGTGTCACCATACCTGGCTAGGTATTTTTTGTTTGTTGTGGTTTTTTTTTTTTTTTCAATTCTGAGAAAGAAACCTCAAGCCATTCTGTTACAATATGTCTAAATTTAAAATGTAGCTAATTTGGGCTCGTCAAATTATCTATTCCTGGCAGTGAAGACTGACATTAACTGCTGGGATGCCTCTCATTATTTAGAGCTTAACAAATCTTTTCGACCTTGCTGGTATTTTCCCCGGGGGCCATGTCGATGTTCAGGTGATAAAGCTGCATGATATAAGTGGCCTGCACAATTGTACTTTCCTGTATACAGAGTGAAACCATAAGAAGCTGCTAGTGGAGAGCAAATTTTATTATTTGTATTTCTTTTTCACCGGTTTAAAACTAAAACAAGAAGCTGGGTGTTGTGTGCACACCTGNAAGCCCAAGCACATGGGGAATGAGGCAGAAATGCCACTGTTTTGNGACTAGCCTGGCCTATACATGAGTGCCAGGATAGCCAGAGCTATATAGCAAGGCCCTGTCTAAAAATAAAAGAATAAATATAAAAACTAAAAATCCAGGTTTAACTCTTTTCATCATGAAGTATAAACAGTCAAATAGGGCTTTAAGCTTGTATTTACAATCTTACTGCAATGTTTTCTTGATTTTTAAAAAATTAGGATTCTTTTGTGGGCCTGATGCGGGGGGGTGTACATGCTACTGCACACATGTGGAGGTCAGAGGGCAATTCTGTGGAGCCAGGTCTCTTCTACCTCATACGGGCTGTCAGGACTGCACAGTCAGGGGCAAGAGCTTCACCTGCTGNGCCATCNTGCTGGCCCTGCACTCTTGCCATCTTATGGTTACTTTTTANTCATTAGAGTCTCTCAGTGACACTCTTTCCATGATAGAGGGATCAGAGCAGAATGCAGGAGTGTTTACTCAAAACAAGAATGAAGAGACAGAAAAGAGAGAAGAGGCAAGTTCATTCCACCAGCATTATCTAGATGGGACCCTTGATGGCTGCACATCTATCCAAGGTTAGACATATATAAAGTGGATCAATTCCTTTTCTGTTGTAATATGTTTCAATTAAAAATATAGCTAATTTGAGCTTGTCAAGAGGCTCAGTGGGTTAAGGTGCTTGCTACTGAGCCTGACACCTGAGTCTGAGCCAAGGGGCCCACAAAGTGTCCTCTGATCTATGAATATACTTGGACACACACACACACACACACACAAACACACACACACACACACACACACACACACACACAATAAAAACGGGGGCTGGAGAGATGGCTCAGTGGGTAGACTGGTTGGTGTGCAAGCATGAGGACCCGTGTTCAAATCCCTAGAGCCCACATAAAAACACAGGTTTGAGNCAGGNATGGTGGCACATACCTTTTNTTCCAGGACTTGGAAAGAAAGCAGAGGAAGGAGGAGCTCTGTGAGTTCAAGGCTAGCCTAGTCTGAATAGCAAGTTCCAGGACAGCTTGGGATACACAACAGACCCTGTCTCAAAACATACAAGCAACAACAACCAAAACAAAAAACAAAAAACAAAAAACAAAAAACAAAAAACAAAAAACAAAAAACAACCCAGCATGGCATTATTTGCCCATAATCCCAGCACTGAGGTATGAGGGACAAGAGACTCTGGGCTTGTTGCCCAGCCAGTTTGGCCAAATCAGTCAGCTGCGGTTTCGGTGAGAGACCATGTTTCAAACAATAAGCAATAGAGGAAAACACTGGTGGATACCTCTGGCCTCCACAGATACATGTGCACACACAAAAGACTACAATTTTCCACACTAAAAAGTAAAATGCAGCCAAGCAGTGGTGGTGCACACCTTTAACCCCAACATTCGGGAGGCAGGGGCAGGCAGATCTCTGAGATGGAGGCCAGCCTGGTCTACATAGAGAAACCTTGTCTTGAAAAACCAAGGGAAAAAAATAGAAAAAGTAAAAGTACCCTAAGCTCACACTGGAAAATAACATAATAAATTAGGTTTAGCTACTTTCTAGCCTTTCCGCTATTACAGCTTTTACAGGAATGGATCATATCACAGACAGTTTTATAGTGTACTCCCCCCAACACTGTGTGCCTGTGTACATGTGCCTGCATGAGCTCATGTGGAGGCCAGAGGGCAACACTGGCTGTCTTCCTCAGATGCTCTCCACCTTACCTCTCGAGACGTCTCTCTCACCAAATCCAGAGCTGGACTAGCTGGCCCTCCTGTCTCCTGCTCCCCACCCCACCCCACCATGCCGGGCAAGGGCACACCACCACAGCTGGCTTTCTGATGTGGATTCTTAGGGATCAGACTCACGTCTTCATGATTGTACGCCAAACATTTGACCCAGTGAGCCATTCTCCTTCTCCTTTTCCCCATTTTTTGATAAAATTAGAATTGTGCTCACGGACAAGTATGGTAGCATATGCCTATGATCCTAGCACTAGGAGGTAGATGCAGGAGGATCAAAAGTTCAAGGTTATGCTGAGTTATATAACAAGTTCAAGTCCAGACTACAGTAGATCCTGTCTCAAAAAAGAAAAGAAAATAGAAGGCCAGCAGAGTCTGTTGACCTGAGTTCCACCCCAAATCACACCGTGGAAGGGGAGGACTCCTCTGACCCCCACACATGTGTACATCATGTTTTGAACATATACACATGTACATTTTGAACATATACACATGTACATGCACACACAATACTAAAATTAATTTTTTAAAAATGTCATCAACACATATATTAAAACTGTTNAAGAACTATCCTTGTGAATACTACTAAAATATTTAGTGGAGTAAAAGCATTCTGTATNTACAAATATAGCATAGATTTTTAAAATTAATCCAGTATTTCTATTTTATAGAGAACCTTGGAGGTAAAGATAGACCACAAAGCAAGAACTGTGAAGTAAAATCTTAGCTCTCTGGTCTCTAATGGAATATTGTGTCCATGAGTTTCCAAAAAGGATTGAAATACACCCAACACTTTCTGACAAAAACAACCATCAGCGTGAATCAAGTTTGGCATACGTACCAAGCCACATCCGAATGATGCTCATATAGTCTTTATTCTTGGCCGAGAGCAGTTTGTCATAGGAAGGGCAGCCGGCCAAAAGGATGCGGTCATGGTCCTCACACATGGAGATCAGGTGCTGCTCTGCACTCCTGGTGCAGCACACATGGTAATGCGCCAGTTTTGTTATAGCGTGTCTGATAGAGTCATCAATAGTCCCGCTGACCTCTCCTCCTTCAATGTGAAGGATCCGGATGTTCATCAAGGCAGCAGAGGTAGCCAGAGCAAGGGCNTCAAATCGGTCTCCATGAACAATCATGATGTCTGGCTTCAGGCGATTAAGGACATCTGGTAGCTTCACTAGAGCTAGGCCTACAGACTCTACCATGGCTGCTTCATCTTCCCCTCTAACGATCGTATGTAGCCTGGTGTTAATGTCAAAGTCGTCTTGCTCAATCATGCGATACGTGTTTCTAAAGCNGAAGCAACAAGGACGTGACACCATGTTCTTACAAAAGAAAGCAGTAACGCTAACTCTGGAGGGAGATACCCATTTACATTCTTGCTTGCTAAAACAAGTAATTAAACTGAAGTATAAACTACAAATAAAGAGCAAAGACCATAAACGTACCTATACCTGATTGACACTGCTACATAGTCAGTAGCTTTCGCCCAGATCAAGATAAAGCCTCCCCTTGGGAGNGTCAGCTGTGCCCCTCCCAGGCAGGACCAGGAGGGAAAAACAGTGAAGGAGAAATTTTCTTTTGGGCAGAAAGAAATCCAACTTCTAATAATGGTCATGCCTTTTACTTTTTATCACTCACCCATTTTTTTAAAGAAGAAATTTAATGGGAGTGGGGTTACCAAAATAAAGCTCTTTTTTTTTTAAACCAAAAATCAATTAATTAGTTAATTAAAAGGCAGGGAACTAGGATGCCTGGCATGGCACTATACTATACATTTCTTTTAATTTTTTAAATTAATTTTTTAGTTAGTATGCAAAAAAGTAATAGGGTCCTCATGACACTTTACACATACATACCACTGTACTTTGTTCTTTTCCTGCTCCGCACTCTTTGGCAGTCCCTTTTGCTCATATCACAGAGTCCATGGCCCTCTCTGGTCCCTTCTCCCTTAGACATCATCCTCCCTTCAGTCCACTTTCTACTTTCGTGTCTGTATATATAACTTAGACGAGCTTATATAGGAATTCAAATCTATAGTCTACACAAGAAAGTAAACAGGCAGTCTGTCTTTCTGAATCTGGCTTACTTTACTTAACATAATTCTCAGCAGTTCCATCCATTTTTTTCTGAGTCATAATTTCATTTTTGATGGCTGGATAAAATTCCACTGTCTACACACACACCTACTCATCTACTGGTCAGCATCCAGGTCGGTTCCGTTACTTGTCTATTGTGAAAGGTGCCATAATTAGCATGGGCATGCAAGAATGTGCAGAGTACTGACTCAGATTCCTGAAAAGCACAGTGTTTAATTTCCAATGGTTTCAAACATTCCTAGTTGTCTTTTTGTGACTCATCCTCTGCCCATGTGTGTGTCTAGGGACTGAGCTTAGGGTCTCCTGCATGCTAAGTAAGTACTGCACTATATTCCAAATGCTGGTTTTATTTTTTATTTTGAGACAGGTCTCACTGAGATGTCTAAGCAGTCCTGAATTTAAAATTCTTCTACCTAAATCTGGAGAGAGCAGGTAGAATTATAGGCCTGCACCACTACATCCAATACTTAAAGAATATTTTTCCAGAGCTTGTAAGGGGTAGCTATGGGAGAATTATCTCATACAAGCTGCTCTGACACCCATAGAAACTGTAACTGTTTTTCTCAAAGAGTATTTTGTAATTTGAGTTGAATATTTACTCCTAATGTCCCCCAGTAATGACAGCACTACAGGCCATATATTTATTTCTTATGATGTAAGAAAATGATACATAAAATGATCACTTTAGAGTCTGTATTTTATTATATATTTTTATTACTTATCTGTACATCAATTTTCCCCACTAGATCATAGGTTCTATGCAGGCAGGGACTTAGTTTTATGCCACTGTGTAGGTTCATGTGGACAGTAACTACCTGTTGAAGGAACAGATGAATCTACAAGCATGCTGCTGAGAGTCATCTGATTTCTTTTTAGATT
>LZPO01005771.1:713572-747268 GCA_001675575.1 Neotoma lepida | reverse complement strand
CATGGAGTCCAGAAGAGGGGATCAGATACCCCAGGGGTGGAGTTATAGGCAACTGTACCTCCTGACATGGTGAAATTGGCCACAGCTTGGTGCAGGAGAATGAGGAGCTGGACAGTAGTCTGAGCAATATAGCTGCACCCATGTCTCAAACAAGAAAAAATCATCACAAGTGAAACAGTTAAAGCTATTTATTAGTGTTTTGACACAGGGTCTGACACTGTACCTAGTTAGCTGAAGCTGGCATAGGATTCACTGTGTAGTCCAGAATGGTCTCAAACTCACGTCAGTCCTCCTGCCTTAGCTTCCAAATGCTAGGCTTAGAGGCTTGACCCACCAGCCTAAGTGACACTATTTAAACAATCTAGCAAACCCAAAGGGTTTCTTGCTATAAAGCTAGTTGCAAACCACATTGAACTTTTGCAGCTTGTCATCTATTTCAGTTAAGGCTGAAGCTCTGGTTTGCATGGTATTTATGCAGTCTTGTTGGATCCATCCTGAAAGCACAGTGAGTGGTTTTGTACACAGAGGTGCCATCATCTGCCTTCCTTCCTGAGGTCTGAGTAATCGTCTGTAAGTTAAGCAAGTTGCCATTCACGTTTCCAGCACATTTCAGATCACGTCTTTCTAAATACCACTTGGGCTGCTGGGTGGAGAATGGATAGCTCAGAATCAAGAGTTGATGCCAGTGAAATTAGACTGAAGTAAATAGATAAATAATTTATCTGGATATAAGACTGGTGAAACTTAAGATTGATTAGTTATAAGAAATGAATAAAGAATGACTCCAGGTTTCTAATTTTAGTAATTGGCTGCATGGTTGTGGCACTTAATAGGGTGACTAAGGCTAGGATGATGAGCAGGTTTGGGAAGGAAATATAAAGCTTTCATTTGGAGTATGATATATTCGAGAACTCAGGCAGCTACCAAGTAGCTAATAAGAGATATGAATCTGGACATAAACTCAGAATCCTTCAGACAAGAAATGGCTTACCAGTTCCTACCATTGCTGAAATGAAGTGCTATGAGCTTAGTAGCTGACAACAATATACATTCCTTATCTTATACTTCTGGAGGTCAAGAGTTACCCTGACAGACTTTCGGGGACTAAAATCCAGGTGGTAACAGGTTACCTGCCTTTGGGAGGCTGAAGGAGAGAATTCATTCCTTGCTTTTTCCTTGTGGAGACCGACAACATTCCTTGGCTTGTAAGCACTCACAGAAAGGCTTTTCCTGTCTGCGACTCTCCTGCTTTCCTTTCCCTTACAGAGACTTAGAATAGTAAAGTTGAGCCTCCCCAGTGGTCCAGGGTTAGCTTCCTGGCACAAAATACTTGATCACATCTGTAAAATCTGTCTCCAAAGAAGGGATACGGACATTTCAAAGGAGCCATTGTTCTCCTTGCCATGAGTCATATTGGAAATGATGGAGGATGTTCAAGGGAGGCATCTGGCTTTTAAAGTTACATCCCACATCACTACATAGCCAGTGTAGAAAGTCAAAACAAACTAACTTCAAAAACAGTGTTTAGCTGGGCATGGTGGCCCACACTGTAATCCTAGTACTTGAGAGGCTGATGCCATGAGTTTGAAGTCAATCTGGGATATATATAGAGATCCTGTCTTATGAAACAAACAAAGAACAAAATAGTTCTTGACAGGCAAGACGTTTCAGCAGGTAAACAAAGGCACTTGCCACCAAGCCTGATGGCCTAAGTCTGATTCCCAGTCCCCACATGGTGGTGGAAAGATAAAATCCATTCCCAAGGGTTGTTCTCTGAACTCTATGTGTACATGTGACATGTGCACACACATAAATTAAATGTAATTTAAAAATTTTAAAAAATAAAATAATGTTTAATGCTTATTTTTATTTATCATGAAATCTAGAAATGAAAATCGAGAAGGGGACATAACAGCAGACTCTGAGGAAATTCAAAAAACCATCAGGTCATACTTTAAAAACTGGCATTCCACAAAATTGGAAAATCTAAAAGAAATAGATAATTTTCTCAATAGATACCACTTACCAAAGTTAAATCAAGATCAGATAAAGAAATTAAGTAGACCTAAAACCCTTAAGGAAATAGAAACACTTACTAAAGTCCCCCGATTAAAAAAAAACAACTACCCAGGCCAGATGGTTTCAGTCCAGAATTCTACCAGACTTTCAAAGAGCTAATGCCAATACTCCTCAAATCATTTCACAAAATAGAAACAGAAAGAACATTGCCAAATTCATTTTATAAGACCATAGTCACCTTGATACACAAACCACACAAAGATTCAACAAAGAAAAAGAATTACAGATTGATTTCCCTCATAAACATGGATGCAAAAATACTCAATAAAACACTTGCAAACCAAATCCAAGAACACATCAAAAGATCATCCACCACCATCAAGTAGGCTTCATCCCAGAGGTGCAGGGATGGTTCAACATATGAAAATCTGTCAAAGTAATACACCATACAGACAAACTGAAAGAAGAAAAAACACATGATCATCTCATTTGATGATGAAAAAGCCTTTGACAAAATCCAACACCCCTTCATGATAAAAGTCTTGAAGAGATTAGAGATAAAAGGGACATACCTAAATATAATAAAGGCAATTTACAGCAAGCTGATAGCCAATATTAAATTAAATGGAGAGAAACTACTCAAAGGAATTCCACTAAAATCAGGAACAAGACAAGGCTGTCCACTCTCTCTATATTTATTTATATCTATTTAATATAGTACTTGAAGTCTTAGCTAGAGCAATAAGACAATGGAGTAATAAGACAAGGGGATACATATTGGGAAGGAAGAAGTCAAAGTATTTTTTGCAGATGATATGATAGTATACATAAGTGACCCCAAAAATTTTACCAGGGAACTCCTACAGCTGATACACACTTTTAGTGAAGTGGATGGATACAAGATTAACTCAAAGAAATCAGTAGCCCTCCTACACATAAATGACAAATGGGCTGAAAAAGAAATCAGGGAAATAACACCCTTCACAATAGCTACAAATAATATAAAATATCTTGGAATAACTCTAACCAAGTAAGTGATAGACCTGTATGACAAAAACTTCAAGTCTTTGAAGAAGAAATTGAAGAGGGTATTAGAAGATGGAAAGATCTCCCATGTTCATGGATTGGTAGGATTAACATAGTAAAAATGGCNATCTTACCAAAAGCANTCTACAGATTCAATGCAATCCTTATCAAAATTCCAACACAATTCTTTACAGACCTTGAAAGAACAATACTCAACTTCATATGAAAAAACAATTCTAGGATAGCTAAAACAATCCTGTACAATAAAAGAACTTCCCAAGTTATCACCATCCCTGATTTCAAACCATACTACAAAGCTATAGTAATAAAAACAGCATGGCATTAACATAAAAATAGACAGGTTGATCAACGGAATTGAATAGAAGACCCAGACATAGATCCACAGACCTATGGACACCTGGTTTTGATAAAGAAGCCAGAAATACACAATAGAAAAAAGAAAGCATCTTCAACAGATGGTGCTGGTCTAACTGGATGTCTGCATGTAGAAGAATACAAATAGATCCATATCTATCACCCTGCACAAAACTCAAGTCCAAGTGAATCAAAGGCCTCAACATAAAACCAGAGACTCTGAACCTGACAGAAGAGAAAGTGAGGAACAGCCTCGAATGCATTGGCGAGGGAACCACTTCCTCAACAGAACACTGACAGCACAGGCACTAAGATCAATAATCAATAATAAATGAGACCTCATGAAACTGAAAAGCTTCTATAAAGCAAAGGACACCATTAATGGGACAAAAAGGCACCTTACAGATAGGAAGAGGTTTTCTCCAACTCTACATCTGTGAGAGGGCTAATATCCAAAATATATAAAGTACTCAAGAAACTAGACATCAACAAATCAAATAATCCAAACAAATTGTGTAGAGATCTAAACAGAATTATCAGCAGAAGAATCTCAAATGTCTGAGAAACACTTAAAGAAATGTTCAACATCCTTAGCCATCAGGGAAATGCAAATCAAAAATGACTATGAGATTCCTTCTTACACCTGTCAGAATGGCTAAGATCAAAAAACACAAGTGACAGATCATTCTGGTGAGGATGTGAAACAAGGGGAACACTCCTCCATTGCTGGTGGGAGTGCAAGCTTGTATGGCTACTTTGTAAATCAATATGGCAGTTTCTCAGAAAATTGGGAATCAATCTACCTCAAGATGCAGTTATACCACTCCTGGGCATATACCCAAAGAACATTCCAGGACACTTGGTCAACTATGTTCGTAGCAGCTTAATTCATAATAACCAGAAACTAAAAACAACCTAGATGTCTCCAACCAAAGAATGGATAAAGAAAATGTGGTACATTTACACAATGGAATATTACTACTCGGCTGTTAAAAACAATGACATCATAAAATTTGCTGGCAAATGGATGGAACTAGAAAAAAAACATTCTGAGTGAGGTAACCAAGACCCAGAAAGACAAACATGGTATGCACTAACTTATAAGTGGATATTAGCTGTAAAGGATATTCATGTACAATCCACAGATCCAGAGAGGCTAAGTAACAAGAAGGGCTCAAGGTGGAACTCATAGATCTCCCTGGGAAGGGGAAATAGAATAGGTTTCTCAGGTGGAGTGGGCGTGGGTGGGAATGGGAACAGGAGGGATGTGAAGGGATTGAAGGGAGAGAGTACTGGGAGAGATGACTGAAATTGGGGGGCATATAGTGGGATGTGGAAACCTAGTACAGTGTAAAGTNCCTGGAGTCTATGAGAGTGACTCTAGTGAAGACTCCTAGTAATGAGGGGTACAGAGCCTGAACCAGACATTTCTAAAACCAGGCAAGGCTTCTTTCAGCAGTGGGACTGGGACATCAACCCAGCCATCAAAACCTTTGACCTACAATCTCTCCTGCCTGCAAGATGTGCTGGAGTATAGGTGGTGGAGAACTTGTTGGGGTGGCCAACCAATGACTGGTCCAACTTGAGGCCCATACCATGAGAGGGAACCCATGCCTGATACTGCCTGGATGGCCAGGAATCAGAGGCTGGACAGCCCAGAGACCCAGGATAAAATCAAACATAACTGTCAAAAAAAGTCAATAAATGATCCCTAATGATATTCTACTATAATCATAGATCTGTGCCGAACCCAAATGTCATCAGAAGGGTGTCATCCAGCAACCGATGGGAGCAGATACAGAGACCAGACCCAAACTCTAGGCAGAGACAGAGAAACCCTGCAGAAGAAGGAGAGGAAGGATTGTAGAAGCCAGAGGGGTTGAGGACACCACCAGAACATGGCCTATGGAATCAACTAAACAGGGCTCATAGAGGCTCACAGAGACTGAAGTGACAATCATGGCTCCTGTCTGAGCTAGGTCCTCTGCATATACATTACGGTTGTCTAGCTTGGTGTTCTTGTGGACTCCTAACAGTGGGAGTGGCGGGTGTCTCTGACTCTTTCGCTTGCTCTTGGGACCTTTTTTCTCCTACTGGGTTGCTTTGCCCAGCCTTTATATGACGGTTTGTGCCCAGTCTTCTTGTAACTTGTTATGCTGCATTTGATTGAAATCCCTGGGAGGCCTGCTCTTTTTTGTGAAGGGAAATGGTGGAGGAGTGGATCTGGGGGAGAGGGGAGGTGGGAGTGCTGAGAGTGGTTGGGGGGGACTTCAGTCAGGGTGTAATATATGAGAAAAGAATAAAATAATGTTTAATGTTTATTTTATTTTTCATGAAATCCAGATGCTACTGGCATAGTGTTTGGTTTCACACAACTGCAAATTGCACACTTAATATGATTGTACTTAACATTAATGTGTTTACTATGAATGTATTTTCTGTATGTATGTTACACAGCAATATATGTCCATAATATTAATGCTTAAGATTGTACCTAGAGCAAAGTGTCATTACACTTGTAATACCAGCACATGGGAAGTGGAGGCAGACGGTCAGTTCAAGGTTATCCTTAGCTACATAGTGAACTTGAGGCCAACAGGGGTTACATGAGACCCTGTCTTTAAAAAAGAAAAAAAAGAAAGGAAAAAGAAGAAGAAAAAAGGCTGTGTGCAGGGGGATAATGTAATTGCAAACACACCTTTAACACCACAGGCTATGGATGTAGCTCAGTGGTGGAGAGCTTGCCTAGCATGTGTGAGGACCTAGGTTCAATCCCAGCTCTGAAAAATAAAGCATTTTTAGACTCTGTACATACTTAAGACACTTGTAAGTTTTTTTTAGATTGCTTGTTTGTTTTTGCTTAACCAATGTTAAAAATCTTGTATTTCTATAGGTAGGCAGTTAGTTAGGTATTTGTGGAGTCATTTAACATTAAATGAAATGACCTCATCTTTTGAATTTTTGGATTTCAGAGCCGCACAAGAACCTTCCAAGGCATCGTCCCTTGGTGTTTGGAGATCATTTTCCTACGTGCAAATGAAACCACATCTCAGGGCTTCAGCTGCTTTTCCAATCAATAGTGTGAACTGGCATATCCAAAGTCTTCCTAGGTCTGTCATTTGTTTGCTTTCATCTGACTCTAATCTAAGAACATGCAGTTTTATAATATAATAAAAAATAAGCTCTTTCTATAGCTGACCCATTAGCTGCAGCATAAGTGAAAACATCAAAACACAAACAATGAAGAATAGTAAGCCTTCTCATAGACAGCAAGTCATTTCTGTGGGGTCCCTGACAGATACTTAGCTGGCCATTTTGGCAATGTTTCTTACCACAGACTTCTTTTGTTCTTTTATTTGGTGATTTAATTATTATAAAGTACTCCCCTGCTCTGTATTGTAGTAGTAACTGCTTGTTATCTATGCCCAGGGCTCATAACAACCTCCATGTGTTCGTCTTAGTGCTCCTATTTAATTTATTTATTGTTTTGTTTTTTGAGACAGGGTTTCTCTACATAGTCCTGACTGTCCTGGAACTCATTCTGTAGACCAGGCTGGCCTCAAACTCATAGAGATCCACCTGCTTCTACCTCCCGATTGCTGGGCTTAAAGGCATGTGTCACGACGCCCTGCAGACCTCTTTTGTATATAAACAGACTAGAAGCCCAGAAACTCAGCAACATAGCGAGTTGGAGGACACCTTGGACTACGTGAGACTACCCTAGAAAAGGGGCCAAGTATTGGGGATTTAGCTCGGTTGGCAGAGTACTTATCTGGCATGCATGAAACCCTAGGTTGAACCTTTGGTATCCTATAAAACTTGACAGTGCCTGCCTGTAATTCCAGTATTCAACAGGTAGAGGCAGGAAGTTCAGAAGTTCAAGGTCATCCTAGGATCTGAAATACATGAGACTCAGTCCTCATAAAAAAGTGATAATAATAAAAGGAATGTAAAGAAAATGTCAGTCAGAGGTTTATCTTAGTGTTACAATAGTTGCCTGGGCTCAATGCCCAGCATTATGCAAGAGGTATGGGGGGTGGTGGTGAGATAAGCTTGGCAAAGCTCTTGTATTTGTGTGCAAGCATTTGTAAGCAAGAGGTCAGTCCTGAGTATTATTCCTAGGAATGTTCATCTTTTTTTGATTGTTTGTTTTGGAGACAGGGTCTCTCATTGGCCCACAGCTCATTGATTAAGTCAGGCTAGCTGGTCAGCAATCCCCAGAGATCCATCCATCTCTACCTCCTTGCACTGCAATGACAGGCTTGTGCCATGGAACTTAGCACTGGGGTGGGGGGGAGGTAATTGAATTTTCATTTATTTATTTACTAACATAATTTTTTATTGATTCTTTGGGAATTTTACATCATACACCCCAATCCCACTCATCTCCCAGTCCCTCCGTATCCATCCTCCACCCTTGTAACCTCCCTCCAAAAGAATATAAGGAATAAAAATTAAAACTTGAAAAACAAATCTTGCTGGCCCCCTGGGCATGACCTGCTCCTCTATCCACCACAGCCTTCTCTCACACCCATCACAGCCATCGAGTCTCCAGTTCCTCTGTGCATTTACCGTTCTGTTCCTCTATCTTGCCAGCCTCACCATCATATATCCATTGTCGTAGTGGCACTGGAAGCTACGATGTGTCAGTCTACCCTTTTGCCCAAACAGCTTTACTTGCAAATGTTCATTACAATGAGTCATTGGTCTGGTTCATGGCTTCTACAACACCATCAATACTGGACCCTCACAGAAACTTCTCTCAGATATCCCGCTGTTAACCTGAGTCATGGAGACCCTGTGGCTATGGTTCAGCAGGACCAGTCCCTTCAATGTGCTTCAGCAGCTCATAGATGGGGTAGATACTGGGTGGGCCAACTCAAGACCCTGGATCTGGGCCTGGGTAGTAGCTGAGCTGGTCAGCCTGCCAGCTCCCCTGTGTCCATGCCACTGAGGCCAGCTCTCCCGTGCTGCCCAGGCAAGGGACAGGGCCAGCTCTCCCTCACCCACACCTCTGTCTCTGCACTGCAAGGGGTGGGGCTTTAGGCAGCAGTATAGACCATGGACATATGCACGGCTTTTGGTGGTAACACTGGCCATTGACATCAACACAGACCCCAAATGTAGTAGGGCCACAGATCCAGACATGGCCCTCAGCAGCAGCAGGGGTCCGGACATCAACATGGTCTTAGGAGGCAGCGTAGGCCACCACATCAATATAGCCACCTGCAGCAGCATAGACATCCACATGGCTTCAGGCAGCAGCACAGACCTTGGGCATCTGAATGGTCTTGAGTGGTAATGAGGGCCATTGGCATCAACACAGACCCTGGCTGTGGTAGGGTCACAGACCGAGCCCTCAGCAGCAGTCTGGACCCAAGCTATACTACGTCTTCAGATGGCAACACAGGCCTCTCACACCAGGCTGTCCCTCACCTATCCAGTTCCGCCTCTCTTCATAGCACACACTCCCCCCTCTCTCCACCACACACTTGCTCTCTCTGAACTTAGCTTTTTTAATGTAAGCATTAGGTATCTAACTCACGTCCTCATGCTTGTCAGAGAAGCACTTACCAACTGAGCTAGCTCCTTGGCCCATAACACCAGTGCACACTCTCTCTCTCCTCCTCGCTTTCCCTCCGTATATATATGTATATATACACACATATGTGTATATATGTGTGTGTGTGTGTGTTATGTATATTCCTGAGATGTCAATAAGCAGCTAAATCAAGTGCTGATTTTGCGTTTTCCTGAAATGGAAACTGCCATTGAGCTAAAGAAAGAACACATCATGGTGCCTCCTCAGAAGGTGCCTGTCCATAATCCCTGAAAAGAAGACCTAGCAACAAGGCTGCGCTTAGCAAACACATCGGTCACAGCTGGGTGGGCTGCACTAGCTNTCTGAAGCATTTAGACAGGAGGAGACAGTGACTGGCTAGTTGGATATGAGTGGGAAAGGGAGGCATATTAAAAACACAGACACAGGGGCTGGAGAGATGGCTCTGTGGGTAGAGCACTGGCTGCTCTTCCAGAGGACCCGGGTTCAATTCCCAGCACCCACATGGCAGTTCACAACTGTAACTCCAGTTTCAGGGGATCTGGCATCCTCACACAGACATACATGTAAGCAAAGAATATAAAATAAATAAACTTTAAAAAAAAGTATTAAAAAAAAACCCACAAACACAGAGATTACATAAGAAGCAGGCCAGGTGGAGCATGAGGGGGGAATCCAGTACCTGACTTGTGTAGGATCCTGAACAGCTTCTTGGTTTCAATTGATTTGGAAGCTAGGTTTATTTTTCTTCCGTTTCCTATTTTGTTTGTTTGTTTTGTTTGCTGTGATAGTGCTCTACCACTGTGCCACCTTCCTGATCCTGATGCCAATGTTTTTATCATTACAATAAATCTTTTTCTTCAAATGCCTCTTCCTTGAAGTCATGCAATCAGAAGATACAACAAAGCTGAAAGTCAGGGAGAACCCCCAAATTCATTATTTTGGTCCCCAACTCCAACTCACTGATGATGGCTGCCTGGAGAACTCTGTCAAAATGACTCCGAGACTGAATAAGAGTGTGACTGGAAAGAGCACTTGTGTGTCTGCTGTGCTGTTTGGACAGGGCCAGGAGAGCGGTAGAGGTGGTGGGACGTATTTCCCGTCTCTGCTTTGAGTCATGAAGAAGATAATGAAGGAATGGAAAAAGTGAGTAATCATCGGCACATGGTGACTGAGGCCTGTCTGGCATCCCAGCCCTCCAGAGGCAGCCTGGACTACTGCAAGCTGAAGAGTATGTTGGACTACAGAGTGAGTCCCTATTTCAAAAGCAAAACAAAACAAAACAAAACAAAACCCTGAGTAGCCAATTACCATATTCATCTGAATATTCATATGTAGTTAACGACCTTCATTTTGTTGATCTCTCTCATGATACTTTGGATTGACAAGTTGTCTAGAGTGTCTAGGGGGAAAGCATGCTGTACATCTATTGTTTATAATCTCCTCATGAAGTAGAATAGGTAGAAAAGACCCATTATTAGATACTGATTTGCTGGTATATTTAGTGATTCACTTAAAACACTGCTTGTACCACCTATTGCCAAGCATGACTTCTTGCTACCTGGGACAGAATGACACGGAGGAGTAGCTGAAACAATGGGTCATTGCTCTTAACAACCTGACTAATCTTGCTTGCTCACCTCAGATTGTGGTGTTAGGGTATAAAATGAGAACACAAACTGGACCCAGCACCGGGGCCGTCAGGAGCTGTCCTGGTCTCGGTCCACTGGTGACAACGCCTCTCTTCCACTCTCTAGTGATGGAGGCCTTACTCTTGAAGGCTCCTGTGGCATTCAGGACAGAAGATGGCTCCTAGTGCACTAAGTGGCATTATGCAGCTGCATTACACATTTCCCCCAGGAAAAACCATAAGGATTAGGATTACATTGTCTAACCACCACTTAGCCTACTCCTGGGAGTTCCAGGTCAGGGAGAGACTGCCTCAAAACAAAACAGAACACCGTGAACAGAACTTGAGGAATGACATCTGAGGGTGACCTCTGACCTCTACACAGTTGCGCACAATGTGCAAGTGGGCCTGCATATACATATGCACTCACACACATGAATACACACACACACACACACACACACACACACACACACACACACACACGATTATATTGGCTGAAAGAATTCAGAAACACACTCAAGTATCAACTTTAAAATGTAGTTTTCACTATGGACTATGAAGATAAACTGTTTTATCATCTGGATGTTAGAGAAATGATATAAGCAAGGAAACAGCCATCCCTTGCTAATAAAAGTTTAGAAATGAGCACTTCCTGGAAAAGTGTGTGGGGAAAATCTAGTTTGCTTTTAACTTTGACTCAATATAAAGTTGAGTCAACATAATTGTTCTCTAAAATAATGTCTCACTGAAAATTATACAAGTTTGTTCTGTTGAACTTCCTGGTACTTAGCCATGGTCAACAGCACTCAGCGTCAACAAACCTTGGGAGAAACTTCATGATTTCCCACCAGAGGCTAAGGAAATTACCTAGGTACTGGTCCCCAGCTCCTGGCTAGGAACAATCCATGTTTGTTGTACAAGCACGTGTTACTCAGTTGTGCTCCTGGGGCATCCAAGCTATATTTGTTAGTCAGCATGCAGCTAGGATGAAGGAAAGGCCCCATGAGATCCTCCTGTGTAGTCCAGGTTGGCCTCGACTCTGTAGCCCAAACTGCCATCAAACTCGCTGTCCTTGCACCTCAGTCCTTGAATGCTGACATTACAAGAATGTGATAACAAGCCTGGTGGTTCAAGTGGGTTATTTAATATCTGCATGAAACTGGATATAGTGGCTCATTCTTGGAGGAGCCCTTGAGTCCAAGAGCTCAAGACTAGCCTGGGCTATATCTTAAGACTCCATCTCAAACAGAACAATGCTGCATGAATGTTTAAGGCATATCCAAATACATACAATTAACATCTCTAAAGCCTTGGCATGAACATAAGGCCTCAACCTCTCTGTTCTGCGTCTTCCATGCCCCTACTGGGATAATAACATCAATTTTATGTTTCAGATCACTGTTTTCTTCTTTACATCCTGCCCTGTCCCTGAGTGTGAGCACCGTCATGAGAGTGCTTCTGCCCTTCTGTGGTCCTCTATGTATTATGTCTTTAGAACTTCTTTTATTCTTTTGTTTTTGTTTGTTTGTTTGTTTGTTTTTCCGAGACAGGGTTTCTCTGTGTAGCTTTGTGCCTTTCCTGGAACTCACTTGGTAGCCCAGGCTGGCCTCGAACTCACAGAGATCCACCTGCCTCTGCCTCCCGAGTGCTGGGATTAAAGGGGTGCACCACCACTGCCCAGCAGAACTTCTTTTATTCTTAAACTTTCCATTTTGACTTCCATGTAGATAAGGCCTTGGATACACACTCCAGCAGCAGCCTCCCCAACCTGGGTCCACACTCACAGTTGCCGTCAGGGTACTCCCTCACCTCAAACTCAGTACATAAAGATCTTAGTTCCATTTCCCTCCTTTCCTCATTTTTTTCTCTTCTCTTTTTCGTCAGGGTACTCCCTCACCTCAAACTCAGTACATAAAGATCTTAGTTCCATTTCCCTCCTTTCCTCATTTTTTTCTCTTCTCTTTTTCTTCCTCTTCTCACCTCTTCTCTCCCCTACTTCTTTTCTCCAGGATCTCATGTGTACCAGGCTGGCCTCAACACTCACTCTATAATGGAGGACAACTTTAAATTTTTAATCCCCCGCCTCACCTCGCCAGGACTGCTTCACCATGCTCAGGTTTATGTAGTGCTGGAGATTGAGCCCAGGGTGTTGTGAATGATAGACCAGCACTCTACCAACTGAGCTCCACACCAGACTGAGTCTCTCTTCCTCCAATGCTTCCTTCTTTGCTTCCTCTGTTTGCACTGAATGCTTGCAAGACCGGGCCTTGTCTTTGCTTCTTGTGCCTTACTTGAATTTCCAGTCCTATTTGTTCTGAAACTTAATCTGAACTCTCTATCCAAAGATAACCCTACTTCCGCTGGATTTATGTAGCATTTGGCTTGAGTACCCATTTCATATTTATTAGCTATCCAGTGCTTTAAAATGGATTTATAACTGTGATATTAAACATCCAGTTGGTATTCTGTGAAAACCAGCCATACTCACTACTTCCTTATCTGTGACCTAGTTCTCTAATCAGATCCCAAGTTCTTTGAAGTTAGTCCTATGTGCTTCTCTCTGATAGTTCCCTGAATCAGTCCCAATGTAAGAAATGTAGTCAATAAAAACTGAGACGACCCGACTAACAGTGGTCCTGGACATCTCTGGGTTTTCTCTGTGGCCCAAATCACTCTGTAATCAACCTCCTTGGTCATCCTCCATCAATTAGGCTTAAATATTCTTTTCTGTAAGATAAAATTATTATTATGGTGTGTGCATTTGTATTTGCACACTCATGCATGCTATGGCACTCATGTGAAAGTTAGAGGACAATTTTGAGGACTTGGTTCTTCCTGGTGAGACCTGAGGATCACACACCAGGGGTCAGGCTTTTATCCACTGGGCCATCTAGCTGGCTCCACAGTGCTCTTTATTGCCTAATCTTTATAATGATCAAGTATGAAAGGTAGTAGTGAGCTAAGGAGCAAGGAGAAATTCAGTGTTGTTGTAAGATAGATGTGTGGAGACAGAAAGTAGCTAGAGATGTGGCTGAGATACGGAACATGGCCATGTCAGCAAGGGCCATGCACAGGATCACTTTAAGGAAGTTGGGCATTCTTCTCTCTGTATTTTGAATTATGGGATTGGGAAGAGGAAGGACTAGAGGAAAATAATATTTCCAAGAGATGGTAGCAGGAATTAAGAAATTGAATCCTGCTGGATGTGGTGGCGCACACTTGGATCTGAAATGGGAAGATTGCCCTGGGTTCCAGNACAGCGTGGGCTACAGAGTGAGATCCTGGCTCAAAAGAGAGAGNAGTGAGTGGGGAGGGAAGAGGAGAGGAGACAGAATGAATTCTGAAAATGGAATCAGAAGACTGTGGAGAAAGAATGGATAGAGCCAGATGGTAGAAATGATAGTGAGGGGTGGCGGTGAGTGACCAAGTTCCTATTTCAGTCTGTGGGTGATTGACAATGCTGTTATCTGAACCCTAAGAGAGATGGACTTGGGGATGAGCTATGGATGGGAAGGTGGGTGCTCTCCTTTTGGATTTGTTGAGTCTGTAGAACCTTAGGAGATTTTCATGAAGGTAAGGATCTAGAGAAAAGCATGGGTTACAAATACAGACTTGTCATGGGCACGATTAATTCCACTACCTAATATCTGCTTTGTTTTGTTTGTTTGTTTATTTGTTTTTAATGTACTGCTCACTCTTAGTCCAAGGCACCACCTAACTAGCTTTCTGGTTTTGTTTTGTCTTTTTTTTGTTGTTGTTGTTGCTATTATTATTTCCAGTTGAGTTGCCCACATTTGGGGAAATCTCAGGAATCAGGACATGTGGAGTGCAATGGATAAACCTTGCCCCGGGAAAGCCACCTTTGTGATCATGGCATCTCCCCTGCCAGGTATGTGTCCAGCTATAGTTTTTACCATCCCCCTTTCTCTGCCCTGACTCCCAGTCAGTGATGCTAAGAGTTGACTAGTGTCAACTCTTTTTATAAAATTGCCTTCTGTACTTGCAAGTTCTATATCCACAAATTCAAAGAGTTATGGATAGGAATATTTGGGGAGAAAATATGTTTGTACTAGAATGCATGGGCTTCTTTCTTTGTCATTATTTGTTAAATAATACAGCATAAAAACTGCATGGTGTTTCCATTGTACTAGTATTGTACGTGATTTAGAGGAGATTTAACTATACAGGGTGATGTGTGAAGGTCATCGCTATATGAAAATAGCCTCATTTTTTATAAGGGCCTTGAAGAGCCACAAATTTTTGAGAGCCTTGAGGCATCCTGGAGCTAATCCCCCCATCCCACCCTGTGGAGACCAAAGGCTGACTACTGTTGATGTTTGTTTGTTACATATTTTGACTGTCTAGGTCTCAGACAATCAGACTTAAACATTATGAAATTGAATTTAATAAACTAGAGAGTCCTGTGGAAACTGCACCTTGCTCTGTGACGCTTGTCCTGGATGTGAGTGTGCTTGTCTGGACATTCCCTCTCTTTCTAACTCACTCTCCCTGTCTGCACAGCCCAAGCCCCTGTTCTCCTCCAGCGGCTGGCTCTTCATGTCACATTTTCTTTACGTTAAGATTTCCTAAACTATTTCTCTTTTCTTTTTTTCTTTTTGAGACAGAGTGCCACACTTGCCTGGAACTCACTGTGGAGTCAAGGACGACTTAAACTCCAATCCCCCTGCCTCTGCCTTCTAAGTGCCAGGAATTGCATGTATACACACAATACAAGCCTCTTCCCTCATTCTGAAAACATTCCACTTCCTGGGCTCACGGGACACCTACTTCCCATCTGTCTCTAACCTCTCTGGCCAGTGCACTGCCTCAAATCCCTGTGTAAAAGCTGGCTCCCGAGATTATGTATCCAGCCTGCTTCACATGTCATTTTAATATTCATGCCTGGTCTGGTTTGCTGGTGTGTCTTAGTCATCATTTAAAGTGATTCCAAATCTGAAAATCTAGCTGAGGNTTCTGACACCAGGCCCACTAACCAGCGTTTAAAGAACAGCTTCATGTGTCCCTGACACTTAAGTCAAAAGCCAGACTTCTTTGTCCTCATAGAACTGGGTGTTCTCCTCAACCACAGTTCCCAGCGAATGGGCATTCTAGTCTATCCAATAACCTGAGAGACACACTTGCCTCCNCTCTGNCCNTCCTCTCTCATGTGCTGTAGGCCNTAAACTCTTAGGAGACTTAAAAATAGGCAGAGTGATGACTTAGAACAACTCTCATCCTTGTAATTACAGACAACCAGTGCATACTAGATCTTCCTGAAGGCATGAGGGGAAAAAACAACTTAGTTTTAGCCAGAAGCTCAAAAAGTCTAAACTTGAATTTAACTTCTAGACAATACAAACAATACATTTTCACTGAAGACAAATTGAAATCGGCCCTCACTGCCTTCCTTGGTGGCACAGCTAGCTGGAGGCTGTAAAGGAAGGCAGCTTAGCTCACCACAACACCACCCACCTAAACTACTGGAATGAATGACCCCACCAACCGAGAAGTTCTTTTTAAAAACTTNTTTCTGATTTCTTTCCTTTAAAAAAAAAATTACTGGCACATATTCATGAGACAGAGTAGTGGGTGTCATAAAGACAATTTCTTTCCAGTCTGCCTTGGAGTTTGGCCAAATTCACCCCACCCCACACACACTCCCTTCCTTCCTCCTGCCTCTGCTCCTCACTCCTCCCCCTGACAAGTTCTTCTAACCGTTCCTTAGCTATAGGTGACCTTTGCACTGACCGTTTGATTTAAATATGATACCCTAGAGCACGTAGCTGCTCACATGCTTCAAAGAAAACTTAGCTNAAATATACATTCTAATGTAATATACCGTTTGCTGCATCTAAATATTGATAAACATGGCAATTTCTTTTTATTTTGGCTTAGATACTAATTAGCTCAGAGAACCTCCCCATATAGTCATGCAACGACCCAGGTGTGGGGGTGTCGATTAAGGTGGGTCTACGTGTCATGTTTCCAAACCAAAAAAATAAATAAATAAGTTACAACAAACACTGTACCTTTTGGAAAAAAAACAAACAAACAGTATTTACGAAGCAAGGAATTCAAAAAGTAAAAGCAAAACTTTTTTTATCTGGTGAAAGCAACAGGAATGGGAAGGAAAGAATTTATTTTTCAGAGGAGGAGTGAATGGGGGGCAGAGGGGAGGTGGAGGGAGGGGCTGGGAGGAGAGGAGGGAGGGGAAACTGAGGCCAGGATGTAAAAATAAATAATAATAAAAAGAATTTGTTTTTATCTTTCTGTTTGGAGATGCAAAGAGACCATGTGTGCCAGGGTGACGACAGAGAAACCAGAAGTGTACAGTGAGTAACCAGAGTGACAAGCCAGAGTGAGCAGGGCAGACGTTTAAAAATTAACACATATGACAGATTTAACCAAAGCTTTCCCCTTCCTCCTTTACATGGCCTTGGTGTCTGACAGCAAAGCCACAGTGCTCGAGGGACCCTGCCTTACTCACATGAGGTCCCGGGTAGCACGGTTCCCTGTGGAGATGCCTGTGTGTCTCCATCCCGTGGCACAGCCGTTTCCCCGAGTTGTGGTTGGAATCACTGAGTAGCTGTCTGACCTCCTGGTTTAGCTGGCACGAAGTGGTCATTAGTAAGCACCTGCGGTCCAGACTAACCCTTAAGCTCCGCCTCTTTGAAAAGAGGAGGGTGTGGCTCTGAACTCTTCCTGGGTTCCTGGACAGTGAGTTTGAAGCAGGAGGAGAGCAGGAACCTGAGGGTCACTTCCCTGTTCATGATATGTTGACTCAACTCAGTGATTTTACTTCCAATAAAAAAAAAAAGTTTCTGAATATAAACCCACTGATAGCTATCATGAACATCTCTATTGTTCTTCTCACACGATTTCACACAGGCACACTCAGAACACCTACTGGTGCCTTACTCTGAACAAAGCAATTAAGAGATTAGAGACTTAGGATTCCCTAACAACCACAGACTTCTCTGTGTTCAGAACCTTTAGCTTCTTAGACTGAAGGAAAATCAAATGATCTTCATCTCAGCTCTGTTAGGATAGAAACCAGGGTTCAACTCACAAAGAATGCAGTTTGTGTGTTTAGTGTCCAGGGACCCCCAAAGGGATTCAGGCTAATGATCTGCTTGTCACCAAATCCAACCCTCCATTTCAACAGGAAACAGTACAATTCCCTACTGTACTCAGCCTATCTACTGCACGACAACGTTATGTTCCACTTAAGGAAAGCTATAATTAAAATGCCACGTGCCTTGCTGGATTCGGTGGTGGGTGCTATGGTTCAGTGCTCCACAGTGTGAAGAGGACCTTGAGTTTGAGGTCATCTTGGAAACAGTCTGAGCTGGCTAATTTTATGTCAACTTGACATGGGCTATAGTCATCTGAGAGGAGGGAACCCCAACTGAAAAAAAATGCCTCCATAAGACTGGGCTTTAGGCAAGCATGTACAGCATTTTCTTAATTAGTGATTGATGCTGAGTCTGGCTCCGGGCTTGCTGTAAATCATCTTCATTACGTTGAGGTACGTCTATTGTATCCCTAATTTCTCCAAGACTTTTATCATGAAGGGGTGTTGGATTTTATCAAAGGCCCTTTCTGCATCTAATGAGATGATCACGATGTTTTTGTCTTTATTCTGTTTATATGGTGTATTACATTTATTGATTTTCATATATTGAACCAGCCCTGCATCTTTGGGGTAAAGCCTACTTAATCATGGTGGATGATCTTTTTGATGTGTTCTTGGACTTGGTTTGCAAGTATTGTATTGAGAATTTTTGCATCTANGTTCATCAGGGAAATTGGTTTGTAATTTTCTTTCTTGAGTCTTTTTGTGGTTTGGGTATCAGGGTGACTGTGGCCTCATAAAATGAATTGGGCAATGTTCCTTCTGTTTCTGTTTTGTGAAATAATTTTAAGAGTATTTGCATTAACTCTTCTTTGAAAGTCTGAGAAAATTCTGCACTAAAACCATCTGGCCCTGGTGTTTTTGGTTGGGAGACTCTTAATTGTGCCTTGTATTTCACTAGGAGTCATAGGTCTGTTTAAATTGCTTATGTGCTCTTGATTTAATTTTGATAGGTGGTATTTTTTAGAGAAAGCTATCCATTTCTTTTAGATTTTTGAATTTTGTGGGGTACAGGTCTTTGAAGTATGATGTTATGATTCTCTGGATTCCCTCAGTGTCTGCNAGGTTCTTCTTTTCATCTCTGATTTTATTAACTTGGTTCCTCTCTTTTCACCTTTTAGTTAATTTGGCTAAGGATTTGTCATTCTTAGTGATTTCCTCAAAGAACCAACTCTTTGTTTCATTGATTTTTTTGATTTGTCTCTATTTTATTGATTTCAGCCCAGAATTTGATTATTTTTTTGCCTTCTATTCCTTTGGGGAGTCATTTCTTCTTTTTGTTCTAGAACTTTCCGGTGTGCTTTAAGTTGCTAGTATGAGATCTCTCTCTCTCTCTTTATCTTTTGATTTTTGAGACAGGGTTTCTCTGTGTAACAGCCCTGGCTGTCTTGGAACTTGCTTTGTAGACTAGGCTGGTCTTGAACTCACAGAGATCTGNCATGCCCAGCTACTGTGTAATTTTTGTTGTTGTTTTGTTTTGTGTCTCACTATATAGTCCAGGCTGGCCTCACACTCAGAGATCCACTTCCTCTGCCTCTCGTGCTGGGATTAAAGGCGTGGGACACCACACTGGCTCTAGTGTAATTTGTTTTAAGAGTTAGGATTTGAAGGTCAGTCTCAGCTCCATAGTGAGTTCAAGGACAGCCTGAGCTAAATGAGACCCTACTTAAAAAAAAAGTTGAAGGGGTGGCCCAGCAAGTAAAGGTGCTTGTCATGAAGTCTGATGACCTGACTTTGAAGCCTGGAACCCACATCGTAGAGAAAATCATCAAGTTGATCTGCTCATGCCCAAACACACATAGACAAACACAATAAATAAATGTAAAAAAAAAAGGAGCAAGATTTCAAATCAGATATAACCTCATATTTTTGTAGACTCAAAGTTTAGGTAAACTTTATAAATATAACTCCATTGTTCTGTATCTTTTCTTATGAAAATAAAATTATACCTTAGCCAGGTGTAATGGTGCCTGTCTGAATCCCCAGCACTTGGGAGGTAGAGGAGGGAGGATCATCAGGGCCAACCTGGTCTATGTAATGAGTTAAAGGCAAGTAAGGGATACATAGTGAGACTGTCTCAAAACANAACAAAAAGGATAGGCTTTAGCTTTCTACTGTCAATGAAATAATATTTGCACTTCCCCATGCCAGAGTTAGCCCCTGCCTTGCTTTCCATTGGCATATGTGTTTCCCACAGGAAAGACCACCAAATGGAACTACACACTGGAAAGGGGTTTTGCAATTGGGTCTGGTTCCAATAGCCAAGCAGGTGCATCTCGCACCCTGCAAAAGAAACAACTGCTAGGCAGGTTTCTAGAGCCCTGGGACACACCATGCTTTCCAAAAGGTTAGAGGACAGGAAGTCAGTGAGCAGGCAGTGAGCTTGGGTTTCTAGGTGCGTCCACACTGCAGAGTGCTGAGTTGTGTAAGTGTACAACCAATGCTCTCTNACTCGGGGGATGGTAACGGTGAGTGTGTCCAGGGCTGAACAAGCTTAGGGCTTCTTAGGCCCGGAAGACAGAATCAAGAGTAATCTTTGAAGACTAGCAGCTATAAGAGTGGAGAATACAGAACTCCCCAGTTCTGTGAGCAAGTGAAAAATGCTGGCCAACAGTGGGCAAGAACCAGGCTCCTTTGGAAAAGTAGGATTTGGGCAGGAGGTGAGAGGAGACGAGGGGTGANGGGTTCTGAAAGAGTCCTCCTGCCCTTGCCTTGTGTGTGCACATGCAAGCACGTGCTCACACAAGTCCATGGTGTGACTAGCCAGGGTAGGGCCGTAAGGGAGATGAGCCACTTGGTGTTCCCCAGGTGGGTCAGCTTCCTCAGGAGCATTATTCAATCATAAAGTAGAACCATAGAGATTTATTCTCACACTCTTGATAGCCAAAGTCCAAATCTAAAATGTCAGCAGATCTGTGCTCCCTTTGCAGGAGCTAGGGGACGCTTTCTGTTTGGCTCTTTCAGCTTCTGGTGACCGTACTGGTGGCTGTAGACATTCGTTCATTTACTTGGCTTCTGCCCATGTCACACAAGCCTCTTCTGAGAAGCCAAAATGCATTCTTCTCTTCTGCATGGCTCCCTGAGTAGCTCTTTTAAGGACACTAGTCACTGGATTTAGGAACTGCCTAGGTAATTAGATTAGTTACTCTCCTCACTGCTGTGGCAGATACCTGACCACGGAAAGCAACTTCAAGAAGGAAGCGATTAGTTACTCTCCTCACTGCTGTGGCAGATACCTGACCACGGAAAGCAACTTCAAGAAGGAAGCGATGATTTGGGTTCACCGTTCATCATGGTGGGGAAGCCATAGTGGCAGGAGTTGGAGGCAGTTAGTCACATCGCATCTGCAGTTGGGAAGCGAGGAGAGTGAGCACTGGTCCTCAGCTTGCTTTCGCCTGATGTATTCAGTCTGAGACTCCAANCCATGGAATGGCACTGTCTATAGTGGGAATGCATCTTCTCATCTCAACCCAGTCTGGAAACCCCTCACAGGCACGCTCAAGATTTAGCTCCTAGGCAGTTCTAGATTCTGACAGGTTGACAGTCGACTGCAGTAATGGAGGCTAATTCCATTTCATGACACTTTGTCGCANCTGTGGACACTTTTTTCAGATTTTGCAGTACTCNGAGATTTGCAGACCTNTCTNTTGGTAAGTGTGGAAATTTAATATGTTAGGTCGGCTGGANCACCATACCCAGGTTTTTGTAATTGGGTGGGGAGGGAGGGACTGAACCAGGGTTGTAGACTTTCTAGGCATGTATTCTATTACTGGACAAACCATAACTCCAATACCCACATATTTGCTCAAACATTATTCTGGGTGGTTTCCTGGGGTGTTTGGGAATGAGATTTATATTTAAAGGGATGGGCTTGAATGCAGTAGACTGCCCTCCATAGCATGGGCATGTTTAATCTAGTCCAGTCCAAATACAAAAAAAAAGCTGACTTCTCCCAAGCAGGAGGGAGTCTGTCTGTCAGTACACTTCACATGTGTCTGCAATATGGACACTTCCTGGATTTCTGGCCCAATTGCCTTTTAATTTGAACCACAAGTCTCTCCTGAGTCTAAAATAGACTGCCACCTTCAGCCATCAGGTTTTAGAAGCAACAAGCTACTATGATCAATACCTCAAGATAAATCTCTTTACAAGTGTGTAGGATTGATTTGTGTCTCTGGTGAGCCCTGACCAAGACAGGCTGTGGCAATCTCTGGGGGCCTCTTTCCCAGAGCTTTAATCCTTTGAGTTTTCTATCAGAGAGGAAGCTTCCTTTATCAAACCCCTCACAGTGGCTCATCAGACAGAATCAGCACTGACATCACTGAAGCCCAGAACCTTCCCTTCCAGGAACTGAACAGCATTCTGTACNCTGACTCGCCCTTTCTCCTGGTCCACAGACTGAGGAAGAAAGAAACAAGGCTGCTGTGTAGTCACCTACAGCTGTGCTTGAAGTCTGCCTCTGCTGGATACTCTTGAATGAGCTTGGACAATTTAGCAATATCTAAGGTCTGTCCTGTTCCTGGACCAATGACCNTAAAGAACTTAGCCAGAATGGCTGCCTAGGCACAGCACACCCCCGAGCTTGATGCTTCCTTTCCACACAGCCAGAATGATGATACTGGGTCTCCATGTCTGCCTGTATTAAACACTGTCTGTGATATTTTTATTTTGTATCTCTCTTAAAATCAATTCATCTATTTTTATTCTATTTTTCAGTTGAGATGGGGTCTCATGTAGCCCAGGCTGGCTTGGAATTCACTATGTAGGCAAGGTTGACCTTGAATTTCTGACCCTCCTTCCTCTCTTCCCCTGAGCTATGATTCCAGGGTATGTCACTCTCAGAANGCTGTCCAAGAGTAGAGTGGTGCAAAGTGAATCCTGAGTACTTGTGAGAAAACTCCAAGAAAACAAACCAAGAGTCTTGTGACCTCAGTTTCTTCAAAAACATGGAATTGTTCTTGGATTGTTCTTTCATCCCCCGGTGAATCAGATAAAGTGAATTTACTTCAGATTGTTCATTACAACTGGCTGTTGTTATTTGTTTATATACCTCTATGGAAAACATGTTTTCTTTGTTTTTTGCCGTGTGNAACTTGTCCTTGTAATTATATACAGCTTGAACTTATGAGAACTTTCTTTCAGTGACCCTTCTTAACCCTCAGGGTATAAACTGTCTGATGCTCTGAATAAAGTTGGCTGTTGCATGAGACTTTAGTCAGGCTCCATTCTCTCAGTTGTGGTGAACATACCACCAGCCCAGTTTTATGTGGTTGAAACAGGGCTGCATGCATGCTAGGAAAATGCTCTACCAATTGAGCTATCTCCAGCCCTTCCTTACATCAAAATAAAAACAAAAAGCTGGCCTAGTAAAATGGCACATTAAGTAAGGGTGTTTGCTGCCAAGCTTGATGACATGAATTCAGTCCCTGAAACCTTCATGGCAGAAGTAGAGAAATGACTCCCAAATGTCCTCTGCCCCCCATGTGTATACCATGGCAGACACATGACCACAGACATACACATGCACACANAAGAACTAAATAAAAATGTAATTTTAAATATTTAAACTGAGTTTTAACCAATAACATTTACAAAATCATGTTTAACATGCTAATTTTCCAGTACATAATTGTAGTTGTTGTTTTTGCTCTTTTACTCTTTTGGGGGGCCTGGTGCCCAGCTCCCAAATAAATCACANACAGAGGCTTAATTATAAATGCCNNGCCTTAGCTTGGCTTGTGTCTAGCCAGCTTTTCTTAAATTAGCCTGTCTGTCTTTTGCCTCTNGACTTTNACCTTTCTCTATTTCTGTATACCTTTCTTTCCTTCTTACTCCATGTCTGTAACATGAATTGCTAAATGACCTTATTAATAGAAAACCCAGAGCCAGATATTAGGGTGAAGCTGAAAGATCAAAGAAGCAGACCAAACCAGCCACAAGTTCTTACCTCTACGAAATCCTCAACCTCAAGAGAGTGACTTCCTGTTTACTCATGCCTTATATTCCTTTCTATGCCCTGCCATCTTACTTTCTTCCTCGTGCTGGGATTAAAGGTGTGTGATGCCTGGCTCTATTCTCAGTNTGGCCTTGAACTCACAGAGATCCAGATGAATCTCTGCCTCCCAAATGCTAGGATTAAAGGCCTATGCTACCACTGCCTGACCTCTATGTTTAATATAGTGGCTGGCTTTGTCCTCTGATCCCTAGGCCAAGCTTTATTGGGGTACACAATATATCACCACATTGTCTGGCTGTGTATCTGGGTGGCTGGGTGGCTGGGTAGTTGGTTCCTGAAGTCCTCCTTTCCTTGTTCTCTTGCTTCTTCTCCTTTTCCTCCCAGATTTCTCCTTCTATTTATTCTCTCTGCCTATCCTTTCTCCAGCCTCGCTATCGGCCATTCAGCTCTACATTAGACCATCAGGTGTTTTAGACAGGCAAANTAACACAGTTTCACAGAGTTAACCAAATGCAACATAAACAAAAATAACACCCCTGAAAATACTATTCTACACATAATAGATTCATTTAGTTACTCATTCAAGACATAGAAAATGTTTATGCTTAGTGAGATTAAGAGGTTAGTTATGTACTTTTTTCTAGAAAAATTATAATGAATACATTGGTAAGCATTCAGCATATGTGTACATGTGTTTATTTTATGTATATAAGTAATGTGCATGCGTGTGTGCAAATACACACAGGTCATGGTGCNCATGTGGAGACCAAAGGACAACTTTGAAGGGCTATTTCTCCCCTTCCACAGTGGGTTTCAGGCTTTGAGCGCAGGTTGCTAGGCTTGTGTGGCAAGTACTTTCATCATGGAGCCCTCTTGTGACTCCAACATGCCTTTTATGTTAGATAACTTAGCCTGGCTTTGAGTTCTGTTCATTTTACGTTTGTTTTGTTGAGTCAGGCTGTAGCTGTCTCTGTGTAGCCCAGACTGGCGGGGAACTTGCTATATAGCCTGGGATTGAATTCATCATTCTCTTGCCTCACAAGTANTGGGATTATAGATGTGTGCTACCGTGCCCAGCTTGTTGTAAGCCCCTTAGTGCCCAGGCTAATCCCCAAGCCCCTGTATTCCTACAGATGGGTAGACTGACAGCTAAGGAAGTTCTCTTTATGTCTTTACCCAGGAGCTANGGGAGGGCGCACCAGATCCTCTGCTTTGGGCTGGAATCCTGCTTCTGCTCTTTCTTTGCCTCTATGTGGAGGGGAGCGGAGAAGCTACGGGGGTAAGCAAAGTGGGACCTGTGNGGTATTTTAACTAATATTAAAATAAACCCTCTGTTCTTGCTTCTTCATCTAATTCTTCCTGAAAGAAAAATGACTGAAGATGAAATGGATTTTGAGGCCCCCTGCACAGCCCCCTGCTGTGTGTGTGTGTGTGTGTGTGTGTGTGTGTGTGTGTGTGTGTGTGTGTGTTCTTGTCTGTCCCTTCGGGTCCCTTTTCCATGCAGCTCACTAGTTCAGTTCGTGCAGGGACTGGCAAGCTAGTCACACTGACCATTGCTTTATTCCTGGCTGCCTTGTCCTCTTTTCGTCACAGGTGTCTAGGCTCAAATAATGACCCTGAAAACCATAAGAAGCAACTCGAAGACAGGAGTGAAGGAGACGCCAACCACGATGGTTAGTTTGATTGTCAACCCGATGGGATTCAGAAGCACCGTGGAAGCAGTCCTCTGGGCGTGTCTGTGAGGAGTTCCTAGATTAGCTTAGTTGGGGTGGGAAGGTCTGCTCTAACTGCTGGTAACACCATTCCAAGGACTGGGGTCCCAGAACTCATACAAAGGACAAAGCAAGCTGAGCACCACCGTTCACCTCTCTGCTGCTTGTCTGCAGCCACGTGACCAGCTGAGCATCACCATTCACCTCTCTCTGCTGCTTGTCTGCAGCCACGTGACCAGCTGAGCATCACCATTCACCTCTCTCTGCTGCTTGTCTGCAGCCACGTGACCAGCTGAGCACCACCGGTCACCTCTCTCTGCTGCCTGAAGAAGCGCCTGCTGCCATGACTTCTTAACCATAATGAACTATATCCTCTTGAATTGTGAATCAAAACAAAGCCTTCATCTTTAAGTTGCTTTAGTCAGGCATTTCCTGCAGGGACAGGAAAGGTCACTACTACATCACTGTCGGGCTAAGCTTTGATGGCCCTGCAGCTTTGCCAGACTCTGGAACCCCAGAGCTTTAACTAACGCAGTGGCTCCCAATTCCATGNGATCTTCCCAGCGTCCTCCTGGCTAGGAGTTGCCTCTGTCAATTACTTTCTTTGCCTTTTACATGTCCAAGGCTTTTCCTTTCTCTCAGGGCCTTCCTTCTGTGTGCTAGTGTGGCCTTCTGTGGCAAAAACAAAACCCACCAACCCAAATCACTTCTCCTACCATCCTATGTTTCTCCTGTGGGAGCCNCCTCTTCCCTCCTTTCACAGCACCAACAGAGCGAACAGGCTTCCTGCAGGCTCTGCACTTGCCAGCAATTCAATTCTTAATTTTTCCAGTGTAAGTTCAGCCCCACCACCTTCCTGATACTATGATCCACAGATGTANTGGTGGCCTCTCATGGCCTTGTTCTACCTCTTTAGCCAGTTACTCTCTGACCTTGCCTTAGCTGTAGTCCCAGATAACTTTACACGGCTCTCCAAGGCTATTCCTGACTTATTGTCCCTCCCTGCCCCTGTGAGGTCATGGGGCCATATCTGACCTACTTTCCTATCTCCTTACACTCATCCTGTCTCAGAGAAGCCCGAGTGTGTCATCCTGTGTCTCAGCAGNGTGACCTATCATCTGCCTTCTAGTTAGAGGGACAATAGCATGATTCATCTTCATTCTCTCTCAGAGTCCAGAGCTCAAAATGGGAATGTGGAAAGCCTCATGATGAGGCTTCTGGGAAAGCCAGTGGGAGCAGTTTAGGTTTTCAGAGGAAGTGTGATTGTGGAGCCAATGGCTCAGAAGAACAAAGAGATGTGGAGAGGAAGGCATTCCAGAGCCACCACATTGCTTTGTGTTGACCAGCAAGTGCAGTCAGCTGGTCAGAGGTCCATGCAACCAGAGGCCCCTGGAGTTGAGGGCATTGTCAAGCAAAGGTTACCATAGTAGCTCTCTACACAAGACACCCAAGGCAGGAGAGATGTCGTAAATCTCTTTTTCCTGAGCTGCTCTCCTGTTTCTAAGAGGACTCTTTGCTTCAGTCAGCTTTGACACTGGAGCTGCCTTCCAACCACGGAGCACACAGGTGCAGGTTTTGAAGTTGGGGAGGTGCTGAGGAGGAGGTTCTGATGTAGACTCTAAACTTGCTCTCTTGTTCAGGAAGGTAGACAGTGGAGGGTGGGGGGTGGGGGGAAGATCTGCTCTGAAGTGAAAGCTCTAGAAACAGGATCTCTAAAGGAAGCAATTAAGAGCACCACCCAAGCCTTGGCACTGGTTTTTCTTGTTTATGACGTTAATCTTGCTCACTGTCCTTTCACTCACCTGCTCCTTGTATTCAATATTCTGNCTCCAACACACCCTTTTAATCGCTGGCATGCACTCTAAGTTTCCACTCGCATGACTATCTGTACCTCCCTATCCATCTGCAAAATCAGGGCAAAATCTGATTCAAAGATTTCCCGGAGAAGCTAAGCTCGGTGGGTGGCCCACATCTGTATCCCAGTATTTGGAAGCTGAGTCAGTAGGATCACTGAAGCATGGGTTCTAGGCTAGCCTGGTCAACATAGTGGATTCCAGGCCAGCCAGGGATACTTAGTAAGACTGTCTTAAGAAGAGGAGACTGGGAGATGGCTTATGGGTAAAAGCACTTGTTATGCAAATGGGACATGAGTTCGAATCTGCAGAACTGATATAAAAGCCAGATGCAGTAGTGTGAGCATCTGAATCCCTCATCTCCTGTGGGGACATAGGAGGTGTGGACAGGAGAATCTCCAGAAACTCATGGACCAGCTGGCCTGGCATACACAGCAGAAAACCAGCAAAGAGACCCTTTCTCAGACAAGGTGGAAGGTTGTCTTCTGAACTCCACACAAGTGTGTCTGAATACACACACACACACACACACACACACACATACACATGCACACACATACACACACACACATACACACACACACATACACCACAAAAAATTAAATATAATTTTATTTATTTTTATTTATCCATTTTGATGCTGGAGACTGAACTCAGGCTTTCATTCGTGCTAGGCAAGTATTATACCCTAATCCTATAACATTTTAAAATGTAAAAACATAACTTTTGTGCAAATATAAAATTAAAATAGGGGCCTGTAGAGACAGCTAAGTAGTTAAGAGCACTGGCTGCTTTTGTGTAAGATCTGGCTCACAACCATTTGCAACTCCAGTTCCAGGGAATTCGGTGTCCTCTTCTGCTCTCTCTGAGATCCTGTACAGGGTGTGTATACATAAACTTAAGCACACACATCAAATAAATAATTAATTGTTAAAGTTTTAAAAATAAACATGGGTGAAAGCTCTCAATCACCTTAGGCAAAACTGCCAGGAAGCTGCTAAGACTGCCTGATGCCAGGCATGGTGGTGCATGCTTGTAACACCAGCATTCCAGAGTGGAGGTAGGAAGATCAGGAGTTCAAGGCCAGCCTTGCCTATATAGCAAGATTAAGACTAACTTGNAATACCTGAGACCTTGTCTTTCAAAAAAAATGGAAAATTTGAGGAAAGGAGGCAAGGAACAAAGATGGTTTTGCTAATATAATAGTTTTCCCTCATCCACAAGGTGCCCAAGATGTTGTCCAGAAGCCTGGAGCCACATGATGAACTAAAGTGTACAATAGAAGGTAGTGTTTTTTAAAAGGTTTATTTTTTATTTATTTATTTTGGGGGCTTTGTTTTGTTTTGTTTTTTGTGTTTTTGAGACAGGGTTTCTCTGTGCAGTTTTGGTGCCTGTCCTGGAACTCACTCTGTAGACCAGGCTGGCCTTGAACTCACAGAGATCCACCTGCCTCTGCCTCCTGAGTGCTGGGATTAAAGGTGTGTGCTACCACACCCCACCCTATCTTTTTAATTATGTGTACGTCTGTCTCTGTGCATGTATGTGCACATGAGTGTAGGTGCCCACAGAGGCCAGAAGAGGATGTCAGATCCCCTGGAGCAGGAGTTACAGGTGGTTGTGAGTCACTCACTGTGGGTACTAGGAAGTGAACTTGGGTCCTTTGGGAGAGCAATAAGTACTCTTAACCACTGAACAATCTCTCCAGTGCCACAAAGAAGATTGACAACAATAATTAATAATAGTTATAACAGTCTTTTGTTNTAAGTTATTTTGGCTTATANCTGTAATTTGGGGAGGCTGAGGCAAGAGAACTGTGTGAATTTGAGACCATCATGGGTTACACAGATCCTGCCTCAAAACCAAACCAAAACAAAACAAATAACTATTTAAACATTTACACCCATAAGTATTGAGCCTAGAAAAGACAAATTCCACGAAGGATCCCTTGGGTACCAAGCCATTTATTGTAAGTAAGAAAAAGTGGGACATACCCAGAAATTAATGGAGACTGAAAAGTTTAAACATCACTGGAAAGATTGTATCTGATGGTGGAGAGGCTGGGTCTGCTGATGGAGAGGCTGGGTCTGTGAATGGTGGAGAGGCTGGGTCTGTGAATGGTGGAGAGGCTGGGTCTGTGGATGGTGGAGAGGCTGGGTCTGTGGATGGTGGAGAGGCTGGGTCTGTGGATGGTGGAGAGGCTGGGTCTGTTGATGGTGAAGGAGCTGGATCTGCTGGTGGTGGAGAGGCTGGTTGTAAATGGAGGCAGAGTTTTTCTGTCCCAACTTCCTGGTCCCAAAAAAACACACTAAATCTTATATTAGTTACAAAATGCTCTGCCAATAGCTCAGACTTATTACTAACTTGCTCTTACATTTAAATTAACCCATTTCTATTAATCTATGTATTGCCACATGGCTCATGGCTTTACCTGTCCTCTAACATTTTGCTTCTTAGGCAGCTCACTGGTATCTCTCTTGACTCCACCCTTCTTTATCCAAGTCCTCAGGTTGATTGTCCCACCTAACTTTATCCTGACTTGTTATAAGCCAAACAGCTTTATTATTAACCAATGAGAGTAATACATATTCACAGCATACAGAAGGATCATCCCACAGCATTTCCCCCTTTCTTTCTCATCAAAAAGGAAGGTTTTAACATCAACATAGTAAAATTATATACAACAAAATAGTTATCAAGCAATAATTATAGTTATAATATCTAGTCTATTTGTATTTGACAAAATCAGAGAAAACACTCAATTATCCATCTTATCTTGGTGAGTTTCATATCTAATTTACTTTTTATCATAACTAAGGAAAACTATAATTATAACCATCTAGTCTTCAACTCCATCAAAGACCTAAGAAGGAAATAATATTACCTGAGTAAGCAGGAAGTGTGGGCAAGTGACTTCCAAAATATGTGAGAAATGACAGAAACAGCTGGCTGCCTAAACAGTCACTCAAGGTTCCTCTGTAATGTTGGGGCATCCATTTCTGGCCTTCAGGCCTAGCATGTCTGACAGACTTTCCTGTGAAGCAGGGAATTTTGAAGGACTGTCCTACCTGGTCTTGGCAAAGTTCAGCAGTCACCTTTCTCTCATCCTGCTGGTCCAGTTTGGACAGTATCTATCAACAATTTAGGCAAGGGCAGTTTCTTTGCCCACATGGCTAGCTTTTGCCATAAAGAAAACAAACTCCATAAGGAGTTTCTTTAATGTCTATCATCTTTTCTGGAGTACATTGGTGCTGCCAGGAGTAGATATGTCTCACTGTCATGGAAAGTCTAAGTTATTAAAACATTTTAAATGCCATATTCTGTAGGTCTTTGAAGTATTTGAAGATTATCTATCTATCTGAAACATCTTTGTATACCTAGAAAACCTAACTAACATGACTAGAAGTTTGACTACTATAAGTGACTATTAATCTGTATTTCCTAATTATACATTACAGTTTTAATTGAGCTGCAAAAACACAATACCTTAAACAAGAGTAGAAATATACATATAGTATAACAAAATTAACTTTAAATTTGTATCAATAAACTAAAATCCATACCAATGTAAAATATTTTGAGATTAACAGTTTTTTTGGATTAAAGTAGATTCAATAATCTACCCTTTTCCCCATCAAAATACTCTACACTCTTTTCCCATTGTTTCTATATTGTATCTCCCTTTCTTCTTTTAGAAAGAGATTGACTATGACCAATAACAATTTGAAACCAACTCTCCTTAAATGAAAACAAACATAAGCAATATTTTGGGAATGTGGGCATAGTTTTCTAGACTATTTCCTAATGATTGGTGGGTGCTGGTAATCTTTGAGGGACCCTGAGAAAATCAGGATAATTGTTAAGTCTTGACTGGAATATTNCATGGGGCTGGATCATCTCAGTCAGCAGCCCTGAAGCTGTTTTGGATATTGGATCATCTGGGCCATTTTCATTGGTGTCTGGTCCCCTTGTTCTGAAAATACATAAACTTTTAAAAGTAATGTACATATCTGTATTAATACAAATATAAACNTGTATTATATACAAGCCAGCCAAAGATAATTTTTTGTTTTATGTTTGAGCCAGTAAAATATATGTCACATGTCTTGTAGTTACTTTAGATTTATTTTTCCATGTCTGTAGTCAGGATATCAAGGGGTCTTCCTTNATCAAATCTGATTTTCCTTAACCCAGCATGAATCCATAGCCTCTTATTCCTGTGGAAACAAAAGCATAACCTCTCCCCCAAAGTAATACATCTTTTAACTTAAATTTTGAAGTCAAGATAAATTTTAAAATATATAGGTTTGTTTAATTTAGTAGCTTCCACAATCAAGTGTCTCTCAGCAGTTATCATTCACCCATTAACAGTTAAAAAAATATAAAGACAACACAATAAAATATAGAATCCAGACTCTCTGTGTATTTCCCATCTTTATGTGGCTTATTGTATTTTTTATTACTCTATACCCCTTTTAAGGATTTTACTATTATTTTTAAATCATTTTTAAAATCTATGACTGTTCTACCCTTTCACTTCTCTCTCCCAATCCTATGCACATTTTTCAAACATACTGTGACCTGTTTATAGATCTTTTTGTCTGAATCTGTCCTTACTGTGTATCTTTAACCCTTTTTGTATGTATGAGCAAAAACCTTTAATCCACCATGCAGTGCACAGTGGGTGATGCCTCTCTATACTGCAGCCTGTGTGAGACTGCAGGAATCTGCCATGCTGCAGCTCAAACCCACATGCCATGGCCAGGGGACACATCTCTGTACCACAGCCTACATGAGAGACATGAACTAGGAAGCTTCTCTTGACTCCATTTTTGTGTGTTTATAACTCTCTTTTTTTTAAGTTTTCTCAGGCTTTATGTGGATGTATATNCCCCATGTTGGGTGCCATACNTAAACAGAGGCAGAGTTTTCTGTCTTGACCACCTGGTCCCAAATAAACACACTAAAGCTTATATTAATTACAAAATGCTTGGCTTATTACTAACTAGCTCTTACATTTAAATTAACCCATTTCTATTAATCTGTGTATTGCCACATGGCTCGTGGATTTACCTGTCCTCTAACATTTTGCTTCTTGGGCAGCTCACTGGCATCTCTCATTAACTCGACCCTTCTTTATCCAAGTCTTCAGTTTGATTGTTTCACCTAAATTTATCCTGCCTTGCTATAGACCAAAAAGCTTTATTATTAACCAATGAGAAAAATACGTATTCACAGCATACAGAAGGCTCATTCCACAGCAGCTAGGTCTGCTGATGGTGGAGAGGCTAGGTCTGTTGATAGAGAGGCTGGGTCTACAGATGACTCTCCTCACACATTTCTAAGTAGACCAAGTTGTTTAAGAAGGATGCCTTTCAAAGCAAGTCTTCAATTAGCTGTAATGGAGCATAGCTTACACACTCAACTTGATCGTAGGTATANGGAGTGAATACATAGGATTCAGTACCCTCTGTGGTTTCTGGCCCCCACCAGGAGTCTTGGAATGTGTCTCTTATGGATACAGGGAACTCTTTATCTCTGTTGTCTGCTTCCCTGTCTTGGACAGTTTGTTTCTCCTGATAACAAAACACTCTTCCTGTGGGGCCATGAAGCCAGTCTGGTGCTGCCTGGATCCAGACACACTGGGTCTGTCCTAATTACTTGTTACTCCTAGTCACTGACTACAGGGATTCTTCTCTCATTAGCACATTATGGGGATTAAGGAAGGTGCTTAGCNGCCATTTGGGCATTAGCTATTTCATTTCTGTATGAAGTAGCCTGGGGGCTAGCTGTCCATGATTTAAAGCCTTCCACCAGAAACTGCCCCAACTGGCCATGCTGACTTCTCTCTCCCTTGCAAACTCTTCACCTTCCACCCTTGCAAGCCTTCAACACAAACCAGAAAAAGAAGTCACTGTAGCCTTCAATTTGCAAACCATGTGGCTTGTTATAATCACGCTCCGCCTCAGGGCAGTCTCTTGTATCAGTTTTCAGCTCANCTACAGCTATGAACTGTCCTTATCTCTTATGTCTTTGATTAAGATGCATTTCTTTGGGAGCAGGAATGTTTTCCTCTACCACCAACTGACATGGCTGTTAAAAGATGTTTATTAAACCAAGTGTGATGGCACAAACCTATAATCCCAGCACTTGGGAAGTAGAGGCAAGAGGATCAGAAATTCAAGGTCAGGGCTGGAGAGACAGCTCAGTAGTTAAGAACATATATTGTTCTTACAGAGGGCCTGAGTTCNATTTCCAGCACCCACATCAGGAAGCTCACAACTGCCTATAACTCCAGCTCTGGGGGAATCCAACACCTACTTCTGGACTCTACAGACACCTTTATTCACAAGCACAAACCCACACATAGACAGGCATAGACACACAATTTTAAAAAAGAAAAAAAGAAAGAAATTCAAGGTCATCCTTG